>OY757010.1:120617763-121107763 GCA_963580285.1 Lucinisca nassula | reverse complement strand
ACATGCCATCGGGCACATGGCACTTAAACAGGATTGCCACGTAACGACATTGCATCGATACTCATACGATGTTGCCTACGCACTGTGTGTCTGCTAGGTCACATTCATCAATGTCGATACAAGGTTTCTTCACTGCTGTATGTCAAAGGAAAGAAGTGTATATTACAGGTCTAATATTTTTCAGGCATTCGCAGGATTTCAGGCTTTTAGAGCTTGATTTTTTCTTGACATCAGGCTTTTATATTTTGAAAAGTTCCTCCGTTAATTTAATTTAATCCTTATCCTACTGTATTAATTTATTTCGCCAAGCCCATTTCTGACTCAGCGAAGGAAATCACTTGATATAATGTATTCATTCAGTTCACAAACTGCATTGCAGTGTAGATCCTTATCAGATGGCTTTGTCATAAGTCATCTAATCTGGATCTACATTGTTTGCCAAGGCAATGGTTATGCTGCTCTTACACTATGGCGAATATCCTTACGAATATGAAAGAATATGAAAAAATATGAGAAATTTGAAATTCGCGGCAAAATTGCCGAATTTGATACGACTGACCAGAAGAAAAACTAAGAAAAAGTGTAACCTTATGAATGTTTGCGAAAATGTTATGAATCCTTACCAATCCTAAGAATTTCTTATGAATCTTACGAATAAGTAACGACAATTTTCCGAATTCATACGAATCCTTTCCGAATGTACACAAACGCTGTTACAAATCTTGCAAATGCTTACGAATGTCTTATGAATAAAACGATTACACGCATGTCTCTTCGGCAGTTATTCGTCGGATCCAGCATGACCTTTGCCGTCTTTGTCTGCGTCTCAGTCTGCGCTGGAGTTGCCGCTGTTGTTGCCGCTGTTGTTGCCTTTGTTGTTCTCGCTGCAGAGCAACAACTGCATTGTGTGTCATAACAGCATGTTGGGTAACAAGCACGGCTAGTGTTGCCACTTGCCTCGTAACAGCATCGGCCATTGTCAAACTAGGAATGTATATCGGACAAGGGGAATGACGTCTTTTATACCGTTTAGGTGACCCCGCCTTTTGCGAATTAGTCATATTCGCATTTTAATTGCTAGGACAAGCAAATCATTTGTAAGAAAATCTTAATATTTGTAAGCTATTCTGAAGCATTTGCAAGTACTCGCAATCGTTGCCAAGCCGTTCGCGTACATTCGCAATTTATTTTCGTAAAACTACAAAAACACTCTTATTCTATTCGCTTTATTCGCAATGGATTTGCAAGTGATAACATTTTGCAAGGTATTCGTAAGGGAAAACCTCTGCGAATTCTTGCAAATGTCTTACAATCAATGCAAATGCTTTTCCTTAAATAAGAATGGCTTCCGATTGCTTATGAATATTTTGCGAAAACAATGAGAATACGCTTTTCTTGCGAATATTAGGAGCATGTTTCTAATATTCGGAACACCCCAAAAAACGTCGGCGAATGCCTATGAACTCTTACCAATATTTTGCGCTTAGTTAACGATCATTACGAATTGGTGAAGAATGGCATTCGTAGGCTCATTCGCAAGTGCATTCGCCATAGTGTAAAGAACACTATTATATCGAATTCAGGAGGTTAAGCAGGCATGGAAGACCTAGGTCAGTTTGAAGAACTAGGTCATCTAGGTCAGCCTGCTGTAGCTCTTATGTTTAAATTAACAGAAAGACATTATGAAAGCTGAAATGAATACATTTCTCCAGTTTTGTGAACAATGAGATATGTTTGGTACAAAACTCTATTCTTTCCACTGTCTCCGACTGCGCAAACCAACAGCAATTAAACATAGTCCTCCGCTTGTCACTGTTCATATACATGTTGGCCTATGAGAATACTCATAGCCTTCCAAAGACTAATATTGAGGTTTCACGTTCACGTATACACTATTTAGGTCATTTTGGAGGCGCTGCTTCCAATTCTGTGGGACGTTTTCCCGACACTGAGACATTGTTATGAAATGACATCTCAAGTCCCTTTACCCGAGCAAACCAATAGGCTTCATGTGAGGGCCTGTGTGTCCGTTATCATAGTATAGTTTGGGAACATTGATTCTATCGTGGAATTTTGAAAATATTGAGTCCTAATTTACCGAAACTAGCTAGTCTAGCCCATAAATACTTATACATTCTATACTTTTCAGTCCTGTGGTGTATAACCCTTTCAGAGAAAATATTATATGTGGGGTCGATCTTGGGCAGTACTTGTGTGCGGTCGCTTTCAGCTCTGCATGGAAGCACTACGCAGCTTCCACGCAGCCCAATCTCGATAAGCAGGAGCCCTTTATAGGATTTGAATTAATCATTTGTGTAGAAATTAATTGTAATATGTCAGGACAGCCAATGTCTGGCAGAAGTTTTGCATTGTTCAGCTTTTGTGTTTTATTTAAATTCAATGGGTCAGATAATGCGTCACGATTTCCTACACTTTAGGAATTAAGTCAGATAGCTAGTTCGTCATTGCTTAATGACTCAGCATAGTCTGACGGAATTATCGCCAGGAGAATCAAAACATAATAGTCTAATAATATGTAGTAACAATAGAATTTAGACCTACACCATTGGCAACAAAAAAATGAACTTGATTATCAATGTATCTCATAAAATTTGACAGAAAAAAAAACTGGTGTACTTTGTTTACATTTACTACCCCCAGACGATCAGCTGGTAGCTGTGTTATTAATAGAAGCACTGAATGTTGTCTATATGTTTTACATATTTCATTACTCATTACTTCTGCAAAGTTTGGTATTGAAATCTGTAAAATGGACTTTTTAACTGAATTTTGTTGATATTTGACATTCAATGGTCCCTGGGGGCTGGGCCAAAAATAAATGTGTTCTTGCACACCCCACTCATGTAAACAACCCACACACCAAATTTGGTTGGATTCTGATTAGGGGTTTTGGAGGAGATAGCATAACGGACGAACAGCCGGACGGACGGACAGAGGCAATTTAAATATACCTTTCGCTTTTTAAAACGTAGGGATAATTGTTTGTTTATGCTTAACGGCCCAGTCAACACTATTTAGGTTATATTGAGCCGATCAGATTATCTAAAAACACTTTCTTGAACAGACTTATACATATAAGCGCATTACGAAAACACGCCTATACAAATGCATTATAAACTTTACCGCCGAAAAAACGAAAATTTAAAGATGAAAAAAAAAAAAAAAATGATATTTTTCTCATTTCAGCTCAAAATATAGATTGTGGGTATTCATTAGACTCGCCTCATCGAGGCGGTTCTAACGAGTACCCATAACCTATATTAAAGAGTAGAAATAAGAAAAATAAGGTTTTCCCCTGTAAACCCCAGTTTTACTGTGTAAAAGTGGGGTTTAGGGGGGTCAAAATTATATAGGCGTGTTTTCGTGATGGTTAACCAGTACTGTGCACAATTCTTTCTCCAGAAACTGTCCTTCTTGAATCAGCGGAAGGGAGATAATCATAATAATGTCTTGATAATTATAATAAATAAGTTGCATAATAGTAATAATAATAATAATAATAATAAATAAATAAATGTCAATATCTAGCTCGGCAGCTTTCGTCTCTTTGGGTACAGGAAATGGTTTTCTGTTCAATATTGGTAGATTTTGATGAAGTTTCATGTATGAAAGAAACTAACATTATCTTGCTTTGGTTTTTGCCATATTTTGAGTTTTACGTCTCACCAACAACTAAGGTCATATGGAGACGGGACCTCGGTTTACAAACTCCTCCGAAAGTCTGGAGAAGCTTTGGATCGATCTTGCGACCCCTGGTTTACAAGTCGAGTAGCATAACCACTACACCACAGAGGCTTCTATGCTTTGGTATTTCACTTAGCATTTGTTGTCAGTTGTACACATATTTACTGCCTTTTGATGTCCACAGAAAAAAAAATAATAATAATGCATGTCGGCTTCGAAATCAGAACGGCCAATTATTTTTGTCGCGCGCTAAAAGGGTTGTGAAAAAAAAAAAAAAAAAGATCCCCCCCCCCCCACAGTATTGATTTATTCTTTTCTTTACTTGCAGAGAGAAAAAATGGTCTTAGCATTGCGAGTTCTTTGTTTCTTAATGCCACTCACACTAATAAGAGGAGGTAAGACCTACATTACCATTGTTTGTTTGATTTGAAGTTTAACGTCCCCGACAAAACCGTAAATGTCATTTTGGAGGCGTTGCTTCCAATTTTGTGGGACTTTTACCCGACACTGGTTTTTTAGGTTTAATTTGAGAGACAACATTTTTTGATTGATTATGGAATACCGTGATTGATTATGTACTCATTTGCCTGAAGCAATTAATCTTCGAATAATCAATTAATTGGCAAATGATACCTCAAGCCCTGCCGCCCAATGAAACCAATAGGGTTTTATAGGCATGGACTCGCACCGCTTTGCCTGGGCAGGCTTAGATCCTCTAAGCGGTTTACCAGTACTCGTGTGCGGATGGTTTCAGCTCTGCGTGGAAGCATCATGCAGTCCATCTATTTCTTCAAGCCCCGATGGGCGGTGGCCGCCTACATTACAATAACACATCCGTGAGGCAAAGTGCATTCATTTATATCTCCAAAGTGGCTACAGGGGACCCGCGTTATAACGACATTCGCAATAACGACCTATTCGTTATAACGACAATTTCGATGGAATGAATTCTTAGCTCAAGGTTTAGCCTCGATTCCGAGCGGCTACGGCTTCCTAGGATTGGAAATGCCCAAATCGAATCCATAGTCATGAAAGATCCTTGTAATTTAGTACTCCAAGAAACAACGTGTATAGATATTTGTAAGAATCGCCTCATCGAGGCGATTCTAACAAATTTCAAATGTCTATAACATTTGTTTCTTGGAGTAATGATTTGGAAACTACCTTTTATAACCTATCATAATCCTAACTGGGATTCTTTATAACGGCAAATACCTTATACCGTCACAATAATTTATTATTATAGGGAACAAATACTGTCGTTATAACGCGGGTCCTCTGTACTAACCGATGGAAATTTATACTTCTTATTTATACACGGTCCCCGCCCATCGGGGCTTGAAGAAATAGGCTAAATGGGCTGCATGATGCTTCCACGCAGAGCGGAAACCGACCGCACACGAGTACTGGTAAACCGCCTAGAGGATCTAAGCCTGCCCAGGCAAGGCGGTGCGAGTCCATGCTTATAAACCCTATTGGATTCATTGGGCGACATGGCTTGAGAAGTCATTTCATCTCAATGTCGAGTAAATAAAAGACCCACAAAATTGAAAGTAACATCTTCAAAAATGACCTAAACAGTGTTGATGGAACGTTAATCATCAAATCAATCAATCAAATCTTATTTATACTGCGAACTTAGGTTGTGAGCGCTCGTTAGAACCGCCTCGTTGAGGCGGTTCTAACGAGTATCAACAACCTATCTCTTGGAGCAGAAATAAGAAAAATAATGTATACCCTGTAGATCCAAGTTTTCTCTATAGGGGTGTTCTTTTCACGGACTTTCACGTGATGCACATGTTGATCGAGAACATTTTTGGTCTAAGGGGAAATTTATGTTCGTTATTATTATGACTTTTGCTTCCAGTGCAACATTAAGTTTATAACTTACTTGCTGGCATGCAGCATTTGGGTTTAATCAATTTGTGTCCCCGTTTTCTGCTATGTTTTCGTCGTCATCATTACTTTTCATTATTACTTTTCAAAAAATGAAATGCTTAACTTACAGTAAAATTCCTATATTTAGACAACATTTGGGGCTGTTCAAAAATGGTCTTAAAGACCACTTTTGAAAGTACCAAAGTTGGTCGCTAATTACGAGACACTAGGTGTAGTAAACACAAAGAAATAATATTTGAAACCGTCTCAATAAGCTTTTAAAAGCAGATTTAGTCTTAAATTTAGGTGGTCTTAATAGCGGAATTTTACTGCACAATGTATATTGAAAAAGGTATGTCGTCCACAGCAATCCAAGTATATTTTACAGCTTGCACGAACAATAAATTTGGGACCAACTGCGCTGAAGACTGTGATTGTGACCCCTCCAAGGTGATAGCTGATGCTGTTGCAGTAAATCAGTTTTGTGATGTTACAACAGGAGCTTGCAAATGCAAAACAGAATGGTATGGAGACAAATGCCAGTTTGACACGGACGAGTGTGAAGATAAAGATATTTGTCAGCCGTTTGAAAACAAGGCATGCTGTAATATCTATGGCGGATACTTCTGTGGGTGTGTGTTGGGTTATGAAGAAGATGAAAACGACGCGTGTGTTGTAGGTAAGGTTATTTTTGTTATAGTGAATGAATGTGTCTGGCATATGTTTTGTCAAGGGAGGGGCCGACCTTATTGTTGCTTTTATGAATGCCTGTTTGCATACAGTACAACGACATCTATTGTGATCGCAGTCACGATTGCTTTGTCTGACACAAAACACACAATTCTACAAAGCGAGTATGTTATCTTGTACAATGAGCCTAGTGGGCAAGAGCGCTTACCTTTTATCAAACACGTGAGTCGCAGAGTTCTGCAACGTACGGTCAGGTCGTTTTCTCATCGCCCACCTCTGATTAAAGACCGGCTAGAGAAATAAATTAAATGATTAAAGGCTCGAAATAAGGGAAATAATATTGAAAGGGCCGTATTCACCTCCCTGCACACACAAAAAAAGAAATGTTATCAAATACACCGCCAGGCTGTTTCAATTTAGTTTAGGCCCGTATTCAGTCAAGTACACTAAATTCTAGCCAGCGGATGGCAAAAGTCTAAAATAAAATATGTGCGACCAGAGAAGATTCAGATCAGCTTTCGCACCAGCACAGCCTGATCAGAGTCTGCGTTGATGGCATTAACGTTTTGCAGCCTTTAGGCTAGTTAGAGACGGTAATGTCAAGTTTCTGGCTAGACTGGACGGATGCAATTGCTGATCTATGTCTTTGTTGTTTGCAATTACAACCAGCCCTTTTTTACCGACACGTTTGATTTGAGTTTTAACGCCCCCATCAACACTATTTAAGTCATTTTAGAGACGTTGCTTCCAATTTTATGGGACTTTCACCCGAAATTGAGATGACATGACATCTCAAGCCTTGCCGCCCAATGAAACCAATAGGGGTTATATGCATGGGCGGTCCGACTGGCACCACTTTGTCTGGGCAAGCTCAGACCTTCTAAACTCGTGTGCGGTCGGTTTCAGCCCATGCAGTCCAATCTATTTCTCCAAGCCCCGATGGGCGGAGGCCATCGAAATTCGATAAAATGACAAAACTTGTTTGAACGACTAATTCGGTGGATCGAATATCATGGCCTTAGACTATTGGAGTCATTCAAGAATATTGAATTCACTAAATAGAGGATCTTATATAAGTGTTCATGAATTATTGATTTTATTAAACGAGTTGAGGAAAAGGGATAAAATGCGAGGCTTTGCCGAGCATTTTATCCCTTTTCCTCAACGAGTTTAATAAATTCAATAATACATGCGCACGAATGCAAGATTCTATTTATCATATGACATTTAAAACGCATTTTATTCTCGATTGTTTACAAATATATCAATATTCCGCCATTAGTAAACGCGACGTCGTTAAGGACGTCGTACATGTAACGTTACGGGACATATCTAGCTAATTTGCATATTTAATCCACTAGTGGATTATCGGAAATATTACATGGCGTTATTACACTGTCAGACGCGACGTCATATGATAAATGTTGTTAGAATCGCCTGACCGAAGCGATTCTAACAACTAATATCCACAACATTTCTTCTTGGGGTAATTTGTGGGGTGGGGGGAGTGGGGGAGGGAATCACGTTTATCACCTTCTTTTCTAATGAACATTTTAATTCCTCGTAGCGACAAGTTCTATATAAGGAACAAATACTCTTGTTTAAAACAAGATCATCTGTATTTTGCTCTGCTGATAGTTTTTTAAGGGCACAGCAGGGAAGCCGCGTCTAGCTACTTTGGTATACTGCATTACACATAGCTTTTCATCAAACGTCAATACATGGTAATTTATTTCTTGTCAAGTTTCAGATACAGAGCCGAAGGATGAAGAGCTGAAAGGTAATATTGCATACTTATATTTTAGTTTAAAATATTCACATTCTCAGAGAATGTACAGAAAAACCTTTACTCTATAATTGTTTTTTAGGTTTGCGCAATTTTGTTGTCTCTTTGCTGCGCCACTGCCCGTAATTATTCTGCGATATTATTCATTTGGTACTTTTTTGAAAATGGATACCATTGAAACCTGCTTGAAACCCCCACTTTATATAGAGAAGTGTGCGTTTTACAAGGATGTACATATTTTTTTTTTCTTATTCTTGTTCAATAATAATAAATCAATAATAATAATCGACCTTATTTATAGAGGGTAACACTTTTAGTACACGTACTAATCTTCCACGTGGCCCTCTTTTCCTGGGTAGGAACCAGTACTAAGCAATGTGGATAAAGTCTCTTGCTCAATGAAACAACACTTAGCGCTTGCGGGGATCGAACCGGCTACCTCTCGATCTCAAATCCGATGCTTTACCACTGCACCACAAGACAAGAGATTAAGGATCTTTGGGGTGTTTCTAATGAGTACCCACTGCATATATGAAACATATATCGAGCTGGTTTTGAAGCATGAAAAATGCACTATGTGATACGGGTGTATCAAGAAATGTTGTGGACACAAAACTAACAGTATAGTCTTTCAAAACGCAGTGAGACGTGACTGCACTTTTATTTTTGGACTAGTCCGTGTTTTAGGTAAGTAGCCTTCATGTGGGGGTTTACATTCGGATAAATATATAGATTTACTGAGATTCGCACTGCGTCATACTAACCATTTGGCCACGACTTCCACATTATGGAATTATCAAAAATTATTTATAATTTTAAAATTTTGTGAAAAAAAAAAGAAATCCAAAACCTGCTTCCCCTAAAACATGGAATAGTCTAGCCACGCTTGAACGTTGAACTCTCAAAGGTCGTTGATAAACTATAATTGCTACTCAGCACTATGTCGCCCTATTGGGGAGTTTCTAATGCTTTGACATCGGATAGTTGTTAACTCATGATTAGCTGAATGCACAAGTTGAAAGTGACGTATTAGACTATACCACTATCGATAGGTAAAACGGGGTTTTAGCGTTATTGCACGACCCGCAGAAAAAGCGACCGACTGAAATCGGTTGATTTTCTGAGTGCCCTAAAATCACCGTGTCATTCTGTCATTCGGTCATTCTGTCAGTCTGTCAGTCTGTCTGTCCGTCCGTAACCCGTTTGTGAAAATTGGTGATAGTGACTTAACCGCTTGGAATAATTAAACAATTTTTGGCATACTGATAGATATCAATGAGGTCTAACCAATGAACTTGCGAAATATTACATTCCATTTAGTATAGCCTCGCCGAGGCGAAAAAGGTAAAAATTTTCGAACTGCTTCTCCTCGGAAACCGTTGGGCCGATTGAAGTCAGATTTTATATGGAGCTTCTATGGGATGGGGGAAACCAAAATTTGCTCATGGGGTCCAGGTCACATGACCAAAATGGCCGCCAAGCCATATATGGTAAAAACCCTTCAAAAATAGTCTTCTCCAGAACCACTTGGCAGATTTCCACGAAACTTGATAAATAACATCTGGGACGTAGGCCCATCATAAATTGCTAAAATGGTGACCCTGGGTTGACCTCGACCTTCTTTGTGCCTAGGTCAAACTTTTACACATATGCTTTTGTATTGGAAAAGTGAGAATGCATTTTATCCTGCAAACGATTCAGAATACAGTACTAAAGTATAGATATATTTTTGCTCCTTACGATAAGGCGCATTTATTGGGGGAGCCGTTTTAGGTCCAGGTCACCTGACCAAAATGGCCGCCATACCCATATATGGTAACACTCATTAAGCTAAAAGCATCCGGCGGGTCGTGCACTTCAGCTGAAGCACTGGTTATCGATAAAATCTAGTAACGTCCGATAAATTGAGAAGAATTTCGATAATTACAGACCATGTTGAAATAGCTGAAGTGGTTAGTGTTGGGGTTGTTTAAAATCCGAGAAGATGACCATTCGTTGTTCGATTCCTACCAGTGGTACCCACCACCCATTTTTTATTATGAATAGAGTTCTCCCTTTTTAAAATGAAATTGAACATTTTTTAAATGTATACATGTTTTTTTTGTAGGTCACTGCTTTTATTATATTTTTTATGTAATATAGTCGTTTTTTATGATTTTATTATGACGACGCAGGTTCGATTCCTGCCTCTTATGTGGAGATTGATCTTGAAATCTTTTCTACGGTCATTCTCCCCTTCCACTGATTCGAGAAGGGAAGTTGCCAGTTTCTGTACAGGTTAACCGCTTACGTATAAACCGACCGGCTCAAAATGACCTAAATATTGTTGACTGGGCCGTTGAACCCCAATACACAATACAAAATATACATTCAGCACTAAAACAGATATCTCATCTGATTTTACAAGTTTAAAATTCATCCGCAGATTCCGTAATCGCAATAATCGGAGCACTCGGTTGCCGTGTCTGTATCTTGGTCACTGGAGGTCATCTCGATCACAATCTTCTCTACCTCCTCTTCAACTGCTGTGTCCGCTTTCCAGTATTCCTTCTCAATCTCTTCTACATGTTTGCAGCATGAGAGCCACTCATCTTCCGTCATTGCAGAGATGGTTTCTTACGTGAGCTTCAGCACATCGGCCATCTTGAAGGTTTCGTTATGCCCTACGGTGTAGCCTTTCATCGTTGCCCAGATCAGTTCAATCGCGTTAAGGTCTGCATGGTAGGCAGGAAGTCTCAGGCAGCCATGCCCATGTTCTTTAATAGTCTAGTACGAATGATGGGGCGGGTTTCTGCCGTTTGCATATCTGGAGCAGCTCTGTCTTTAGCATTGTAGAATTAAAGTGTTACGTGTGCCGAGTCATCCAGGCCTGAATATCTGCCTTTCTGGAAGCCGGTGTAGGGCACTTGTCTACCTGGGGGTTGTAGTACGGTGCATTTGCAATGATGACAACCGACTCTGCCGGCAAATGCGGAATAAATGCTGTTTTTTTTTTTTTTTACCGATTTGAAGAAGTTGTCCCCATTCATCTCGTCATGGTAGTCTCCAGTACTTGTGTTGGCCTTCCAGACTTCTTCTGCCCCCCTTGATATATCCAACCCTTGAGCCAGCATGCAAAACTATACATCTCTCTCCTATAGAAAATGGAACATTCAGACTAATTTCTGAAGACTGCCAGCTCCTCGACATTGTCCCGTGTTTCTTCTTCTTATCACATAAAAACAGAATTACTGACTTCAGCAGAAGAAAAGGGCATTGTAATATTTTAAACAATGAAAAATATAATGTAATATTTTAACAACGAGTGAGTGAGTGAGTGTTCGAGTTTTACGTCCCACCAACAGCTAAGGTCATATGGAGACGTGACCTCGATTTAAAGACTCATCCGAAAGTCTGGAGAAGCCCGGGATCGATCCTGCGACCCCTGGTTTTAACAACGAAAACAAAAAAGAAAAGAAGAAAAAAAAGAAAAGAAAAGAAAATAGTGAGGCTCGAACCCACAACTATAAAGTGCAAAATGTTGATTACTGCTCTTTCCACTGTGCAAAGGTCGAAAGTCTACAACATGTTCAATAAAATCACATTATATTGAATATTACCGAAGCTTGCTTACCGTTTGACACCAGTGAACTATGTCCAATAACAAAAACCTTCTCTGACGTCACTGTCAACTTATCCTCCGACAACAGTATGTGAGGTAGTTCGATCACGAACCAAGGTTAACCATGGTTAACCAGTGGTTAACCAAAGTGTGATCGAACTCAGTCTGGTAGCGGTCTGGTAGCATGGCGGAAGTGTCGTGACGTCACTCTGGTCGAACCAGACTAAAGCGTGGGTTACTCTGGTAGATACGTCACACCATACGTAACAAAGATGGCGGCGAAAGGTGCGAACACTAATGTCCGGGAATAGACTGCTTCTATTCACAAAATAGAGGGTCTGTGTACCAGTCAACCAACATCTACCAGACGTCGTTCGATCACACTGGTGAAAAAACATGGAAATCATGGCAAGAACGTTCACAATTTGACTTCCGCTACCATGGTATGGGAGATGATCGAACTCCCCCTGTAATGTTTTAACTGATTGTTGAGCTAGAATTTCTCCATGCGGATCATTGTGATACTTTTTTACAGATAATCCTCTTTATACCGATATTTCAGATAACGACAAAACCCGTTACAACGATAATTTCTTTGGAACGAATCCTTAGCTCGAGATTGGAGTTGATAATGAAGATACTAAAAATATTGTATTATGAGCCGGGACACAGCATTTCCTACCACTAACATGTATGCACAACAAATCAGATCAGCCTGCGCGTCCATATTGTCTAGTCAGAGACTTCTCTTGCTGCATGAAGGACCATTGGGCCCTTGGGTAACCTTTGAGCGCATAACGAAGACTCTGATCAGGCTGCGCGGATGCGCAGGCTGATCTGAGTCTTCGTTGGACGCACATGTTTTATTATAGGTTTTGTCATGCGCTGGCTCATTTAGTACTTCAAGAATCAAATGTTTTGGATATGTTATACATAACATTCGTTTCTTGGAGTAACTGAAGACGCACTTATGCACTAGTCATTTGTAACCACTGCCCTCCCACCTACGGGGATAGGCGGGGGATAGCGGGGCTAACGTGCAGGGTATTTACCCTCTGTGTTCCCCCGCAGTGCCGCCGGGGTTAATGTGTGGGTTTTGATATTATGCAAATATACCCCCAGTGGAATGGACTATTATAAACAGCGGGGCTTTGACCTTCTTGAGGGCAGTGCAGGGCTTCTAACAGGGCTGTGAAAAGTGAAATGTCATTGTCCCCGCTATCCCCGTAGGTAAGGGGGGGGGGAGTGGTGGTGGGGGGGGGGGGGGGGGCAGTGGTTACAAATTACTGGCGCATTACTATTCTACTCCTTACTGGGATTCTTGTCATTAGGTCTCTCACCGCCGTGGGTTCAAGCCTCGCTCGGGTCACGTGTGAGACGCCAAGTTATGCAACGGAAGGTCAGGTGGTTTTTCTCCGGGTACTCCGGTTTTCGCCCACCTATGATTAACGATCGGCTCGATATGAGTGAAATAATCTTGAAAGGGCCGTAAAACCCAGAACAAAACAAAAACAAAAAACTGGGATTCTTAATAGCGGCACATTCTTTAAAGGGAACAAAAACTGCCGTTAAAAACGAGGGTCCTCTGCACTGGTACTGATGACGAGAGCGGAATTTTTTAAAATCAACTCAAGAATTGAAGTGGTTTTACTGGTGGCTGTCCCAGGACCGTCCCACTTACAATTTCGCGTGTGAATCCTATTTGCGGGGACAGTTCGAAACAATGCATCTCAAAACCAGTGGATGGGTAGTTGCCAGAATCGCCTGGTTACGTAACTAGGACGGAGGAAAATAGTGGTCAGATTTAAATGACATTGGCCTCATTATCGTTGGCTTCCAGAGCTGTACCATTTCGGCAAAAAAAAAAAAAAAAAAAAAAGAAGATTATTTGTGCTGTATCTATCTCATGAAATGAAGTCATGAATTGTAGCCAAACTTTCTACAGTAAATCTCTGGAAGCTACCCAATTCTTGATTAGATTTCCATGACCTTGGTCACATTTCAAAGTCACCTACTCCCGAAAACGGTAAAAAATATGGCATTCCCTCTTCAGTTATTCCGAGACACAAATATAGTGGACATTTGGTAGAATCGCCTCGACGAGGCGATTCTAACAAATATCCACAACATTTGTTTCTTTGAGTACTAAATTTAATATTTTTAATATCTCCATTGAGGCATCCCTTCTTGATCAAGGATTCGTGCCGATGAAATCTTCGTAACGAGTTTTGTCTTGAGTTTTGGTTTGGGTTTTACGGCCCTTTCAAGATTATTTCACTCATATCGAGCCGATCGTTAATCAGAGGTGGGCGAAAACCGGAGTGCTGATTACGTAAGATATATGTTTGAATTGCTTTTACATTTCTTTTTCAGAAACAGAGACAAAAATACCTGTTAATTTGAAAATAAATGCTACGTCTGTGTGTAATTTGAATATCACATCTGTATATCAAAATGCGAGTAATGAGTTGGAAAATAAGGTAAATCGTCAAACTTGATTCACAGTCACTTTTAATCCATCCTTTCAGCCCAAAGCAGAGAGATACTTGTGCAAGCTCAAAACGAGCCGTCACCACAATAATTGTCATTTTCTGTTAAGTGAGGTTTTTGAGTTTTACGTCTCACCAACAGCTAAAGCCCGGGATCCATGGTCTACAAGGTGAGTAGCATAACCACTACACCACGGAGGCTTCTAACATCATTTTCTGTTAAGCGAAACACATATTTGCAACCCAAAATGTCCACGAGCTTGAACATGGAATAAATCTCCAAAGAACACACACACACACACACACACACACACACACACACACACACACACACACACACACACACACACACACACACACACACATTAAGAATCAAGGCTTGTGTTCTGTGTTCCAGATTAGCTAGTTTCTGCCGGTTTGATCCACTCGGTGAGTGTATTAATTTTCAAGGCCTTTAATAGGTCGATGACATTACGGAAACACGCCTATGCAAATCTACTATAAACTTTACCTCCCAAAAAACGAAAATTTTAAAATGAAAAATTGCGATATTTTTCTTATTTCTGCTCAAAATATAGATTGTGGGTACCGACAATCTATATTTTAGAAAATTTTAAGATGAAAAATAAGTTATACCCCTGTATACCCCAGTTTTACTATATTAAAGTGGGGTTCATGCGGGTCAGAATTATATAGGCGTGTTTTCGTGATGAGACCAAAAGAAATAAAAATATAAACTGCACAATGATGAAGTAAGGGTAGAAGTTCTACACCCGCCACGCTACACTTAACAAAAGCTGCAGTGAAGTGAAAGCTTGAAAACAATTAGTACACAAGACTAAAATCGTCTCAATCTTTATGAACCGGACTAGTTAGTTTCGGCCAATAGTTGAATGAGTTCGATTATTCAACTAAAATTAAATTGTGAACTGCGTGAGTGTGTTTCAGACATTCAATGGTGAAATTGTTAAATTCTTTGTTTCAGCCGCATCTGACGCTAAGAATGTATAATGTTTGAAAAATGTCTTCCTTACGTACGTAACAGTCTGATCATCGGTTGTCGGAAGCATACGTCACAAATCGATGCTGCAATATATGTTGTGTATGCACTATTTATTAATAGACATTCTGCTCGTACATGACGGTCTTAATATTTTTACTCACACATTTGTAAGGCCTCGATGATGCGGTTCCAACTAGCTGCAACAATCTATGTTTGCAGGAGCAAATAAAGTATTTGTTTGAAAATGTCATTCATAGAATCAAGAAAGGATTCGGCAATGATATCTTAATGTGGAAATGCCATTTGTGCTCACAGTCAGGTATTATAAGCAATATACACCATGTGTCAAGTTTTTGTAATAATAAACCTTAAAATTCACCATTTCATATGGAGAAAATGGGGTTAACGAGTGCACCAATAACCTATACTTGTGACAGGTGAAAGAAAATATTTTTTTTTCCACAAAATAAAATTTTATAGACTTCAAAGGATATAACAAAATCACGGTTATGAAATCTCTATAGACATTTCCAACTGGAGAGATTTTTGAAATAGATTGGTACCAAATTAAACCGAGGCTCCAATCGATGTGGTCATCATTAATCATTATGCGGGTTAGTGCATTTGTTTCACATCTTCAAAACGGCAACTTTCCTAATAAAAATCCGTGATAATTTTCTTATTTATGCTGAATACATAGGTTGTTGGTGCTCATTAGAACCGCCTCTTTGAGGCGATTTTAACGAGTACCCACAACCTAATAGTATGTTTTGGAGTAGAAGTAAGAAAAAATAATGTATACCCCGTAAACCCCAGTTTTCTCTATTTAAAGTGGTTTAGGGAAGGGGCTTGTTCGCATGATGTCCTGTTTTTATCTTTTCCATAGGAATAAACGATTTTTCTCTCTCTAATCTGACATACCTCTAACATTGTGTTAATTAAACTTACCCACAAAGACAGGCACAGTAGCCTAGAGCTGTTTTTGCATGGACACATGAACCTTTGCCCAGCAAGACCGTCACGATCTTTATTATCCACCTGCAGTTTTACGTATCGTAGCATTCAATCATGCAATCGGGTGAAAGGTTGAGACATCAGCCTTTTTCTGTTTACATGACTTTTGTGGTGTGAACGCATGCATATTTACAATGCGCAGATTTTGTGCTGATGTTGAGCTATCGTTGCATTTAGTGTTGGAAAATCCATGTATTTCTGACATGAATTTTATTTGAATGATACAGGTTAAGCTAGACCCCAGGTGAAATAATATGAAAAGAAAACAGTAAAGTAGAAGTGGAGGCAATGACCAGGAATCGATTCAATTAACCCACAGCTCCCATCGGGAAAGAAACACAAACATGAAATAACAGACCCCAATGGAAACATCAACAGCGGAAAGCCAAAAGGACAGTTACTTTCCCACAAAATGGCCAATCGGCTATACAAATAAAATAATATAAGGGACATAAACACTAAAAGACAAACCATAACAAAAATAAACCGCGACAGAAGAACCGCCTTGGAATGGTAGTAGTCTATTTCTACACGTAGAATGTAAGCTTTATTTCCTTATTGTTGCAAAGTAAGTCTGGCATCATGGGATTGTTTCAGATCCCTTGAAAACAACAATAATCTTTTGCTTAGAGGTTTGGGTATTTTTTATTGCATTGATATCGTTATTCTAAAACCTTATCATTTTACTATTTTGTTTTTTCAGTTGAAAGCTGTCTTCACACGTTCTACAAGAGTGGTTGTTCGTAATGTCAAAAGGTTATTATTTTTCTAAATGATTTATTTATCTTTATGAACTAGTAGTCTTCCAATATATAGGAAATATATCATATGAATCATATAAACATAGCTGTTTGAAACTATTCTTGAATAGGCAAGAGGGCGCGTTAAAACAATACGATCCATGTTCAAACCATAATATTTACGTGCTGTTTGAACATGGTTTTGCAATTTTGAAATTACAAGATGTGCGTTGCTTTGTTTACGTTACGTTGACGGCCCCCGCCCATCGGGGCTTGAAGAAATATACGGGCTGCATGATGCTTCCACGCAGAGCTGAATCCGACCCGCACATGATTACTGGTAAACCGCTTAGAGGATCTAAGCCTGCCCAGGCAAAGCGGTGCGCACAAGTCGGGCCGTCCATGCTTATAAACCCTATTGGTTCCATTGGGCGACAGGGTTTGAGATGTCTTTTCATCTCAATGTCGGGTAAAAGTCCCACAAAATTGGAAGCAGTGTCTCTAAAATGACCTTTAAAGTGTTGACGGGGACGTTAAACCTCAAATCAAACAAACGTTACGTTGAGCGACATTGCCCTAATCAATCGCAGCAAATATTTTTTAATTTTTATGATGACGACAGAACGTCATTGTGGAACTGAAGTCAGTTGAACTGGCCGCCATGTGGTTTTACGGCCGCATTTTAAGAGATTTTATGGAGTTTTAGGGGCATTCTCGTCAGAGTTTGCCATTAGAATCGTAAGTTATGCAAGAATAACGATCATCCATGGTTATCTGCGCCGTGTTCAAATAGCTTCCTCAGGACCCGGCAAATGTTAATCTATGAAAAACCAAGGGTGATCCTTATATTTGTTTAAATTATAATGGCTGCCTTCAGAAACAACAATGGAAATCAAGAATCAAGTTTCCTAGGTCAAAGTAGCAAAATACCACAATTTAGGCCTCATCTGTGGCCCACCCTCCTATTATTTTTCAAGACCCAGAATACGACCCTGATCCCAAAGGAAATAGAAACACATACTGCACATTCTTGCAGACGTTCTACGCCACGAAAGTGAAATAACGCTAAGTGGTTGCCTTTTGACACACACACACACACACACACGCATGCACGCACGCACGCACGCACAAACACACACACACACACACTCTTTCCTGGGCGTAATAGCTGATTTCATAAAAAAATAAACACACACATAGACAAATAGAAAGCAAGAATCAAATGAAGTTTTCTGTTCCAGACTGAATAGCTTGTACCAGTAAGGCTCCTTGTTAATTTGCAAAACCCGTAACGGGCTCGTCTTCCCCAAAGGAAATTTAAACATAAACTGCACTATATTAAGTTAAAAGGCTAAACGGTTCGTCTGGAAACACAAGGCATAGGGCATGTATACGTGGGGAAATCAAAAAGGTTTGAGACAAACGGGCTCCGGCAGGAATCGTAATAGATATTAGGACGTATTTTGTGGCTACTCATGTACATAGAAAATTTCAACAAGTTTGGTCTCGTTATAGCTTAGTTACAAGGGCTTTAACTCATCATACTCGCATAACTATGCTTGATTTATTTTATTGGTAAGCGCGGAGCTCCATAAAGATTCGTTGAATATACTGGCCAAGCAGAACCTACAAAGCCCCTGTTTAATAAGTAAATAAGGATATTAAATGTGGGGAAAGCTTGAGTACAAGATCTACCACTTGTAGGTGCCCTCAAAATTCGATATTTTCTAATAAATCTGCTGTTGTATCAGCCAAAACTGCAGAAGGACTCCAGCTAGGATTATGTTTCTTGGTGTCCTGGATGGTAGGCGAGAGATCATATGTATCGATTCCTGATCATTTCCTTTCCTTCTATTTTGGAATGTTTTACAGGAGCAATGTTCTTAAATCGGAAAAAAAAATGTGTCAAACGTCACCTACGAACTGTTTACCTTATTTATGATCATGCAACTTTACACACAAGAGCAGTATTGTAGAACAGTAAGGTGAAATAATTGCCGTACTATCTATGACCAACGTAAGTCTCTGCGATTGTTTCTCTTCCCTTTGCTGAAACTAAAGCGGACTGGGCATCGTTACAAAAATCCGGAACCCTTACTAAGGTCTACTAGTGTTTCTGCAATATACCAGGCTGCTCTTTAAAATAACAACTAGCCCGGATGAAAAAAGTTCGTTTCTGTCGAGGAAGAATATTTTGAGGACCGGTGTAAGAAACATGCTTAAATATACACGTTTACATTATCTAATAAGGATTGCCTTGTATACACAGCTTAATTAAGAGTTTGAGATCGCAATGCTACCTCGACAACAAATTGATATTTATAGTTGACATATGGCATTAAATAAGCTGTTAAACTTTCGATATTTTGGATGGGGTATCACGATAACAAATCCGTGTAGTGAACGCCAATCCTATGCCAATTTATATAGACGAAAATCGGTTTTACAGGGGATATAGCAAATTATCTTTTTAAGAGAAAATCCCATTTTCAGAGGATCTAAATCCACTAGAAAGCATGCAGGAAGTCATAGACACTGTCTTGTAAAATGGCATGGAATATATCAGATGTATACATTCCCTCTTAGGACAGGTACTTCGTACATTCTTTACGAAAGACAAGTAAAGTAGAGATGCTTTTATGGTATTTACGAACCTTATATGTTGATCATTTAACATTACAGTGGTTCCTTACTGGTTGAGTTTTTGATATTCACTCAAAACGTGGAACAGTCAAAAGTGGACACATTATCAAAGTTTAAGGAGTTAAGAGATGGTCTAACGTTTGAGTTATTTGGCGAAACAGTGTCTGCTTATGACATACATGTGTCTGGAGTACTGAGTGAGTAATTAAATATATTACATGCGTAATAGTGAAATACCATGGATTCTACCAGGCATAAATTTGGCATTCTTTTTTTTTCTACGAAGAAATAGTTTCTCTTAGCCGGGGAAATAATCTCTTCAGCGAGAAATACTTTTTGTACAAGATACAAGATACTGGCTTTGCAATGAAATCATTATATTTCAACGCGCGTAAGTTTTGCATGTTACTTTATCATGACATCATCTCAAAAGGGTCTGATAAAAAAGCAGCCGACGTTCAGAATGCGTGACGTTTGATTCGAAGGCAACGTTGAAACAAAGAAAACGTGGACAAAACATTAAATGAGAAGTAGGTTGTGTTTTCTGTAATCTCACATTTTAGTTGTTTTATTACAGATATACTACTTGTTTCTTCTAATTTTGTTCAGAAATGCGAAAAGCGCTTTCAAAATGGCGCCATTCCAGTTTTATTTTCTTTCAGTCAGCTTATGTGTTAATTGGTCATGCAGCGAAGTGATACATATTAAGCTGTATAAGGAGTCAAATGTACCGAATTCAGATCACTAAATCCAAGATCCAAAGTGATTTTAAACGTCTATGAAAGTGCATGTAATATACAGTTTATTAATTTCTTCTTTTTTAAATGTGGGATTCACAAACTTTAGGAGATAAATACATCCGATAAAGAAACGAGGGCTTTATAAAACATCAAGAGGTAAACAAAATTCGATAAAGAAACGAGTGCAACTCCGGTAATAAATCCCATATTAAAAATAGGATAATGAATAAACTCAAGATATTGTACTAGGGCTAAACTTTTGTTGCACAGCAGATGGCTGGACTTCCGACTCTTTAACTGTCCAATCTAAATCTTTATAAGCGGTTTAGGATTCATTTTCAGTGTTCGAAACGCTATTATATTCTTAAAATGTATTAGGTTGTGAAAACGGGAAGCAATGACTACAACATAGAAAAGAAAACTATGGAGCGTACAAGATTTTTTTCTGGGCCAGTCTAGCTAGAAACTGCATTAGAACTGAGGGCGATGGATCAAATTATATAAATATACACTCTGCAGCTGAAGCCCCTCACCTGCAGTAGTTCTGCTGCTCGCCGTTCCAAGACGGCTGGCCGTAAGTTGTAAGTAGACAAATCACTCGCGCTTCGCGATATTTCAATTAAGACACGTATTATATATTTCAGTACAACCCAAGTCGGCATCAGGTCAACTGTGTGGAATCTATACTGCTGCATTTGGTTGTCCCTCCGGTTTTGAGTGCGAAATCATAAACCGTGCACCAAGATGCGTGTAAGTATCAATAAGGTATAATCTAGAACTAATCATCCAGAGAGATAACTATTACCAACCATAAGGGGCTTAAATTACACTGTTTATCGAGAATTACTATCAGCCACTAGGGGAAATGAACACCCCTCTAACCCGAACTTTATATAGAGAAAACTGGAGTTTACAATGTATACATTACTTTGCCTATGTCTTTTCATATGCATAGGTTGTGGGTACTCTTTAGAACCGCCTTAGTGAGGCGGTTCTTACGACCACCTACAATCTATGTTTGGAGTATTATTATTATAGTATTATTATCACAACTTTCATCGAAAAGTAGCCATTTTAGAGATATAAAAGAATGCACTATGTCACACGGGTGTGTTAACGTAATGTAAATTACGCTTTTATTCGAGAAATGTAAGCTTTATTGAGACTCTTCACAACACTTAAACGGTGATGGGAATTTGTGTATATTATACTGAGAGACTTTAAAAACGCGCCACTATATATCATGTAATTGCACCTAAAAAAAGCAATGCTGGAAAATGTTTGAACACCCGTCATGGTTGGGTTCTTTATGTCTGCAAATGCTTACAGTGAATGTGTAGCCATGCATGAAAATGTTGAGAAAAATGTTAATTTGTTATGTTGTCTTATAAAGTAGAAGTAAAACGAAGATCAGGAATTGATACAATTAACTTACTCCATCCATAAAAGACACCAAAGGGAAAGAAATACAAACATTAAGCGACCAGACCATAATGGAAACCTAAACAAAGGAAGGCCATATGGACAGTTACTTTCCCACAAAATGGCCATATGGCCATCCAAAATTAAAAGACACAAGTGATACACACAGTAAGTAACAAACAACAACACAAACAAACCGCCACAGAAGAGCCGCCCCGGAACGGTCAGTGAGTTAACAAGTTAACGAGTTAACAGTTATGCCGGATTTTAACATTTACACTGCTGAATGAATACTGTATTCTGTAAAAACAGCCACAAACAAAACAAAACAACAAAAAAAAAAAAAAAAAAACGACACAGATCCTTGAAAAAGTGTTTTGATCTTTTTTTTTTTTTTTTTTTTTTTTTTGAAAATTTACATTTTTCAAAAAATTAGGGTACAGATGAAAATTCGAAGACTCGTCTTTCAAAACCTGATCAATTGTTGTTTTACTGACATATGTTGGAAGAACATGCCCTAATGTACCTTTTCCATCAAATTTGAATGTCTAAATTATGTACGTTACTGTCACTTCCTGTTTATGTGCAAAAGGTAAGAATCTTCGCAAAATGACATTGGAAAGAGAAAGGGTGCAGGATTAAAAGAAAACAATACATGAACAGTAATTAATCTCTGCTTTTTTCAACGAAATTTTGTCAGAAGCCACGACGATGCTGCATATTGGAAATTACGCTTGAATCATGTTTGGATTATTCAGAAGAGCCCAAAGGGAGATAAATATGTGTTAATCCAGACATGACTCAAGTGTGATTTTCAATCAGCAGCATCTTCGTGACTGTTGGCCAGTTTTCAATAAAATTTTAACCAGAGTTTATTCACTGTTCATCCTTAATGTTTATTTTTAATGCAGTACCATTTGCTTTTCAATGTCATTTCGCAAAGATTCAAACTTTTTGCACAAAAAAAACTGAAAGTGAAGGAAACGAACAATATTTATTTTTCGCATTAATTCTCCACCATCTCCGACCTTTCGGCTTTTGACAGCCTTTATCATTGAATTGTTCTTTCACCTATCACATATTTTTTCAATTTCTTCTTTCTACCATATTAAAAGGTCGGAGATAGTGGAGAATTAATGCGAAAAATAAGTGTAATGAATCTGTTTGTGTGTCAAAGATATTCATAAGAAGAATTCTTCACAGATTTGGGGTTTTTCTTTCAATGAAAGAGAAAAACATTCGATATGGTAGAAAGAAGAAAATGAAAAATATGTGATAGCTGAAAGAACAATTCCGTGATAAAGGCTGTCAAAAGCCGAAACGTCGGAGATGGTGGAGAATTAATGCGAAAAATAAATGTAATAAAACTGTTTGTGCGTCATAGATGAACAATATTTAGACATTCAAATTTTCCTGTAAAGTTTTTACTGTGACATATTCCTCCAACAGGTGCTTGTAAAATGTCCGTTGGTCTGGTTTTGCGAGGGGCGTCTTAGAAATTTGAACTGCATCCCTGTCTTTTTAAAACTCAGTTTTCAAACATCGATAAAAACACTTTTTAAGGTTCTTTATCCTTTCTGCGTTGTTTTTACAGTATGCAGTATTCATTCAGAAGCATAAATGTTAAAATACGACATAAATATCAACCTATTAAATTTTTATGTAAAAGAATAACAAATTTACATTTTTTCTAGAAAATTTTAGGCATGGCTGCAGATCCACCTTAAGCATTTGCAGACTTGAAAAACTCTATCATTAAAACTTATACCAGTGCTCAAACTTATTCAGAATTGTTTATCTTGGGTAAAATTACATGATTTACAGTGGTGCATTCTTAAAGTCCTGAAGTATGTATTTTCTTTCTTTGGAATCATTTATTCCATTGTGGAATTTGGAAATCACTGATTCTGTGTAATAAATATGTCACCATCTATTTTTTTCAGAGAGATTCCCATACCTAAGGGTAAGAATTTGTTTCTTATATTTATCCGGTTATAAATTGGTTCAAAACGTTTGAACCGATACTATAAAGTTTGAAACAAATATAAATAAATACAATGAAAATTATTAAGAATAGTGCCATATATTCATATGCATTTTGTACATCTTACCTCTTATTCCAATGCATGTGAGGATAATGTAAAATTTGTGGCACTGTGTTCTATATGCTGCCAGAAAACCGCTTTGGCTTCAGGCAAGTGATAGCCTTAACCATTCGTGGGAATTTTATCTTTTTAAACAAGATATACCTGTATTGAAATTTCCCATTTCAGGTGATTAGTTTAGCTATCTAAAAAAATAAGTAACAATTTTACTCCCTTAAACCATATATGAGAGTGGAATCTTCCACCTAATAAGTTTGGAGTGGTCCATTTCCAATAAACGGAGTGTCAGGTATTTGTGTTTGTTGTAAAGTGTAAAAAATGTATGTACTTTATGCAAACAGTGTAGGCCCAGATCAAAGGCGCGTTCTGTGGCGTCCGATCTGATTCTACACTGTTTGTCAACGTCCCACAAATGGGACGTTAGGCATATATGGGTTGATTAATCATACGACACTCTTGATACACTGATACAACCGGGAAAAAAAATCTTGAAAAATGACGCAACCATGCCAACTGATGTGTTGTGATGAAAAGTTCGCAATACTTGTTAATATTACAAAAAGCAATAACCTAAAAAGTGTTAAAGCTATTAACACCACACAACATGAAGATCGATCAATTTCCGTTAGTCCCATAAGATTATTATTATCCTTATTATTTTCATATTCAGTTTTAAGACCACCTCTTTTTACAGACAATGCAGACCAGATTCTTGGACTTGGATTAGGTGTTACACTGCCGGGCATATTTCTTGTCATTGTGATTGCCATATGTTACACATTCTTCCCGCGATCCGATAAAAGGGGGTAAGTATGGCTTTTTGCAGTTTTTTTTTCTACGTTTGGATAAGACACCAGTGGCATATAAAACGTAATATCATCAGAATGTGTGATCTGTTTTTTATTTCTGGTCCAAATTAAGGCGTAACTTTACCAAGACCCGGCAAACACCCCCCTCCAAGCTCACACCGACCGACGTAGCTCATGAAACAGGTCAACTGAAGGCATCAGGCAAGAGATGCCTACCGGCGGACTTATAGGCGCCCCCCCCGCGAGCCAACATCAACAAACATGGCCCACACTCCACCGAAGTCCCGGGCATCAGGAAGGAGATGTCCAAAGTAGCGAGTCTTGCAAAATTTAAAACATAACAAAAAGTGGCAACCAAATCCGCTAAAATACATGTCTCACCTGACAAGTCAATCTTAGTTTTAGAAAAAATAGAATTTAATAGTTCAAAAATAAAAGATATAATATAGCTATTTTAATCAGTACTTGAGTACTGACGTCAACACCGCAGTATCAACTTCAAACATAGATTGTTGGCGCTCTGAAAAATAAAATATAGTAACAGATGCCCAGAAAAGCCACAATCAAAGATGGCACCAAGAGGAAAAGTAACTAACAAAACGAAAGCAAAACAGGAAATAAAGGAACCACGCACAGCATAGCAACCAGGGGCCAGTTGTTCGGAACTAACGACGTCGTTAGTTAACGTATCGTTAAAACTTCGATCATTAAATATGGCAAACATGCTAGTATTTTTGCTCAAAAAAATGTAAGCAGCTTTGGCACATTTTTTCAGCAAAAATACCAAAGTTTTAGAAATTGTACTTGCTAGAACAGTTAACAAATAGGACCACTAACGAGCTCGTTTAACTAATGATGCTTTAAACAACTGGGCCCAGCTCCAGGTTATCACGGTGCGACAGGCACGTGTAGTGAAAATTAACTAAACACAATCATAAGCACATACAGCCTAAAAAGCCCCGTCTGAAAATCAAATAAAGAGAGAATAGCAGGTTCGTGTTTTTTGATATCAGGTTTGTCAGACAAGGCTCGAGAACGCTTGTAGAATCGCGAGGCTTGCCGAGCGATTCTACATGCGTTCTCGAAGCCGAGCCTGATAAACGTGATATCAAATGACACGAATCTGGTATCCTATTTATCAGTTTACCCACTTCTACACTCTTGAATTAACAATTTACGATCAGTTATTGATGATCCTCAGTGTATCCGAGCATTCTTGATGTCGATATATTTAGTATTAGCTGACCATATTTTCCTATGATATTTTTTTTCAGGTAATTTTTCCATTTTTCCCAGTAACAATAACAATTTTTTTGTCGTTTTTCCAGTAGTCCGGTTCATTCGTAAAAGTGCAATGTCACGTTGACGGGATAAAGCTCTCTTGTCCTGCGCTAGCATACCTTTATCAGGTCAGTGCGTTACAATGCAATATAGATTGGGGGTAACTGATAAAACTATATTAAAAAATAATATCAGAACAACCCATACCAAAATGAAAATGTCGCAGCAATATTGCTACAACATTGATTTGTTGCCACAACTACAAGATTCTTGAAGATGCAATATTGCCACTATTCTAGCAATATTTCTGTTTTGCGGCAATATTTCTCGCAACAATTTTGGATTTCATATTGTTGCAGCAAATATTCCCAGAACTTGGGCATGCTCAAGGAGAACTTTCTGCTGAACTTCCGCTTTCAGTTTTGGTGGGAACTGGTGCAGACAAAGGAAATGTATCTGTATTACGAGATACAGTATTGCTGCAATATGTTGCCAGAAGTCCTGTATTTTGGTATGTTCTCGCTACTGGCTGTCCTAAGGCGGTGCCCTTACCAAAATACAGGATTTATGGCAACATATTGCAGCACTAATGCTACTCGTCACTGTCCAGCAAGCCTCAACATGCCGGACCGAGATACCGAGGGATGGACTTTTCTATCTAACCCTCAAACTCATAAGATATCCGTTTTCTTGCATACTTTTTCATTCCTGAGCGTGCCTGTTTTGAATATCCAGTCCCTTTGATTGCTGGTGTCCATGTTAGGACACGGCTGTGATGTTAAGTGATGTTATTTCATTCAATGACATCAGCCTTAATGACCGCGACAAGACGTACTAGCGCACGCCAAACACGTAGGATTTTTTTTCCATTTTTATCCCATCCTGAGTGGCATAACCTGGGTTGGATATTAATTTTGAGAGATATGCAGGTATTGTGTGCCCTGGGTATGATGAGACTTTCTATTCAAAGGTAAAATCCAGGGTTTCTCTATCTGATGTGCAAATATCTTGCTTTATATTACCTCGTTATATTTTGTAGGCGAGAAAGGCGGCCAAGAACTAGAAAGCGGAGAGACGATCAGGAAATTTATGAAGAGGATCCATATCATCCTTACATTTTCTATTCTGGAAGGAAATATAATGATACCAATAACATTTATGAATATTCAACAAATAACGCAGAAGAAAAATATCTTTATGACAATACAAGTTTTATATTCTAACGTTTATAATCATTTTCTAATAAATTCCATGATACAAATAATTCTAGTCCTCGCATTCGTTTGGCTTCATATCAGCATGATCAGAAAGCCCAGGCGTTAACCCTTATCTTGCTGTTCACGACAACCCCCTACCTTTAAGTTTTCAAACAGTGCAGATTTTGCCAATTAGTTTGTGAATTTGAATGAATATATTACACCAGGAAATTTGATTGGTTGAATGAGTCAGCGCATGACAAAATCTACAAGAAGTCTCTGATCGGAGCTATGGGTTAATAATCGATTCCTGATTATTGCATACACTTCTATTTTGAGCGACCAGCGAAGACTCAGATCAGCTTACGCATTCGCGCAGTCTGATCAAAGTCTTCGCTGATCGCATATACCTACTATAGACTAATACCTAGGCAAAGAGACATAAGCAAAAGGTTTTGTCATAGTGGCTGGGTGCTCAGGTTGATTTGAGTCTCTGCCGGTCACACCTGTCTTATTGTAGGTTTTGTCATGCACCGGCTCATTATTGTAAATGGGTGTGACTGAATTAATTTATGCAGCGTGATAAGGGTTAAGGACTCTTTTGACATGGGTGCACAGCAAAGTTTTAGTACAGTCAGAAGATCAGAGTCCATGCGGTGCCTTATATTGAATATGTTTTTGTTCTGACTTGGGTTGGCTGGATAAAGCGAAGGTGTCGTGTGTCTTCCCAGCAGGCACATGACGTAATTGTGACGTCACATCAACTTCGGTGCAACGTCATGACCTTTTATGCAACGTCGCAGCTACGTCGGTGCAACGTCATGACGTTGCACCGACGTTGATTTGACGTTGCCCTAGCGACGTGTGCCTGCCGGGTTGCCTCACTGGGGCGTCCAACTGATATTGGCCTATAGTTGGGCAATGCTTGCTGTTCTTGCAGCAGGTAAGGGTAGAGGGAGAAGATGTCATTTATTCTGTTTCTTCATTTTCATTCACTTTCCTCTTTAATCCCATAAGAATCTTATATGGGTGTGAGGGGTGGATTGAAAAATCCGTCCCAAGGGTCACTGTCCGGCATCACGAGGTTTGCAATAACAGCACAGTGCGGAACCGGATTATAGGTGGTCTGGCAATGGCACTACAGAGAGGAACGGGACTATCGGTGGCTGGCAATAACAGCACAATGCGGAACCGGATTCTAGGTTGTCAGGTATTGACACTTCAGATGGGAACGGGACTATAGGTGTTCTGGCAATGATACTACATATGGAAACGGGACTATAGGTGGTCTGGCAATGACACCACAGAGAGGAACTGGACCGTAGGAGGTCTGTCAAACGACGGCGCATACCTAGTGTATTTGTCAAACACGCGATTGTATTCGATTTTGGGGTCGGAACACCAGGGTCAGAACAGAAATTTCTATCCCGGGGGAAAATCACGGATTTCCTTGTCTGGTGTGCAAGAATATCCCTTCTCTTTCATCTCCTCTACCATCCCTTCTGTCTCTTTACTCCCTCTCTGGGAGACGACACAAAATGGCCCACAAGGTTTGATGTGTCGTTAAACAATCAATCAATTTTGTTCTGACTGTGTGGAAGCACAAACTGCATATGAGATACGACACGTGTAAATGACCCCATTGGTATGCTCCAGACCAGAGTTAGACAAACGACAAATGTCTTCAATACATCACAATCGTTGGTACCTGTCACATTACCAGAGGACCGGTATCAAGAAGTGCCAGTCAAAGGAGCACCAACGGTCGGGTCGGATAATCTAAGATTTTGACGTTTTGAGTTCACACTAAGTGGGTCGGTTGATATAACAGATCAAACCTGCAGAAAATGTTACTTTTACTACAGCCAGTTAGAGTTTACAGTGATATAAGAACTTCTTACTGAGCAAGGCTTTCTCACAGGCACCAGAATGTATGTTTGACTACGACTTACCCGAATTACCATGCGGAAAATGCCATATATTACGATAACACATCCGTGCGACATAGTGCATTTATCATATCTCCAAAATAACAACTTTTATTTAGAAAATCCGTGATAAAATTCTTATTTATAGTGCAAACATAGCTTGTGGGTGCTCGTTAGAACCCACAACCTATGTCGTGGAGCAGAAAGAAGAAAAATAATGTATACCCCCTTGAACCCCAGTTTTCTCTACATAAAGTGGGGTTTAGGTGGTGTTCATTTCACAGACTTGTTCAAGTGAAGACTAGCGTCTTGAAAATTAAAATAATAAATTTTTTCACAATCATGTACATGTATTTGCTAATATGATGATTTTCAAGAAATTATGTTTTGGTCGCTCTTTCTAGGAACGCTGACAGTTCATAAATTACGTCAAAATGCCTCTTCAAAATTATACACACACTACACTTCAATAAGCCATAAACTAACTCGGTAGTCTAGGACCTTTTTCACTCCATTCTAATCAGCAATGGATATGACACATAATATCAGTTTTTTTTTGGAAAAAAAATCTATAGGCCAGTAAACTTGCTATTGACAATTAATCTTGAAAATTCGGCAATTTTCCTCGGATTTCCACATTCTGGAAGGCTCTGAAGTACTTTTGCTTGTAAGCATGTTGTTTACAAAAATAAAATCAATCAGTGACCCATTTTTCGGGAATCTTCCATAAGAAGATATGATATAGCACTATTAGGTCACCCAGTGGGGTGAAAGTGGGAATCAGAAAAACAAATTCTTATGCAACACACTCCCACTCTTCGCGGAAAAGAAAGATTTATGTAATAAAGCTTTCTTTTGCTTTAAGAATAATAAAATATTGAACAAAGCATATAACATTACATGTATCTACAATCCACTTCAGTATGAAAGAAAAACACAGTTCCTGACACTGCTCAAGCTCTTGAAAGGGCATCAGGAATAATTTTATCTCTCCCCCACCCCCTGATATGCCTTATGTCTAAATTATACTCTTGTAGCATAAGACTCCACCTGAGCAACCACTGATTTTTTGTTTTTCTATTTATGTATGAAAGTCAGTGGATTGTGATCACTGAAAACAACAGTCGGTGCAGTAGTATGAGTAAGATAAACTTCGAAATGTTGCAGAGCAAGAATCAGAGACTAACACTCTTTCTCTATGGTAAAGTAATTTCTCTGATGCTTATTAAACTTTTTGGAAAAGTAGCAAACTGGATGATCCACTCCATTTTCTCTTCCTGCAACAAAACACTACCTGCAACTACGTCACTAGCATCTACAGCTAGCTTAAACTCCTTTTCAAAGTTTGGTGCTAAGAGAACTGGTTCACTCATAAGTATGGCTTTAAGCTTATCAAAAGCATTTTGGCATATTGCATTCCAATGGAATTTTGTTCTTTTGCTGAGCAATTTTGTCGAAGGCCCAGCAATGACAGAGAAATTATTACAGATCTTTCTGTAATAACCAGCCATACCAAGAAATCGCATCAGCTGTCTTTTGCACGTGGGTACGGGAAAATTTGAGATAGCCTCAGCCTTAGCATCAATGGGTTTCACATGACCGTGACCTACAACATGACCTAGAATTGTCAAACATGCATGGCAGAATTCACTTTTAGCAAGATTGATTGTCAATTTGGCATTACTCAGTCTATCAAAGAATGCTCTCAAGATGTTGATTCCACTGGTCATTGTATATGTTAGCGCCATCAATATAAGCACTGCAGCCTTCCAGCCCTGCAATTACCATGTCTATTAAGTGTTGAAATGTTGCCGGAGAGTTTTTTTTGTTCCAAATGGCATGACTTTTTAGTTAAATAATCCGTCTAGTGTAGTGAATTCCAAAATCTTCTTTGCTCTAACTGTGAGTGGAATTTGCCAAAATCCTTCATAAGGTCGAATTTCTTTATGTATTTGGCATTCCCGATGTTATCAATGCAGTCATCCATTCTTGGAACTGGAAAGCTATCTGTTTTACTTAAGGAATTAACTTTTCTAAAATCTGTACACATACGATATGTCCCATCAGGTGTTGGTACAAGAATACAAGGAGACCTCCATTCACGTTGGCTTGGTTCAATAAAGTCATTGTCCAATAAATACTGAACTTCTTCTTTAAGATATTTTTGTTTCAAAGGATTCATCTTGTACGGATGTTGCTTTACAGGATTAGAACCATTTATGTCCACATCTTGAAATATTTTGTCTGTTCGTGTTGGAATGTCAGGAAATAAGTGTTCATATTAAAAAATCAGCTGTTTCAGTTCATTCCGCTGATCTGGCTCTAGATGTGACAGTTTTTGGTCGAGATTCCTCAGAATGTCAGAGTTCTGAAGTGTTGATGAAGTGGGATCAGATTTCACTGAATTGATATCCTCACAGTCATTGTCACATGAATTAAGTGGAACAGACCTAACTAGATTGACTGATGTTAAAGATACATTGTCCCTATCAATGTATTCCTTAAGCATGTTAATATGACACAGCTGCTTTAGCTTGCGCCTCCCAGGAGTGTTTATTATGTAATTCACGTCACTGATCTTTTTGTCTACAGTGTATGGACCATAATACCTGGCTTGCAAAGATTTTCCAGGAATAGGCAAAAGAGCTATTACCTTATCAACTGGTTTAAAATTCCTTTCTTTTGTCCATATGTCATACAGCTGTTTCATTTTCCTTTGGGCTGACTGAAGATTGGTTCATGCAGCCTCGCAAGCTTTTGAAAGTCTAGCTTTGAAATCCGACACATACTGAAGTAAATTCAAGGAAGTGTCATCATTAGAGAGAAATTTCTCTTTCAGAAGTTTCAAAGGACCACGAATAGTATGGCCAAATATTAATTCAAATGGACTAAAACCAAGAGATTCTTGCACAGATTCTCTAACAGCAAATAAAAGCAAATGGATGCCTTCATCCCAATCCTTCTCTGTGTCAAAGCAATTAGATCTTATCATGCTTTCCAATGTTTGATGGAATCTTTCAAGGGCGCCTTGACTTGCAGGATGATAGGCGGATGACTTGTACTGTACAATGCCTAGTTCATGCATTACTTGTTGAAAAATTCCAGACATGAAATTTGAACATTGGTTTGACTGAATAGATCTGGGAAGACCAACAAAGGTGAAAAACTTCACTAAGGTCTAGCCGATTGTCTTAGTTTTGATATTTCTTAGTGGAATGGCTTCAGGAAAACGTGTGGAAGCACATATAATAGTCAAGTGATATTCACAACCAGACTTAGTTCTGGGCAAGGGACCCACACAGTCTATAATCATTCGACTTAAAGGTTCATCAAACGCAGATATAGGCTGCAAATGAGCCTTATGTATAGTCAGATTGGGTTTTCCTACCATTCAGCATGTATGGCAGGACCTACAATACTGAGAAACATCTGATTTTAACCCAGGCCAGTAAAAATGATTAAGAATCTTGTGATAGGTTTTATTTACACCTAAATGTCCTGACATGGGGGTTTCATGTACCAAGTTTAATATTTCGGGACGGTAAACCCGTGGCACCACTATCTGGGGGTTGACAGTCCACTCGTCTTCTGCTGAGACGTCTGGTTGACGCCATTTTCTCATTAGAATGTCCTTTTTGACATAATAACAGACTTGGACCTGAGATACTTCCTGCTCATCTAATGCCCTTTCAAACAAAGGCGAAAGTTCAGGATCCTTATGCTGTTCTATAGCTAGTTGAGACCCGGACATTTTGTCATGGCCTGACCGAAAGATGAGTTATTCTCATGAAAATCTGTCTGATTATCAGGCAGGTTTGAAGACAGAGACCTTGGTATCTCGTCGTTAAAAGACTGACCCCAAAAAGTGTCAGTTAAATCAAAATCCTGTTTCCCATTAGATTTCTTGGCCTTACGTGTCATAGCCCTTGTGACGGCACAAGAGGGATACAGATCAGGAATTTCCTGCTCAATGGGATCAGGCGGTTGGTCTGTGCAAGGATTAGAAGTCAAAAGTGGATTTAGAGGTTTAAACTCATATTCTAGACAGGTTTTTGGTTGTTTGGACCCCATTTTGATTTGTGTCGGTCTTTGTGTCGACTGCCTGTTCGACATTCGCAAAATTGCGGTGTGTTTCCTCTGGCGTTCTTTGCCGGATCATTACAGGGTCACTGATGAGGCTTTATTAGCCGAAACTGCGTAGTATGACCCATCTTCTTTCTTATGAATGTTTTCATTGCTCTTAAAGGAACTCATTTTTGATTTTTATTTACCACAACCTTATCTCCAGCTAAGTCATTGCTTAGTAATAAATGAATGCTAGATGTTGCACTGATGAGTTAGGATGCCTTCATGCGGACTGAACAAATTATTTGTCTAAATCGCGATGGAAGTAAGGGCGAGGATTGTGGCCACGTAAAATCGATTTAAGCCCCCAGTGGAAATCTTTCCACTGACCGTTCCAAGGCGGTTCTTCTGTGGCGATTTATTTATGTTGTTGTTTGTTACTTACTGTGTGTATCACTTGTGTCTTTTTATTTTGGATGGCCATATGGTCATTTTGTGGGAAAGTAACTGTCCTTATGGCCTTCCTTTGTTAAGGTTTCCATAATGGTCTGGTCGCTTAATGCTTGTGTTTCTTTCCCTTTGGTGTCTTTATGGGTGGAGTTATTTAATTGTATCGATTCCTTATCTTTGTTTTACTTCTACTCTGCATATCAGGGCTGTTTTGTTTGTGCCGTGTGGCGGCTGTAAAAGGTCTCCCCGTACACTCATTTAATGCTCTTATTTTTCCAATCCTAAGGGATTGCTTATGCAATTTCTTTTCATTGTTCCATCAATTGACATCCTTTAGATACCTGTTGAATGTCATTATTAAACCGATGTTCGTTCCTCGTTGTATAACAACTGCTTGTTTGACATCCCTGGACTTTAAGTAGACTAAGATGTTTTGTGGGCTTTTGTTGTACCTTCCTTCTATTCGAAGGAATTATCTTCAGTAATTTTATATGCTGTTTTATTTAATGACCGGTATGAAGATCGCTTTAGTTTTGACGGTATCATAACCTTATTAACCCACATGAGTATCACAAATACATTTAAAATATCAATATCACCCCTTAGGTTACACTCTGCTTCTTCTGTACGGATTCCCCATTCTATTAAGAACTTTAATACTATGTTGCCTTCGGTATTGGTTAGACCCTTACATTTGTCTTCTGTAACTTCAGTTAATCTCAATGGAGCAGGCAATACCAATGTTTTTGGGAGTAGTCTTCGTATAAGACTATCTCCTCTCAAATCGCCCATCCTTCGAAAATATACTAATCCGTGGAAAAGAAGTGGAATGTACCCTAGTATTTCTAAGTGCAATGCCAAGAGGTGCAGATGTTGTTCGCATTTAAGCACTGCGTCTACCGTTACTTCATCTGTAAACGGTAGACGCTTCTCTGTAGTTAACATGTCTGATTTGACATGATAGTCTACAGATTTAATTTATCTAATTACATGACGTGCTGCAAACTGTAATATGCAGTACGTCGGTCAAACTAACCGCATGCTTAAAACTTGATTGAACGAGCATTATCGTAGAATGAGTAAGCCTATGAAAACTGACACTTTCTTGTACCGTCACTTTCGACGTATAGGTCATTCTGTAAATAACATTGATATACAACCAGTGGAAAAACTTTATTACGATGCAAATTCTACATCTAGAGTCAAAATTATCAAAAGACATGAGGCTGAACTGAAATGGATTAAATCCTTACACACCCCTTTTCCACTGGGATTTAATGACAACATTTATCATGAGGGTAATATTTCCAGAATGCCGGACTTTGATATTTTCTCGCTCCTGGAATGTCGAAAACGCAGAACTAGATCTCACGGCACCAGGAAAAATGGTAACTTTAAACGTAAATTACGTGCGTTTAAACGAAACAATCCTAGACTGAAGTGACTGTCAATTATATTATTAAATCATGGACGCCACTCTATGCTTTCCCTTTTAGGTTCATTACCCGTTTCTGTTTTACGTCTTCTGGACACCGAGGCGAATAAATTCTACGATAGTTCTAATCAGTTATATGATGCGGCTCTCTTAACTAGAGGCTATACTCAGCATACTCTTCGTCCTTACATTGATTCTGTAATTAATTCTTCAAAATATCCTTCATTAATAAGGGATGGATTTTATAGATTTGCCAAGTATCTTCCGTGAGAGCTCGGTGCTTTCTTCCATTCCTGCTTATTTTCAAAATACTGAAACACCTATAATTTGCTATAAATATAACAAACCTGTTAGATCTATCATTTTTAATTTCAATAAACTTGTTTCGGATCTTGATATTGATACTAATACTCCTGATTCACGTGATTGTAAAAACTCAGTGTATTGCTATCCTGCTGCTGGTCATGTAATTACTGGGAATTTGAAAATTATTCCTGATTCTAGGATAGGGAATAAAATTTCTAAAGGACCGAAATATCGGTGTCCTTCTAAAATTGATTTCAGTAAATGTAGAGATGAAATCGCTGCTTCCTTGAATGAATTCGGTAATCGATGGTGTAAGCGAGAGTATGTTGAACATAAAGCCCTTAGCATTTTAAAACTAGTGAATAAACGCATTTCTTTCTATTCTCAAAATACTAACTTATTACCTCCTAAGCCTAAGACGTCTTTACGTCATCTTAAACTAGGTATTCAAGAATTTCATAAGAAGTTTGTTTTGGCCCCTGCAGACAAGGCCGCTAACAACGTCGTCGTTGTGTGTGACGGTTCCACTATGTTAACACGCTTAAGCAGGAGCTTGGTGGTACTAAGGCCTATGAACTTCAGCCTTTAGCTGAAGAGAGAGTTATAGTAGATCCTCGTGGGTCGATTCAATTTCTTCAATTACTATCGGAAAATGATCGCTCCCATGGAGATCGTCCACAACAGACCAATCAAAATCTAGATAAATATTTGGAGAGCAAATTGAAAGATCTAAAGCAAAATAATTCCTTGTGGGAGAATGAAGGTATGTTGGTTGTTTATCATTAAATAAACATAAATCATTTTCAGCAATAAAATTTTCTATGATTTCTCCTTTGTGATTCGTATCCAAGCAACCCCATATCTTGCTGTGACTATTAAAGTCTCCTAATAAAATATAAGGACTAGGTTATTGATTAGTTAAATTTTCTATATCTTGTTTAGAAAAATTATAATGAGGTGGAAGGTAGACAGAACAAATCGTTATGGATTTGGATAAAGTGACGTTTACAGCAACAGCTTGTAAATTAGTGTTTACATCTATTTTCCTATGAGGAACGTCAGATTTTACCAGGATTGATGTACCTCCTGATGCCTTCTGATTATCCGTTGTGATAAGGGATTCTGATCTTTGTTTTCACCAGAAGATTTGGAAGAATTCTGGCTTCTATTTTCACCTGAAGGTTTGGAAAGATTCTGGCTTGTATTTTCACCAGAAAGTTTGGGCATAGTACTAGATGTATGGCTATAACTGCCAGATGGATTATTAGGATAGCATCTTGGACCTGTCTGTGGATTAAAAGTTTTTCTAGGATAAGACCTGTTCACAAATGAGACTTTATGAGTCAAAGCATAACCATCTGCCAAACGAGAAGCTTCCTCCAAAGTTTCAACCTGTCTCTCATCGAGAAAAGACTTAATGTCTGAATTTATGCACCGTTTGAACTCTTCAACAAGGACAAGCTGGACAAGTTTTTCATGATTAGAGCCGACTTTTTAGAAGAACACCACCTGTCAAATAACTGTTCTTTGGTTCGAGCAAATTCTACATGGGTCTGGGAAATTTCTTTTTTACAATTCCTAAATTTCTGCCTGTAAGCCTCGGGGACCAACTCATATGCCTTAAGGACAAGCTCCTTAACCAAATCATAGTCTGAGCTTTGCTCGACAGTCAGCTGAGTGTAAATGTAACGAGCCTCTCTGACAACGCTTTGCAAAAGTAAGGTCCAATGCTCTTTTGGCCATTTTAAATTTTCTGCAACTTTTTCAAAATACAAAAAATACTTGTCTACCTCTTTTTTCTGAAATGGCGGAACTAATCTCGTGTGCTTTGTGGCATCAAAGTAACTACCAGAGTCAAAAACAGGGGTAAGTTTCCCCCTTTCTTGACCCTGGAGTTCCAATTCCTTCATCTTTAATTGAAATTGCCATTTTTCTCTTTCTATTTCAAGTCGCTCTTCTTTTCTAATATTTCTTTCTGAAGAAGTTCCTCCATTTCTCTTTGTTTTTCTTCCTGTTCTTATTTTTCTTTTCGAACACGTTCTTCCATTTCTAATATTTCCATCTGATTTTGTCTCTGCATTTCTCTTTTCTTTTCTTCCATTCCATTTTTTTCTTTCTGTATGCGTTCTTCCATCTCTAATCTCAATTTTTCTAATTCAGTTTGCCTTCCAATTTCAATTTGTCTCATTTGCAATTCAGTGTGTGAAACCATAATGAGAGACAAAGCAGATTGATCGAAAAGTTCGTCATCAACAAAAAACTGTATCAAAATATTCTTAATTTCATGCTTCTTTATGCTTGTTTTACAGCAGTGACCCCATAATGGGAAGCAATATCTAATAAATCTGTCCTTTTGGCCAGATTAAACATCTCCTGAGTAGGCTGAGCCAAAAAGGATCTCAAACCAAACGACAAGTTTACTTTTTGTTTGTATTATAAAGTAATTTTGGTAATACAGATTGAGACTAATTTGACAAAGTGTTTTTTTTAAAATGACAAGCCCAACGAGAATTTCACATGAAATGACAACTACTATTTCACCCGAAGTGACAATTCACATGCAATGACAAATCCCTATATGCCGATGAGGAAATGCCAATCTTTTGAAGCAACCGCCAATTCATTATTTGATAAGAAATGACAACTACTGAAATCATTAAATATTATTAAATTATTAAATATTAATAATACCTATTTCGATGGTTTGATAAGTCAAATTTACCCCCCAGAACTTCAGTTAAATAAAGCATATTCTTCTGATACCGAGGCCCCGTTTTTGGATTTACATCTATCTATTGTAGATGGGTTCGTTTCGTGCAAAATTTATGATAAGCGCGATGATTTTGTGATTTTGATTTTGATATTGTTAATTTTCCTTTTAAGGATGGTTATGTTTCTCGTGCGCCATCGATGGCGTTTATATTTCGCAATTAATTCGATTTTCCAGAGTGTGTAGTCATGTAACTGACTTCAACACTCGTAATAAATTGTTAACGGCTAAACTTCTTAATTAGGGTTATCGGTACCAAAAACTACGCAAAGTATTTTCAAAATTTTATTGACGTCATTCTGATTTAATTTCAAAATTCAACATTGGACTTAAATCTCTTCTGCAACAAGGTCTATCGGAACCCGAATTTTATGGTGACTTAGTATACAAATTCAAAAAAATTTATAACCGCAATGACTTAGGCACCCAATTTCGTAAAATCATTCTTGGATATAAAAAGATTGGGTAAAACATAAATGTTATACGACAGATTGCATGCATGGTAGTTAACCCAGTCACGGGTGACAACTTTGCTTCCCTCTTTAATTGCACGCCGGTGGGTCAGGCCTCAGATTCTATGACGGTTCCAGTGTAAACGCTTATTGAGAGTTAGAGAGATCTAATTCAAAGTAATGTTGGCTGATGCCTGATGCTCTCTCTCTGGTCGGGCCCATCGGAGTCTAACTGTTGGTTTTCTTTTGCTCCAGCATTTCAGTGGTTTTTTGCTCTCGAATCCTCACCGTTATTTCATCTCTGTGTATGTTTTATTTTTTTTTTCACAGAGATGTTGCACTGATGAGTTAAGAGGCCTTCATGCGGGCTGAACAAATTATTTGTCTAAATCGTGATGGAAATAAGGGCGAGGATTGTGGCCACGTAAAATCGTTTTAAGCCCCCCCCCCCCTCCCCCAAGTGGAATTCGTTTCCGCTGACCTTTCCAAGGCGGTTCTTCTGTCGCGATTTATTTTTGTTTTGGTTTGCCTTTAGGTGTTTGTGTTGCTTGTGTTATTTTATTTTGGATAGCCTTTCGGCCATTTTGTGGGAAAGTAACTGTCCTTTTGGCTTTCCGCTGTTGATGTTTCCATTAGGTCTGTTGCTGCATGTTTGTGTTTCTTTCCCTTTGGTGTCTCTGATGGGAGCTATGGGTTGATTGTATCGATTTCTGATCATTGCCTCTACTTCTATTTTGCCTACAAATGAAATGTCAGTCCTAAAATGCTCAAGCTGTTTTTATCCCGGACGAGCCCCCAATTTCTGTTACGAGCCAGGCATAGTAGAAAGATAAAGCAAACAAGCCATATGGAAAAATTTAACAAGATGTTTTAATCTTTAACCTGTAGAAGTAAGAAAATTAAATGTACTTAGCTCTGTTATGAAATATCCTTGAATGAATCTATTTTCCTTGATCCCACAGAATTCCCAGTCCGAAATAAAATATAATATCCTTTGACAATCCAACACAGAATTTAGAAATAACTTTTCTTAAAAACCCAAACATCAAACTCCAAAGTCTGACTCAAAGAGAAAATTCAAGCTCTTTTATAGACCCTAAAATTTCTCTAGAATGCTCTACAGGGCTGTGGAATAAGATGATCTCATTTTCTAAAAATAATGCAAATAAAATCAAACCTGAACTTTCTATAAGATTCTGAAGTACTTTTTTGTAAACATGTTGTTTACAAAAAAATAAATCAATCTGTGACCCATTTTTCGAGACTCTTCTATAAGAAGATAAACAAGATATTTATAGCACTATTATGTCACCGAGTGGGTGAAAGTGGGAATCAGAAAAATAAATTCTTATACATAACATTATATACACTAATTTTGTTTGACACCACTGTATATACATTGACGTCAAAAACGCCTCATTATTGCCATCAAAATATGACAATTCAGTCTTTATAGTGTAGATTATATTTTCCTGTCCGTTAGGACCATTAATTCCATTGTGAAATTTTGAATATATATGAGGGTCACTGATGAGGCCTAAATGGCCGAAACTAGCTAGTTTGGCCCATAAAACATGTACACTCCATATTTTCCAGTTCTGTGGCGTATTCCTTGCTTCCAAAGGACAATCCTTTCAAGAATATATTTAACGTCACTACAGCTGTTGTCTGGGAATTAGTGGCGGCAGTAAAAAGTATCCCTGCCCTACATCACAGTGTATTTTATATTTTCCCGTCTTTTGGGATCATTTATTCCATTGTGGAATTTTGAATATATATGAGGGTCACTGATGAGGCCTAAATGGCCGAAACTAGCTAGTTTGGCCCATAAAACATGTACACTCCATATTTTCCAGTTCTGTGGTGTATTCCTTGCTTCCAAAGGATAACCCTTTCAAGAATATATTTAACGTCACTACTGCTGTTGTCTGGGAATTTGTGGCGGCAGTAAAAAGTAGCCCTGCCATCCATAATAGTGTATTTTATATTTTCCCGTCCTTTTGGATCATTTATTCCATTGTGGAATTTTGAATATATATGAGGGTCACTGATGAGGCCTAAATGGCCGAAACTAGCTAGTTTGGCCCATAAAACATGTACACTCCATATTTTCCAGTTCTGTGGTGTAATCCTTGCTTCCAAAGGATAACCCTTTCAAGAATATATTTAACGTCACTACAGCTGTTGTCTGGGAATTTGTGGCGGCAGTAAAAAGTATCCCTGCCCTACATCATAGTGTATTTTATATTTTCCCGTCCTTTGGGATCATTTATTCCATTGTGGAATTTTGAATATATATGAGGGTCACTGATGAGGCCTAAATGGCCGACACTAACTAGTTTGGCCAATAAAACATGTACACTCCATATTTTCCAGTTCTGTGGTGTATTCCTTGCTTCCAAAGGATAACCCTTTCAAGAATATATTTAACGTCACTACAGCTGTTGTCTGGGAATTAGTGGCGGCCGTAAAATGTCTCCCTGTTCTACATCATAGTGTAGTTTATATTTTCCTGTCGTTTGGGATCATTGATTCCATTGTTGAATTTTGAACATATCTGAGGGTGACTGATGAGGCCTAAACGGTCGAAACCAGCTAGGCTGGCCTAGAAAACATGTACACTCCATATTTTCCAGTTCCGTGGTGTATTCCTTGCTTCCAAATGATAACACTTTCTAGAATTTATTTAACGTGACTACGGCTGTTGTCCGGGAATATGTGGCGACCGTAAAAAGTCTCCCTGCCCTACATCATAGTGTAGTTATTTTCCTGTCCTTTAGGATCATTGATTCCATTGTGGAATTTTGAATATATATGAGGGTGACTGATGAGGCCTAAATGGTCGAAACTAGCTACTCTGGCCCAGAAAACATGTACACTCCATATTTTCCCGTTCTGTGGCGTATTCCTTGCTTCCAAAGGATAGCCCTTTCAAGAATATATTTAACGTCACTACAGCTGTTGTCTGGGAATGTGTGGCGGCCGTAAAAAGTATCCCTGCCCTACATCATAGTGTAGTTTATATTTTCCTGTCCTTTGGAATCATTTATTCCATTGTGGAATTTTGAATATATTTGAGGGTGACTTATGAGGCCTAAATGGCCGACTCTAGCTAGTCTGGCCCAGAAAACATGTACACTCCATAATTTCCAGTTCTGTGGCGTATTCCTTGCTTCCAAAGGATAACCCTTTCTAGAATATATTTGCTCTGACTGCTGCATGTAAAATGAGAGAGGTCCGAAGAAAAAAGCTTTGTCGCTGACGCCTAAGCTGAGCATATATCTGTTCGGGTTCTCTTCTTATTATCAAAGTCATCGTCACTTTGTTCGGCCCTTTGCAGTTTGATTCCAGTGAGTCTGTTAGTAGGTTGAAGTCCTTGGGAGAAGTTTCCTTGTATCGCTAGTTCAAGTGGTTCCCATCCATCGGGGCTTAGACAAATAGAATGGGCTGCATGATGCTTCCAGGCAGAGCTGAAACCGACCGCACAAGAGTACTAGTAAGCCGCTAAAAGGGTCTTAGCTAGCTGCCCAGGAAATTACTGCGAGTCGGACCGTCCTGTTCATTGGGTGTCTTTCATCTCAATGTCGGGTGAAAGTCACACAAAAAGGAAGCACAAAATGACCTAAATAGTGTTGACAGGGACGATAAAACTCAATTCAAACTAACAAATCGCTTCTTCTTTCCACAATGGGAGCAGTTCATCACAGAGGATTTTCTCTGCCAAACGGTCACCAGACATTCTGGTATAATGGTCTATCCATCATAATTGGCCCCCGCCCATTGGGGCTTGAAGAAATAAATGGGCTGCATGATGCTTCCACGCAGAGCTGATACCGCACTCGAGTACTGGTAATCCGCTGAGTGGGTCTAAGCCTGCCCGGGTAAAGCGGTGCGAGTCGGACCGTTCATGCTTATAAACCCTATTGGTTTCATTGGGAGACAGGGCTTGAGTTGTCATAACATCTCAATGTCGGGTAAAATGTCCCACAACATTTGAAACAAGGTCTCCAAAATGACCTATACAGTGTTGATGGGGACGTTAAACCTAATATTAAACAAAAACATACTATCCATCATAACTGTGCTAGTCTCAGAAGAGTGTGTGCGCTCTACATCTCTGCCCTTTTCAGGTCTGCTGTATTATCCTAATGCAGTCTTCGCGAAAAGTTTTGTTTTTATTGACACACCACAGCTGTCGAGCAGACTGAAATATTTTGAAGGACAGAATAAGTATCTGCAGGACTGAATTCATATTTGTTATCAGAATATTAATTTGTTTGCAAAGATTGACAGGACATTTGTCAGACAGACTAAAGCGTTTTGAAGACTGCTAATTGAAAAGCGTATCTTCTGACGGACCACTGCGCACAGGAAAATCGCACACGTCACTTAGCAACAGTTTACGTGGTTTGGTGAGGAGAAGGTGTCGTGTATCTTGCCTCATTGGGAAGTCCAACTGATATTGGCTAGTCCTTAATGCAGGTATTGGTAGAGGGGGATGTTGTAATTTCTTCAGATTCTACACTTCCATTCAGTTTCGTCTCTCTCCCCTGTCCTTCCTTTCATCTCCTCTAATGTTTCTCGTATCTCTTTTCTCCCTTTCTCTGGGAGACGACACAGATTGACCCACAAGGGTTGACGGGATGTTAAACACCAATATAGACAATTGACCCTTTTTGTACCAAATGGAATCTCCCTCCTTATATATAGCAGGAGTCCACTTCAAAATTTAGGGGTATCAGGTTGTGTTTTCATCAAAATTTATTTGAGAAATGACTGAACTTTTAGCAAACAGTATTATTGTTGTTTTACTAATTCTGACAATTCATATATGGAACAGCGCATGACAATACCTACAATAAGACTTGTGCGCCCAGCGAAGACTAAGATCAGCCTGCGCATCTGCGCAGTCTGATCAGAGTCTTCGTTTTGCACTCTAAGGATAGCTAAGGGCCCAATGCTCCTTCATGCAGCAAGAGAAGTCTCTGGTCAGACTACATTGATGCGCAGGCTGATCTGATTCTTCGCTGGGCGCACATGTAAATTGTAGGAAATGCTGTGCCCCGGCTCATATTTTAAGCAGACAAGGAAGAGCAAGATCAGTTATCTGCGGCCGCTGATATGGGTCTTCATTGCTCAACAATGCCCCTTTAATTGCACGCTACGCATGCTATTAGTTCGAGCAACGAAATTATCTACCATTTGACCCACAGTGATTATTACCTGTTTAAAAATGTAAAATCCCATTTGCACGGAATAATGATGATGATAATGATGATGATGATGGTGATGAACTATGGGTTACCACAGAGGCCCGGTTGGTTGTATTTGTCATAAATATTATATTACAAACGAATCAGGGACGTTTCCTGCCCATATGAAGATATCTGTCGGTCTTTGACTCTGTTCAGAATATCAAAAGGTTACAACGCTTCCTTTGTGCAAACTTAAGCCCGTTGAACACAGGCGCTTGGCCCGTTGATTTGTCCGAAAACTTGTGGAATAGGTTAAATGTCAAAATATGAGTAATTCATACTGGTATAGAAAGCTAGACAAGGTTCACAACAAACCAGTGCCATTTTCTCGGTACACATTAAATGACAACTGACAAAGGCGCGTTCTTTGATTCAGGAAGGTTTATTTTGTATGAACTTCAACCTAAGACATGCAGAATTCTATCAAAACAATGCAGAACTCCTGGTTCAAGCCCCATCGTGATCTAAACATCAAATTACCCCGGATAGACCTTAGTAGGACAACTAACTGTCACACCCACTCAATGGTTTTTCACTGTTCCCCCCTGCGATTTCCTGCAGAAATCAGATAATGTCAGCACAAAAGCCAACATTCTTATAAATATCAATGAAGATGCTCTCACCTATTGCAAAAGTTTTCTACAGATAACCGTTATTACCAGCAATTTTCAACTTTTTGTGGTGAGCAAGTATTTCTCTGCAGTATTGTTTTCATTCTGTGTCTTGAAGATGATGTAATCAATGCTCTGATTGGTCAAAACTTGGGAACTCCAGCAATTTCGACCAATCAGCGCTCGGATTGCATCAGCTTCAAAGTATAGAATGAAAACAAAATTGCAACAAGAAGTGCCTGCTCACATACAAAAAGGCGAAAATTGCTGGTAATAACGGTTAACTAGCGAAAAAATTTTGCATCAGGCGTGAGCATTTCCACTGATATTTATAGGTGTGATGGATTTTGTGCTGACATTATCGGAATTCAACAGGAAATCGCAGGGAAACGGTGAAAAACCTTGGAGTTGGTGTGACAGTTAGTTGTCCTACTAAAGTATACCCGGGGTAATTTGGTGTGTAGATAACAATGGGGCTTGATCCAGGTGTTCTGCATTAGTTTGTTGGAATTCTGCATGCCTTAGGTTGAACGTCATACAAAATATACCTTCCTGTGTCAAAAAATGTCCCTGTGCCAATTGTTATTTAATGTGTACCGAGAAAATGGTGCTGGTTTGTTGAAAACCTTGTCTAGCTTTCTATACCGGTATGAAAATTTTTTTTTTTCCTCATATTTTGACTTAAAACACATTCCACACGTTTTTCGGACAAATCGACGTGCCGTTGAAACCTCGTGCGGACTGACGAGGCAAAACAGTCTGCGAAAATACGCTGGTGGATAATGACCCTTTACCCGCCACACGTTATAAAACATGTTTTCTTTCGACGCGGCCTTTTATTTTACTTTCGACTACAATGAATGCTGGCTGCAATGAAAACTCACTCAATCTTAATTTAGTCAGTGTGTTTGAATAATTAAAGCAAAAAGTCAGAAACAAATACCACAATTTTCATCAGAAAATTCCATACCAAGTCCCAAAGAGATTAAATTGTATTGAATGGGCATTTTGTCTTGATGACAAGTCTGTGGATGAGCACGTATCTCAGATTATCAATCGCCTATAGTATTCGCAGCCTAAGTGCACTTAATGCTTTAACCCAGCCCATCACATGGACAAGTCCATGCAATGAACACCCTTGAAAACTCGACTTAACATTGCGGTAACACACCCGTGCGACATAGAGCATTCATTCACAGCTCCAACGCCACGTTTCTCTTATTTTTTTCTTATTAATACTGCAATACTGCAAACATAGGTTGTGGGTGCTCGTTAGAACAGCCTCATTGAGGCAATTCTAACGAGTACCCATAAACTATGTCTTGGAGCAGACATCATGTTAACAAGTCCGTGAAATGAACACCCCTGTAAACCCCACTTCATATGGAGAAAAATTGGATTTACGGAAGTATACACTATTTTTAGCTCACCTGTCACGTAGTGACAAGGTGAGCTTTTGTGGTCACTTTTTGTCCGTCGTGCGTGCGTCCGTCCGTGTGTGCGCCCGTCCGTGCGTGCGTGCGTCCGTAAACAATTTCAAATAAGTATATCTCTAATACCCCATGATCAATCTTGATCAAATTTCATAAGAAGCATCACCAGGTAGGGGGAAAGGCTGCATAAGGTTTTAGGGCTGATCAGATTGGAATTCTGGTTGCTAAGGCAACATACAGCGTCCATAGACTTACAATGGGAAAAAATTAAAATATCTTCTTCTCTGGAACCACAGGGCCCAGAGCTAAGATATTTAGCATGTAGCAACGGCCAGAGGTCACCTACATAATTCCTGCCAATCATGCCCCTGGGGTCCACATTGGCCACGCCCCAGGGCCCCTTCTCTCCCATAGACTCACAATGGAACAAAAAGCTTCAAAAATCTTCTTCTCGGAAACCACAGGACCCAGAGCATAGATATTTAGCATATAGCAAGGGCAAGTGGTCACCTACATAATTCCTGCCAATCAGGCCCCTGGGTTCTAAACGGGCCACGCCCCGGGTCCCTTTGGCTCCTATAGACTCATAATGGAAATAAGCTTCAAAAATCTTCTTCTCTGAAACCACAGGGCCCAGAGCTGCGATATTTGGCATGTAGCAACGGCAAGTGGTCACCTACATAATTCCTGCCAATCATGCCCCTGGGGTCCAAATTGGCCACACCCCGGGGCCCCTTAGCTCTCATAGACTCATAATGGAAAAAAAAGCTTCAAAAATCTTCTTCTCTGAAACCACAGGGCCCAGAGCTGAGATATTTAGCATGTAGCAACAACCAGTGGTCAACTACAGAATTCCTGCCAATCATGCCCCTGGGTTCCAAAATGGGCGACGCCCTGGGGCCCCTTCGCTCCCATAGACTCATTATGGAACAAAAAACTTCAAAAATCTTCTTCTCGGAAACCAAAGGGCCCAGTGCTTAGATATTTAGCATGTTGCAACGGCAAGTGGTCACATACATAATTCCTGCCAATCATGCCCCTTGGGTCCAAACAGGCCACACCCCGGGTCCCTTTAGCTCCTATAGACTCATAATGGAAAAAAGCTTCAAAAATCTTCTTCTCTGAAACCACAGGGCCCAGAGCTGAGATATTTGGCATGTAGCAAGGGCAAGTGGTCACCTACATAAATCCTTTTAATCATGCCCCTAGGTTCCAAGTGGGCCACGCCCCAGGGCCTCTTAGCTCCCATAGACTCGTAGTGGTAAAAAAAGCTTCAAAAATCTTCTTCTCTGAAACCACAGGGCCCTGAGTTTAGATATTTAGCATGAAGGAACGCCAATTAGTCACCTACATGATTCCTGCCAATCATGCCCCTGGGTTCCAAAGGGCCACGCCCCGGGGCCCCTTCACTCCCATAGACTCATAATGGAAAAATCTTCTCGGAAACCACAGCGCCCAGAGCTTAGATATTTAGCACGTAGCAACGGCAAGTGGCCACCTACATAATTCTTGCCAATCATGCCCCTGGGGTCCAAAAGGGCCACGCCCCGGGGCCAGTTAGCTCCTATAGACTCATAATGGAAAAAAAGCTTCAAAAATCTTCTTCTCTGAAACCACAGGGCCCAGAGCTTAGATATTTAGCATGTAGCAACGGCAAATGGTCACATACATAATTCCTGCCAATCGTGCCCCTGGGGTCCAAACGGGCCACGCCCCGGGACCCTTTAGCTCCTATAGATTCATAATGGAAAAAAGCTTCAAAAATCTTCTTCTCTGAAACCACAGGGCCCAGAGCTTAGATATTTAGCATGTAGCAATGACAAGTGGTCACCTACATAAATCCTGCCAATCATGCCCCTGGGGTCCAAATGGGCCACACCCTGGGACCCCCATAGCTCCCATAGACGCATAATGAAAAAAAAAACTTCAAAAATCTTCTTCTCTGAAAACACAGAGCCCAGAGCTTAGATATTTAGCATATAGCAACTGCAAGTGGTCACCTACATATTTCCTGCTAATCATGCCCCTGGGGTCCAAATGGGCCACGCCCCGGGGCATCTTAGCTCCCATAGACTCATAATGGAAAAAAAAGCTTCAAAAATCTTCTTCTCAGAAACTGTGAAGCACAGAGCTTAGATATTTAGTGTCTAGCAACATAAAAAAGCCAGCTACATAAATCCTGCTTACCCTGCCCCTGGGGTCAAAATTGGCCACGCCTGAGCTCATCACCTCCAATAGACTTAAAATGGAAAAAAACTTAAACTAGAATACTGTCGATGGCGCGCCATCGCAAATCCCCACGCTTTCTACAGAGAGGCCAAGTACCGAAAACCCCTCACCCTGGGCCCTAATTTGACTCCATGGTCAAAATATTACCTGTATTATATTCTACTAATCATGGCCTTCAATTTCATATGCCACATGACTATGTTCCAAAAAACTTAAATTTTGACCCTTTGACCCCTCTCCCAGGCCAGGGCCCCAATCTGACCCCAGGGTCAAAATTTTACTTGTAGTTTATTCTACCCATTATCCCCTTCGCATAGATATGCAACATGACTATGTTCTGAAAAACTTTAATTTTGACCCCCGACCCCGCCCCCCCCCCAAGTCCGACCCCCAGGGCGTTACCTAGGGGTCACAGCCAAAATCCCGTTCAATATGTTTTACTTTTTTCATAACTAAGTACATGTGCAAAGTTTGGCATCAAAATCTTCAAAATTGACTTTGTAATTGAATTTTATTGATATTTGACCTTTTGACCCCTCCCCAGGGCCCCTGGGGGCGGGGACAAAAAAAAATGTGCTCTTGCGCAAGCCATTCATGTAAGCAACTCGCATACCAAATTTGGTTGAATTCCGGCTAACGGTTTAGGAGGAGATAGCCGGACAGACAGACGGACAGACGGACAGACAGACAGACGGACAGACGGACGGAGGCGATTGCAATATCCCCACTTTTTTTTTAAAACGTGGGGATAAAAATCTTCTTCTATGAAACCATAAGGCCCAGAGCTTAGATTTTTAGTATGTAGCAAAGTCAAGTGACCACCTACATAAATCCTGCCAGTTATGCCCCTGGGCTCCAAATTGGCCCCACCCCAGGGGTCTTTAGCTTCCATAGACTTATAATTGGAGAAACTTCAAAAATCTTCTCCTCTGAAACCACAGGGCCCTTATAATGAAAAAAAAAAAAAAAAAACACTTAAAATGGGGGAAAAAAATCTTCAAAAATCTTCTTCTCTGAAACCATAAGTCCCAGAGCTTAGGTATTTAGCATGTAGCAATGTCGAGTGGTGGCCTACATGAATCCTGCCAATCATGCCCCTGGGGTCCAAATCCTGTGGCCCCTTAACTCCAACAAACTTATAATGGAAAAAAGCTTCAAAATTCTTTGAAACCATGAAGTACAGACCTTAGATATTTAGTATATAGCAACACAAAATGGTCGCCTACATAAATCCTGCCAACCGTGCCCTTTGGGTCAAAATTGGCCAAGCCCCAGGGCTCGTTAGCTTCTATAGACTTATACTGGAAAAAACTTAAAAAAAATCTTTTTCTCCAAAACCATAAGGCACAGATTTTGTTTGATTTGAGGTTTTACATCCCCGTCAACACTGTTTAGGTCATTTTGGAGATGTATCTTCCAATTTTGTGGGACTTACATTTGAAATTACATCTCAAGCCCTGTTGCCCAATGAAACCAGTAGGGTTTATAAGCATGGACACCGCTTTGCCTGAGCTTAGATATTTAGTATATAGCAATGTCAAGTGGTCTCCTACACTAATGATTTTCTGGTACACAGGTGAGCGATATAGGGACATTGGGCCCTCTTGTCTTTTTTTCTGCTCCAAGACATAGGTTGTGGGTACTCGTTAGACCCACCTCAACGAGACGGAAGCGGATCTAACGAGCACCTACAAACTATGTTTGGAATAAAAATAAGAAAAATATCGCAAAATTTTCATCAGAAAAAATTCCGTTTTTGAGTTGCGAAAAAAATGCACTATATCGTACGGGTGTGTTTTTGTAATGAATAAGACAAAAATACATGTATGTATATACCCCGTAAACCCTAGTTTTCTCTATATAAAGTGGGGTTTAAGGTCGATCATTTCACGGACTCGAAAACTTGACTTTATATAGAGAAAATTGTATCTTACAAGGATATACATTATTCTCCTTATTTTTGTTCTAGAGCAAAGGTTGTGACGCACTATTTACGTAACGGACTCAATGAGGCGAGGAATGCACACTTGGTTTGAGCAAATATAAGGATGATATGAAAAAATAAGTTGAAAAATGTTGGTTCTATAGATATCAAATATGCTATTATACTATCGCATTTTTTCATAAACATTTTTTTTTTTATTTAGCGTCATGAAGACAACATGTTTTTTTTTTTTGTTTTAGTTTGTGACAATTTTATATGACAACCGGCATGCTTGCTGCTTTTGCCCCAGTGATGCATCCTCCTACTATTGGTGCCTGTTTGCACGTGATAAGCCGAATCCAGAGGGAATATTTCATGTTTCCACTATTTGCATGACGGTACGCCCCCACTCAGAAAAAGATTGGCCCCATGGTGCCTCCGAGCAGAGCTGAGACCGACTGAACTTTTGAGAACCGGCAAACCGCTTTGAAGTGCTAAGCCTGTCCATAACAAGTGGTGCGAGTCGGATGGTCTCTTAAACCCTAGCGGTTTATTTGGGCAGTAGGGCCTTAAGTGGCATTTCATGTCAATGTCGGGAAAATGTCCCACAAAGTCAGAAGCACCGTCTTCAAAATGACCTAAATAGTATTGGCGGGGACACTAAAACCCAACACATACAAAGAAACAAACTTGCATGATTGTTTGTTTGATTTGAGGTTTAACGTCCCCGTCTAAACTGTAACGGTCATTTTGGAGACGTTGCTTCCAATTGTGTGGGACTTTTACCCGACATTGAGATGAAATGACATCTCAAACCCTGTCGCCCAATGAAACCAATAGGGTTTATTAGCTTGGACGGTCCACCTCGCACCGCGGTTCCTGGACAGGCTTAGATCCTGTACTAGTGTGCGGGCCGGATTCAGCTGCATGTAACCCATATATTTTTTCAAGCCCCTATGGGCGGGGGCCGAACAAACTTGCATGAAGCTACATTTAGGTCTCCGCTATAAGGCAGCAGTCTGCAAAGCCTCAGGTGAGACTGCACATATGCGCAGGCTCACCCGAGACTATGTCCCAGCAGGCAAACGTCGCTAGGGCAACGTCAAATCAACGTCGGTGCAATGTCACGACGTTGCCGCGACCGACGATGATGTGATGTTGCATAAACGTCATGATGTTGTACCGACGTTGATGTGACGTCACAATTACGTCATGTGCCTGCTTGGGTTATTCGCCAATGCGATAAGTAACCTTCTCTCATGAGCTGGTTTAAATTTGTAATGATTATAAGCATAACAACAGATAAGGTAAGTATTTTTGTGATAATTGAAGGATAGTTATTGTCAATTCTCCATAAAAACCTATGTTGTGAGTATTCATTAGAACCGCCTCGCCGAGGCGGTTCTAATGAGTACCCACAACATAGGTTTATATAAAGAAATATGGAAAACTATATTTCAATTATCACAGAATACTTACCTTAGCTGTTGCTATTAATTCATAAGTATTCCAGGCATCATCATAAAATGATGACATTCAAAATTCTTGAACTGGCATAAAGTTTATGCTAAAGCCAGTTGAGCATGAAAAACACGTTTTATAACCTCGGACCATGTTTTTATCTGGTTTAAAGAGTGTTTTTTTTTTTTCTCTTTTCTTTGTCTCTTATTGTTTTATTCGTAACCGTTATTTGATTTTGTATGGATGTTCCGCCCACTGAGTCGGAAACCCCCATATACAATCCATTGAACAGCTGTAGAAGGCAGGGCGAAGATTAATATCGTTCTTAGGCGGAGTTGCAACGCTATTAACCCAAGTTCCTGAGGGGAACTGTTCCAGAGTTGAATTTGTTTTGTTTGTTTGATTTGAGGTTTAACGGTCCCGTCAACACTGTATACGTTGCTTCCAATTTTGTGGGACTTTTACCCGACATTAGGATGAAATATGACATCTCAAACCCTGTCGCTCAGTGAAACCAAGAGGGTTTATAAGCATGGGCGGTCCGACTCGCACGGCTTTGCCTGGGCAGGTTTAGATCATCTAAGCGGTTTACAAGTACTCGTGTGCGGTCGGTTTAAGCTATGTGTGGAAGCATCATGCAGCCCATCTATATTTAAAGCCCCGATGGGCGGGGCCGTTGAATTTGTACACGTTCATTTTTGAACGATCGACCCAAATTTACTAAATGGCAAAACGGAATTCATTGAGTTGTCCACGTGACAATCTCCTATTTGGGAAAACCCAATATTAATAGAACTTGAAACGTTGCGCTATTTTTACCGATGCAACACATAGGTCAGAGCTATCTACAGAGTCTTGACAGGAATCTTGTGAACACCAAATACCCAGATCAGATGCCGCGGAATGTGGCGTCTGCTCAGGAGGTTGCACAGGGACTACACTGTTTGCTTAAATAGTGGCATTTGAGGGTTAAACGAACTGACGAAAGCCAGGTTGCTCACGTAATGAAAGAAAAACAATACACGCTGTCACGTGACGTCTTCAGAACATTCCATACACAATATATGCCAAGTCGAGTAAAATAGACTTTTCGCACTTCTGTTTAGAACCCTGAAATGTGCAAAAATGAGTAGCCCAGACTTTATAGGTGGTACCATTATTAGACATACAGCGTAGACCCAGATCGGATAGACAGTATATTGCTTCTGATCCGGGTCGGCACTGTTCGCCATATGTATGAACATGATTCAGGCCCGTAAGCAGACTCTGAAAAGGGGCGTGTTGCGGGTGCGAATTTCAGGTATTTTGCAGAGGGTGAAAAACTACATGAATCTGAGATAATTTCCAAAAGTGGGGAGGGGCTGCGTTTGCACCCTCCCAACTGTGTGTGGGCCTGCATTAACAGGTATAATTAACTGTTTTGTTTAACATATCGCTGAAGGGGCTCTTTTATAGATAGCTGTTATTCAGGAGCTGGGATGCTGTGGTGGGACTGAGCGAGGAGAAAAGAGAGAAGAGAAACTATGACAAACATTGTAGATGCTGATCAGAAGTCATCGATGGATCTACACTGCTTGCAGCTGGATAAAATGTTAAACATGTAATATTTTTCAGTACAGATTGTGTTGCATAATCAATTCAGAAAGGGAAATAATTAAACGCATTGACAAATGATAAGTACATGTAAATAATTTGGCGGAAAATGCTACCCTATTTTTTTCCGACAAAAATTTGACTGAACACTTTTCTTATAAAATTGCGTTTTAACGGGTACCCACAGTCTACGTTATAAAGCAGATAATCTGTTGCTTGCTATTGTCCGCGTGACACTATATCACTGACCATCTGACTGCCGCTGGCCTTGAACAAAATCCAAGTACTGGTTGTTTATAGCATCCCTAAGACATCAGAGCGCAGCTTAAGAAGAAAATTCTGGACTGTGCTCATTTGTTTGTTTAATTTGAGGTTTAACGTCCCCGTCAACACTGTATAGGTCATTTGGAGACGTTACTTCCAATTTCATGGGACCTTTACCTGACACGGAGATGAAATGACAGTTCAAGCCCTGTCCCACATTGAATCCAATAGGGCTTATGAGCATGGACGGTCCGACTCGCACCGCTTTGCCTGGGCAGGTTAAGATCCTCAAAGCGGTTTACCAGTTATCGTGTGCGGTCGGTTTCAGCTCTGCGTGGAAGCATCATGCAGCCCGTCCATTTATTCAAGCCCCGATTGGCGTGGCGGGTGAACTGGGCTGGAGCACTTTGGTATTGGCAAACAAAATCTACATAATCAGACGCCACATAAAGCGACGTCTGATCTGATCTACTGTGCTTGCTTAAAGTTAAACGAACAGTTCGATTCTCGGTTCAGGACTATTTTCCGAACCTACACTCAGAGACGATCGACCCACCAGTACACACAGTGCTTTGATTTGTGAAAAGGGGGTTTAGCCAAAAAGATTTATAGGATGACAGAGAGTTTGGGACTTAAATAACTTTATTTGAGATACCTACTCCAGATGAGAATGTATATTAGGATGTCTCATCTGTATTTAGTTGGTTTGTTTTAAGATTTTACGTCCCCGATAACACATCTAGGTCATCTTGTAGGCGTTGCTTCCGATTTTGTGGGACTTTTATCCGACATTGATATGAAATGACATCTCAAGCTGTACCATCCGAAGAACCCACATGGGTTTATTTGCCTGGGCAGGCTTTACCTCCTAAGCAGTTTAGCAGTAGCACCATGCTGCCAAATCTATTTTTCCAAGTCCCGATGGGCGTTGACGAATTCATCTGGATTTACACTGTTTGCATACGTATCTGTACCAGACTTTCCTACGACTCGTATGTAGTTTTTGTTCGTGGGGCGTTTCATATTTTGTAACTTCCCGTTTTAGTTATTGGTTGTGCATTTTTATGCCCCCGGAATCAAAGATTCGGGGGCATATAGCTTTTGGTCTGTCTGTCTGTCCGTCTATTTCTCTGTTTGTTTGTCTGGTCGCAAAAACCTTAACATTGGGCATAACTTTTGAATGATAACTGATAGGGCTTTCATATTTCACATGTGCATTCCTTGTCACAAGACCTTTCCAGTTGTACCATAATTTTTGACCTAATGACCTTGACCTTGACGTTTGACCTACTTTTAATCTACTTTTTAAAAACTTTAACATTGGCCATAACTTTCGATTGTTAAGTGATATGGCTTTCATATGTCACTTGTGCATTCTATGTCACAAGATCTTTCCAATGGTACCATAATTTTTTGACCTTGTGACCTTGACCTTGACATTTGACCTATTTTTAAAAAACTTTAACATTGACCATAACTGTCGATTGGTAGGTGATAGGGGTTTCATATTTCACATGTGCATTCTATGTCACAAGACCATAATTTTTGACCTTGTGACCTTGACCTTAATATTGGCCATAACATTTGATTGGTTAGTGATAGGGCGTTCATATTTCCCTTACGCATTCTATGTCACAAGACCTTTCCAGTAGTACCATATTTTTTACCTTGTGACCTTGACCTTGACGTTTGACCTACATTTTTCAAAACTTCACTATTTGCCGTAACTTTCGATTGGTAAGTGATAGGGCTTTCATATTTCGCATGTGCATTCCCTGTCACAAGCCTTTTCCAGTGATACTATATAAGTTTTGACCTTGTGTCCTTGACATTTGACCTACTTTTTAAAAGCTTAACATTGGCCATAACTTTCAATCAGTAAGTGATACGCCTCAGACGCCGCATTATGCGGCGTCTGATCTGGGCCTGCACTGTTTGCCAAGGTGCCCCTTTAGGGTTTTCCCGCATGCAATGTGTTAAGTTCAGGATTGTACGGAGGAAATCGGCCCACCAGTATGGCATAGCCCTGTAATGGTTGCGGACCCGGCAGTCAATGATCCTGCGTTATTCCTCTCCAGCTCCTGCAGAGTCCTCCGTTAAACAGGTCTTCTCAAACCTGGTCGGATATGTGAAAGCTTGTGTGACTATTATTTAGACACCGAAACACAAAAATGTATAAAGACATATAAACATGTCATTTTCATTTCAATTTATCATTCAACGATGGATTCAGAACCGGGTTATGCTATGTTCCCACTATCACGATTCGCGCCACGATTGCAATCGTGTTCTTAATCGTGGACTAGTCGTGGTGATCCTATCAGATCTTATCAGATCTTGAGGTCAGTCGTGGCAATCGTGTTAATCGTAGAAAATTTTTGAACGGTTCAAAATTTTTCCACGATCAACACGATCGATTTCAAATCGGGATCATCGTATCACATCGTGTTGCATCGTAACAAAGCGCGACGGATCGCATCTAATCGTGCTTCCAAATCGCGGTGATCGGGGCCAATCTTGGACAAAACAAACACCGCGTTCTGTTGAGATGTGTTGCGATCTCACAAGATCTGTCACGATTTGTTACGCTCTGTCGGGTCCCATTGCTCAAGACCTGTCACGAATGGCTCGTGATCAGATACGAGATGATACGATTAAATGCGATTAGATACGAGTAGGCTACGTTTTTATACGAACGTCCACGATCTATTTCGAGTTCTCAAGATTTAATGCGTCTCATTCAGCGATCTGCTCATGAGTGAGGGAGTGAGTGAGTGAGTGTTTTTCAGTTTTACGTCCCACCAATAACTAAGGTCATACGGAGACGGAACCTCGGTTTCTAGACTCATCCGAATGTCTGGAGAAGCCCGAGATCGATCCTGCAATCCCTGGTTTATACAGGCCTTTGCTAGTATTTTTAAACCCTTTGAAAGATGCCACCCAAGGGTAATGGAAGCTAAGAATGGAAACGGCAAGCCTGAACCATTCCAGTCAGAGAAATTGCCACATTGTCATCATCCGCAACTCCTACCATCATCAATGGTTGAGGGTCAGTGTTTATGCTGTAAAAATCAAGAAACAATTAAGTCCATGGTCAGTCCGGCTGTATATATACCAGTCGGGGTCAAGTCGTAGCCCAAATCGTGATCGCCCTCGATCATGATCGTGAAAAACATCGAGACGACAGTCGTATGCTATCGTAACGGAGCGCATCGGCTCGTGATGAGCGTATAAGAACGTATCTGCACGTATCAGATCGTCCCAATTCGGGGTACTCGATCGTGATGATCGTTTCAGATCGAGGCCAAGTCGTAGACTGGATCGCAACAATCCTATCGGAACGCATTTGGTCGTATCTGAACGTGAGAGCAGACCGTGGCTGATCGTGATACCTGAAATTGACAAATCGTGATTGGATTGCATCTGAGCGCAACGAATCGTACCAGAACGTATCGACTCTCATCACCTCGTATCCAAACCTGAACTTTCAGAGAATATTCCACGACCAGCTACGAATGGCCAATCGTGGCGTTCGTAACGGATCGCACGACAGTGGGAACCTAGCATTAAGGAAGGCAGATTGGCCGGCGTACCCTCTTGGTCAGAGTTCAGTCTTCTTGTCTGCATGAATATCTATATTGCGCACAAGGCACAGTAAAGACTGATCCGGCTACGTGCATGCGCAGACGGATCGGAATCTACTCTAGGCGCACGTCCGAATACACCTTTGCCCAGGTGACTGTCTGAATGAAATGACGCCCTTTAATGAGTCGGTCGGTGCCCGATAATACGACACTAATAATAAGCGCCCGATAATAAGATAAGAAGGCCCGTCCGACCAGCAAAGACTCTGATCAGCTTGCGCATCCGCACAGTCTGATCAGAGTCCTGCTGATCGTGTGAGCCTTTTGTAGCATCTGGACTATCGAAAGACTGGCCGAACGTGTTTGATGTACTCGCTGAAAAGTGTGTGTTTTCGATTTTCGCCTGGGATGTTTTGCGGGTTTGACCGGGTGCCGGCTCATTTAAACTTAGATATTGTTGAAGGGTTTGATCAATGTTTGAGACAGCTGCTTTTGTTTTCTTCTTCGTTTTTGGCACAGCTGCTTTTGTCTTCTTCTTTTTATCGATTTTAAAACTTCTTTGATAGTTATTTTGCTTTCAATGACATTGTATAATTGAGACAGCGCACGGTAAAAACCATCAAGAAAACGTGTCCGGCCAGAAACGATTCATTCTATACGATTCGAGTCTTAGCTGTTTGCCTTAGTCTACTATAGCCCCTGGGTTATCCAAATATCGCATTTTTTAAACTCTCTTTGATTGGACACATGCTGCTTGCATAATTTGGTAATCGCAGATTTTTTTTAATTGTAAATTTTTAAGTCATTTCTTAGGTCTTTGAAAGCAATAGTCTTAATTACAATCTATTTATTATAAATTTTTAATTGCTACATTCTAAGCATTCATATTTAAATCGTAGATCTTTAATAATTTATTATTCTAATTTATTGTTTGTGCCTCACTATGACTTGCAAGTCAGTACAAAAGGACCACAATGGAAATAAGAGAGATCACTCTCTCTTTTTTGTGTCATCCTTGGTAGTGATTGGCAAGCCATATGAACATTGCAATGTATTGATTGTTTTATATGTACAAAATGTGTGTATTTAACATTGTATATGCATTGTTTTGTTTTACATGTATGTTCTAATCTGTGATACCGAAATAAATAAATCAATCAATCAATACCACTCAAAGTACAGATTGATCGATTGCCTCTGAGTGTAATTTGAAAAAAAGCACTGATTGGTCGACTGCCTATAAACAACAAGATATTATCTTGTCCGCACAAGATCTATACTGTGCGGACAAGATTTTATCTTGTGCGGACAAGATAATATCTTGTTCGCACAACTTAATATCTTGTGCGCACAAGATAATGTTGTGCGAACAAGATATTATGCTGTCCGCACAAGATAATATCTTGTGCGAAAAAGATAATATCTTGTCCGCACAAGATAATATCTTGTCCGCACAAGATAATATCTTGTCCGCACAAGATAATATGTTGTCCGAACAAGATAATATCTTGTCCGCCCAAGATATTATCTTGTTCGCACAACATAATAAAAATAAAAAAATCATGGCCCTTCACGGGTTCCGTAGATATTTGATTTTTTCAGTGTAAGATCAATTTTTATTTCGCCGAATGAATACAAAAAGAAGTATTTTCACGAGTGGCAAAGGTACGGAACCCGGGAAGGGACATGATTTTTTATTTTTATTATGTTGTGCGAACAAGATCATATCTTGAGCGGACAAGATATTATCTTGTTCCGACAACATATTATCTTGTGCGGACAAGACATTATCTTGTTCGCACAAGATATTATCTTGTGCGGACAATATAATATCTTGTTCGCACAACATATTATCTTGAGTGCACAAGATATTAATTTGTGCGAAAAAGATATTATCTTGTCCGCACAAGATAATATCTTGTCCCCACAACATAGATCTTGTGCGGACAAGATAATATCTTGTGCGCACAAGATAATATCTTGTCCGGACAAGATATTATCTTGTTCACACAACTTAATATCTTGTCCGCACAAGATTATATGTTGTGCAAACAAGATAAAATGTTTTGCGAACAAGATAATATCTTGTCCGCTCAAAATATTAAGTTGTGCAAACAAGATATTATCTTGTCCGCACAAGATAATATGTTGTCCGCACAACATAATTATGTTGTCTGCACACCATAATATCTTGTCTGCACACCATATTATCTTGTTCGCACAACTTAATATCTTGCTCGCACAACATATTGAAAAAAAAAAGTCCCTTCCCGGTTCCGTACAAAGGCCACTCGTGAACATACTTCTTTGTGTGTTCATGAGTGAAATAAAACTTTATCTATCATTGAACAACTTTCTTATTTGCTTTAAACTGTAATTATTAAAGCAAAGAATCGATCCAAGAAGGAAATACTATGGTCAGACTGGCTCGCTACACAGTCTGGTCTAAGTCTTTGCCGTGGGTCGGCTCATTTTAGATTAAAACAAACTACAGGGTTTGATCAATGCTGGACACAGTTGCATTGGTCTTCCTCTTCTTTTTACCTGCAAGAAGATGTGTTCGACCCGCAAAGATTCATCCTGCAGCCTGAGCCTTTAAGAGCCTCTTTGGTGTCCTAAAACATTCAAAGCATTGACTGCACCGAAAAAAGACTAATCCTGTTTCGTTTTAACCTTAAATTCCTGTACTTTAAGCAAACAGTGAAGACCTTGATCAAACGCCGCTTTCTGTGGCGTCTGATCTGGGTCTACACTGTTTACAAATCTCAACATATGAGTCCAGACCAAATCAATTACACAGGTAACCCTCTTTACATTGCCCTCCCAATGATAAGAAAAGCGCGGCTATAAATAACCATTAGCACCCAGCATACCAATGCAGTAATTGTGACATCACTTAATGCAACGTCATATGTTCGTCGGAGCAACGTCATGACGATTGAGTCGTCATTGCCCTAGCGAGCTGGGCTATATTCGTACAAATCAACGCTAGTCATCAACAACATAAATCTACTGCGCTTCTTCACTAAGGGTCGACTGACAAACAATCGATCCAAAAAGGGAAAATCATGGCTAGATTTACTCTGATCTGATGGCCGCACGTTTTCTCGGTTCTAACTAAAATATGGTGTTGTCGTGTTCTGGTCGTGGGGTTTTTACCACCCTGTCAAAATTGTTTCACTTATTTCGAGCGCGTCGTTAAGCAGAGGTGGGCGATTACCGGAGTACCCGGAGAAAAACCACCTGACCTTCGGTTGCAGAACTTGGCGTCTCATATGTGGGCCGAGCGTGGCGCGAACCGCAGCGGTGAGAGACTCGATGATCTAGACCACGGAGGCTCATTACTGGCTTAATTATGTATCTCTTAACCGCCACTCGAGTCAACCAATGACCAAAGGGTATTTATCGAGTAGGCGACCTGTCAATTTTGTTGGTGTGGCGTTTCCCTAGACAGGTTTAACCGATACAGTGCACAGTCCTTCGCCAGAAACTGAGAACTGGCGTAGGCTTATGAGAGAAAATGACCGTAGAAAAGATGTTGTGATCAAAGGTCCCCGACACAGCAGATAACGAACCACGACCGGTTGATCACCAGTCAGACGCGCATTCGACTTAACAACCGAGATGCAGACTTACCGAGGAGTTACTAAGGTAGCTTCTTGCATATAAGTTGTGATTCTAGCCATATTACTTGGCTCGAGTATGCGCATTTAAAGAGCAGAACGTAAAGGTCTCATGTGTCGTCCCATAGCTCAAATTACCGGTTACAATTATCTTGTATGTGTTTAAAATACAATCCACGCAATGACAAAACCTGCTTTGCCTTCTGCGAACAACAAAGGTGCAGATCAGCCTGCGCGCATGCGCGCAGGCTGATCAGCACCTTTGTGTTCGCTGATTGGATAAAACAAAACCTCAAGTTCGTATATCTAAAATTTCAAGACTCTCACTAGTCAAGGTTGTTAAGTAGGCCGGTTCATGTCTTACCTACTCGCCAACACAGATTACAGGATTTCTCATGACCGGGACTCATTTATTATTCGGTTCTTTGAAGGTCATTTAAATTTACATTGGTATACCTACTATAAACCATTGACTTCATTGAAGTTCTTTATAATCTATTCCCTTAATAAACCTGAACGCGTAGTTATTGCCAAGTTTAACCGTGTAAATATTGACATCTCCATGCATTTAATCGATGTGGCGCTCGGTTGTAGAGAAATTTTAAGTCCCAGGCTGCTGTCATTAAAAGTGCCAATGCAAAACTAAATATGGCGACATTAAGAAATATGAATCAGGTCAGTGATGCTGGGGAACAGAAAAATAATGTGGATACTAATTCCGGGGAATTGTTTGAGGACGTTGTACTACTAGTTGAGGGCAAGAAGATCAAGGCAAACAGCGGTATATTAGCCTTTAGTTCACCGATCTTTGCCTCGCTGCTACGAGGAACTTCTGTCATACAAGCAGGCAAGGTATCGGAACCAGAGCGTCATATCAGTGTAACTTTTCCATCTCCAAGATATGAATTCCGCTCCGAGTCTTCCAGAGCCGTTCAAACCAGGACTGGCGAGCCGCTGATTGAGCTGATGATACCTAATCACAAGTACAAGGATATTAAGAAGACCCTGTCCTATTTGTTAGATAAAAACGGAGAGCGAGCGATGTCAGGTGCGTACCTTGTGCCCAGCCATCACGAAACGGCCGGCGAACGTCGGGTCGACATCGATACGACATGATAATGTCGTTTGTTGTCCCGACGTTGGCCCGATTTCTTTGCTGGCTTGGTATCGATTTATTTTTATATACGACGTATTTCTAAAGTCTCCAGAAATACCTGCCAGATTTTTCCGCCATTTTTCAAAAGGAGAAAACTTTCGGGACTTCCTGTTCGATTTTCCATAAACCATGTCCCACTGAAAAAGGATCTACTCTTTAAAGGAAAGAATTTGCTCCTCAGGAGCAAATTCTTTCCTTTAAGAGTCGACCCCTATTGACATGGGAGATAAAATACTTTTGCAGGAGTTGCCTCCGCTGAAGGTGTCCGATTCCCCTTAAATGTTGACAAGGTCGATGCACTGATACTTTTTTTTTTGTTTGGAGTTTAACTGTCCACTCAACACTTTCAAGTCATATCGAGCTGGTCAGTTTACCCCGGGCAGGCATATACAGTGAAATTCCGCTATTTAGACCACCTAAAATAGTCTTATTCTGTTGTAAAAAGCTCATTGAGTAAGTTGCAGTTATTCTTTCTTTGTATTTTCTGCAACCAGTATCTTCTGGTCAGCGACCACCTTTGCGATTGTTCAAAAGTGGTCTTATAGACCACTTTTGAACAGTCGCATGGGTGATCTTAACAGAGGAATTTTACTGTACACAAACGATAAACCTGTGGTGCAACAGACAACTATCCTCCTTGGAAGGGAGAAAATTGCCGGTTAAAAATGTCATGGTCAATGCTTGCGACCTGGCAGGATCGTACCAACGACCTCCTGATTAATACCAGTCAGACGCGCATATGACTAAGCTACCGAGGCGGCACAGATATTTTGGAATAGTATCCGTTTTTGGAATATTGAAAGACATTAGCGCCTGTCCTTCATTCTAATGCACTTGTGTATGTAACGCGACGTTGATTGGTTAACGGCCAACATTTGTGACAGTTTATCCTGCGATATACTATCGGAAACCCGACGCCATGATGTAACGTCGCTTTTCATTGGGTAGCATTTGGTTGACATAGCTCGCAGCCCTTGCCGCGTTGAGCAAAATAGCATAATTTTTAACAAGACAACTGAATAAGTGCATAATAATTGGGATAAATGTATTGAAAATTGTCATTTGGGGAGATAAATAGTCCGTTTTACGGTCGCATATTCCGTTTTACGGCTCCGCTGACGCGTCGCCGTAAAAGGAAATTTCCGCCCGTAAAACCACCGATTTACCTCCCCAAATGACAATTTTAAATACAGTTATCCCCTAAATATTCCATCAAGGGATGATAATTAACAAATATCTTTGCAATAACACTTGTATTAATAGCTAAAAATATTTTACGTCGTTGCTTGTAGTTTTTGGCTTAAAATACGCATTCTTAGACTTCATCGCCTCATCGCCTAACGGTTTCTTATTATCCAATGATTAGACTGATGACAAGTATTGAGGTGAAATATCGAGTTAAATAAAGGACCAACTTAAGTTGCTCTAATACACTATAATATGTCTTATGAAACAAAATGGTCTCTTTCACGAACCTAATATTCCATTTACCAACTGTTGTGTAGCCTACATCTACAGCGCGTTTTGAGATTTTTTTTTATTGATTTCGGAGTTTAACGTCCCCATCAAGAAGTAACATTCAATGATTTCAGCTTCAAAGTCGTCATACTGACGCCAAACAAAGCTCATGCAGTGGATTCATTACGCAAACACGCCTATACAAATACGTTGCCATCTTTATCACTTTAAGATGAAAAATTCTAATATTGATGCTCTAAATATAGCTTGTGGGCACTCGTTAGAGCGGCCTCATCGAGGCGGTTCTAACGAGTACCCACAATCTATATCTTAGAGCAGAAATAAGAAAAATGAGGTTTACCCCTGTAAACCCAGTTTTACTATATAAAAGTGTGGTTCAAGGGGGTCAGAATTATATAGGCGTTTTTTCGTGATGCGATGAGTGAAGAATTACGAATCGAGGCTATGCAAGTTTGTAGGTGGGTAAATTTATGGGTCAGAAAAGCCCGCCCATTGGGGCTGGAAGAAATAAATTGATCGGAAACAGACCGAGTTTTTGCGTATACCGGTAAACCGCTTACAAGGTCAAAGCAAGTTCAGGGAATGATGTGCGAGTCGGCCTCTCCCTTAAACTCTTGCGGTTTCTTTTGGGCACTAGGACTTGTGATGTCATTTTGTCTCAGTGTCGGGTAAAAGTCCCATAAAATTGGAAGCAACGTTCCAAAATGACCTTAGTAGTGTTGATGAGGACGTTAAACCTCAACACAAACAAACAATATTTTCTCCCCTTGACCAAATCGGCAAATCTTACGAAGCGCTGTTGTGCAGCGGTAAAGTATCGGATTCGGGATCGAGAGGTACCCCACGAGCGGCAAGTATTGTTTCCTTGAGCAAGAGACTTTATCCACATTGCTTAGTACTGGTTTCTACCCAGGCAAAGAGGGCCACTTGGAAGATTAGTACTAGTTTACTAAATGTGTTATCCTATATAAATAAGGTCGATTATTATTATTATTATTATTATTATTATTATTATTATTATTATTATTATTATTATTATGTCCATGTACTATGCATTGCAGAAAGATTTAGCAAACAGTGACTCACGCGCTACAAAAACCGAGTGACTCACGCTTCTGTCATTTTGTGTTACTGAAGATATTTTTGGACGGAAAAGACAAGTCATTATTCCGTTTTCACAAACTCGATCAGTAGCAAAAGAAAGATGGTTCCGCGAATGTTAGGCCCAGTTTCCGAATTGGCACCGTTCTCTTTCATTTTTCGAATGGTCCGGAGGTCCGAGTTAAGGATTCGCATCTGGATATTTTTGTATGACGGTTGGTTTAGACTGACTGACTGTTGTTTTTAAGGTAACCTGGCGCCAAGAGCACATAGGGGCTACCCCCAGTTCGCCGACTGGGATTAGTTGTTGGTACTGCTCTTTTCCCTAGGCTGCCAATATGCTGACTCCTGTCAATTTGACAGTTACCAGCTAGCCGATTGGGAATGAGGTGACTACTTTCGCGGAGGATGTAAGAAGTAGGTCAATCCCACCTCTCACACTCCCCGCACAAGATGCCATGTAGGCACAGAGTGCACCCAATGTCAAGCGTTTGTTCTGTAAAATGAGCAGTCCTCTGGCGGGGTTCGAATTTTGAATGCACGTGCAGACCAATGGTCGGGCTCTAAAATGTGGTGACACGTTGCCAATTCCGGCTGCAAAATGTGTCAATTAACAGCCCTTTGTCTGACCAAGGAAAAAAGCTTCTCATGCATTATCGGGTTTTGGCTTCCATCCCCACCCCTGTCATTTTTGCTTCCATTAGACTCTACGCCCACCCCTGTCATGAATTTAGCGCGTGATTAATCAGTTTTATAGAAACGGACCATAGGTATCCATTGGTGACGCGCTAGCACAAAACTACTTCTGATTGGTCAGTATTCTTGGACAGTATGACGCACTTATTACGCATGCCAAAACGTTTTCTGGCTGTCTGGCTGTTCAGCTAAATCTTTTTTGCAATGCATAATCACACCCCTTATGATAATTATAAGCATCTTTCGTGTACCGGATTTATTTTGTTTTATTTGAGGTTTAACGTCTCCGTCAACACTGTAAAGGTCATTTTGGGGATGTTGCTTCCAATTTTGTGAGACTTTTACCCGACATTGAGATGAAATGATATCTCAAGCCATGTCGCCCAATGAAACCAATAGGGTTTATTAGCATGGACGGTCCACCTCGCACCGCGGTTCCTGGACAGGCTTAGATCCTCTAAGCGGTTTACCAGTACTAGTGTGCGGGCCGGATTCAACTCTGCTTGGAAGCATCATGCAGCCCAAATATTTCTTCAAGCCCCTATGGTCGGGGGCCATTACCGGGTTTAATATATGCTTTATATGACTTTGGTCTTGTCCATTCATCGGTCTGTCAACACCTTCATAACTTTTGGAGAATCCAATATGCTTATGTCTTCAAATTTTGACTCACATAAGAATTAATGGACTCATGTTTTCCTTTCGGTTCGATTTGTATACTTGGGTATTTGTTTAGCTTTTCATATTGAAATTAACAGCACCAAATTTTTCGATAGCTGTGCCTCTTTAAAAAGCAATATATATTATGGTTGTTGAAAATAAAAGATTTGTACAGTTGATTTACAGATGACCAGCGTTATAACGACAGTATTTGTTCCCTATTATTGTGACGTTATAATGAATTTGCCGTTATAAAGACCAGTTAGGTGTATATGCTTATAAAAAGGTCTTTTCCACATCGTTACTCCAAGAAACAAATATAATAGACATTTGTTAGAATCGCCTCGATGAGGCGATTCTAACAAATATCTATAACATTTGTTTCTTGGTGTATTAAATTACAAGACTCTTTCATGACTATGGATTCGATTTGACCGGGTATTTCCAACCCAACGGAAGTCCAAGCTGCTCGGAATAGAGGCTAAACCTTGAACTAAGAATTCATTCCACTGAAATTGTCGTTATAACGAGTTTTGCCGTTATAACGAATGTCGTTATAACGCAGGTCCTCTGTACTTAATTTTGCGATTTGTTTTATTTTTAGTCGAAACTGCTTGGAAACTTTTGCCAATCGCGGAAGAATACAAAGTGAAACCGGTGAAGAAGAAATGCGGAGATGTACTCCTGAAGTGTCTAACATCACTGCGAGAAGGAAAACAAGTAGGAACCATCCATATCAGAGAAGTGCTTAGATATTTGGCGTGTGCTGAGAAATATAATTTTAGCAAAATAAGGACATTTTGTATTGACGAATGCGCAGCCAACTTTGAAGTCACGAGACGAAAAGACATAGCAGAAGATGAACATATAGCCGAAAAAACTAAAGTGAAAATTCTGGAACAGATGTGTGAAAATATGAGTTTAGACTATGAAAAAAACCTAAAGTGGATAAAAGCAGAAAATGACAGACGATTTGATGAGGTCAACAGAAACATGAAACAACAAAAGGAAGTTACAGATAACTGGAAGGAAGATACGAAACAAGAGGTTGATGGCATCTTAGCAGAAGCAAAGATTGCACACAGCAAGCTTGTTGATGAACTTAAAAACAGAAACCTCTATAGTTTGGAAGAGAGTATTCACCAGCTGTCAGAAGACGTTATTAGCGAAGTTGGACAAATAAATGAGCAGGTGCAAATAGTTGTACAAGTAAAGGACCAGCTACAGGCAACTGTTGAGAAACTGGCAATGACAAATGTAAGCTTTGACGAACCGGAAAATTTAAGCACTCTCATCGAAACGTGTGGGGAAACACTTAAAACAGCTGAAGAAATGTTAGAAATTAGTGGAAGGCAAATCGAGGCTTTGGCAAACCGTTTTGAATCCAGAATAACTACCCATCTCAGGACATGTGATTTAGAGCAGATTGAAACCAGCCTGGCAAACAATTTCGACCTACAGATAGCATTCGACCGTCAAATTGCAGAAAACACAGCCAAACAACGAGCGTTATCAGATGCGGAATCTGACGTCGAGAAAATTCGTCTCGAATATGAGAAAGCGAAAGCTGAACTACGTAAATGCACTAAGAAAATAAGTAGGACGAATACTTGGATCAAATGGGCAAAACCTGTAGAAGCAAACGAGGATAAATGCTTATGTTTTAGACATGTTTCTTTGAGGAGTGCTCGGCATTGATCAATGAAGGATACCCTGCATGAAGCAGCATAAGGCACAACTTATAACTGTGATAAATATCTGTACAAGACAAACCATGTCAAAGTAATTAGTAAAACCCGCTTTGTTTTTAATAGAAATGGAGTAAGTTAAGATTTGTTCCGATATGTTCTTAGTGATTTTATAAAGAAAGAAGCGTTTGGATTAAGTATTGTATATTTTAACACTGGTCGCCTGTATAGCCAATAGTAAAATCTAGTGATTGATCACTGCGCGTAAGAGCGCGACGCGTTTATCTCGCTTCATGACGTCATTCATTGTGACCTTGACGTTAGACTGTGTAACGTCGTTTTCTTATGTCAGATACGTAATTAAAACAGGTAAACGCACACGATACAATCAGTTAAAGTGGCGGGATTTCTTTAAATAATGACGACAGACAGGGAGAACCTGAAGGAATCAATAGCATTTTTCGTCGACTTTTTGTGTGCTAGACTTGAAATAGAACAGCTCTAGTGTCGTGTTATATTGAGTGATATATCACTATTTGTCGGTCAGTTGTAAAGACAAAACACTCGCGCTTCGCGCTCCTGATTTAATATACCTTTCAACTGACCTCCAAGCAGTGATATATCACTCAGTTAATCACTGCTAGAGCTGATCTATTTCTCAAAGGCTGCCTTTGTAAACAAAGGACTCACGTTTTATTTTAACAGGACAATAACTTTCATAAATATATGATACGAATTTATATAAAACTTTATTTTTTTTTCTTCAAACAAAAATTGACGGTGCCGGTTCGTTTTTTCACGAAGATCATACTTTCTAGTCCCTTGGGATCACTGATTCCATTGTGGAATTTTGAAAATATTTGAGGGTCAGGGATGAGGCCTTTGTGACCGAAACTACCTAGACTGGCCAAAAAACAACAACAAAAAAAAAAAAAAAAAAAAAAATTGACCCGCCACTATTTTAAGTTCTCGCTTCGAGAAGGTAACCATTTTAAGGACTATATTTTCAAGGTGTTACTTACAAACATTACGATAACACACCCGTGCGACATAGAGTATTATTCACATCTCCAAAATGGCTGCTTTCCTGAAGAAAATCGGTAATATTTTTCTTATCAGCGCTGCAAACATAGGTTGTGGATGCTCGTTATAACCGCATCTACGAGGCGGTTCTAACGAGTACCCACAACCTATGTCTTGGAGCAGAAATAAGAAAAATAATGTATACCCCCGTAAACCGAGGGATTTTTTTCACGTGATGGACTTTTTTCACGTGATGGACTTTTCAAGCCCCCCGTGGAATTCTTTCCACTGACCATTCCAAGGCAGTTCTTCTTTGGCGGTTTATTTGTGTTGTTGTTTGTTACTACTCACTGTGAGTATCACTTGTGTCTTTTTATTTTGGATGGCCATTTGGCCATTTTGTGGGAAAGTAACTGTCCTTATGCCCATCCTTTGTTTAGGTCTCCATTATGGTCTGGTCGCTTCATGTTTGTGTTTCTTTCCATTTGGTGTCTTTGATGGGTGGAGTAAGTTAAATGTATCGATTCCTGATCTTTGTTTTGTTTGTTTGATTTGAGGTTTAACGTCCCCGTCAACACTGAAAAGGTCATTTTGGAGACGTTGCTTCCAATTATGTGGGACTTTTACCCGACATTGAGATGAAATGACATCTCAAGCCCTGTCGCCCAATGAAACCAATAGGGTTTATTAGCATGGACGGTCCGCCTCGCACCGCGGTTCCTGGACAGGCTTAGATCCTCTAAGCGGTTTACCACTACTAGTGTGCAGGCCGGATTCAGCTCTGCGTGAAAGCATCGTGCAGCCCATATATTTCTTCAAGCCCCTATGGGCGGGGCCTGATCTTTGTTTTACTTCTACTTTGCTAAAATTGTAAATGTTGCTGTGCCATGTTTTGTTTGTTTAATTTCAGGTTTAACGTCCCCGTCAACACTATATATATCATTTTGGAGACGCTGCTTCCAATTTTGTGGGACTTTTACCCGAAATTGAGATGAAATGGGATCTCAAGTCATGCCACCCTAAATAGGTTTTATATGCATGGACGGTCCGACTAGCACCACTTCGCCTGGGTATGCTTAGACTTTCTAAGCGGTTTACCAGTATTCATGTGCAGTTGGTTTCAGCTCTGCGTGGAAGCACCATGCAACCCTATCTATTTCTTCAAGCCCCGATGGTCGGGGGCCCTGCTGTGCCATGTTACCAGAATGCCTCTTACAGTATATTTAGTGTGGACACCGACATTTATGTAGAGGTGTCGGGTAGAAATCTGGCATTAAAATGCTTATTTACTATGAGTCTAGTAGACGTATCTTTCCAGAGTTTAGTCTGTGTGTAGTAACAAAATGACTTTTGTCGTTAGTATGACACCTGCATATTAAATATAAAAATAGAATTTTTAATAAAAGTGAGTTAATTTTCTTATTTCTGCTTCAAGCGTAGGTTCGCATGATTAATTAATATGTTCTATTACATCGTACCTCGTAAATGCCGATTTTTCTGTGATAACATCACGAAAACATGCCTATATAATTTTGACCCTCTCGAACCCCACTTTTATACAGTAAAACTGGGGTTTGTAGGGGTAAACCTTATTTTTCTTATTTCCGCTCTAAGATAATGATTGTGGGTACTCGTTAGAACCGCCTCGATGAGGCGGTTCTAACGAGTACCTACAATCTATATTTTGAGCAGAAATAAGAAAAATATCAAAATTTTTCATCTCAAAATGTTCATTTTTTCGGCGATAAAGGTTACAATGTTTTGGTATAGGCGTGTTTTCGTAATGACACCGGTAATATTGTAAACAATTGTCCGACGCACACAAGATGCATGTTCGTTTGAACCGCCTCAAGGAACCGCCTCATTTAGGCGGTTCTAACGAATACCGAAATCTATATTTTAACTAGAATATCGAATATAAACTTTACCCTCGTAAACCCCGTTTAAATGTATTTATTAACTGTGCCTTACAAGAATTTTTATTGCACGGAGTTGTTAAAATGATTCTGATACGCCCACGCTCACTTAGATTGTGGGTGCTCGTCTGAACCGTTCTGACGAGTACCGCAAGGCCGGCCTCGGTAGCTCAGTCGGATGCGCTTCCTACTGGTGATCAGGAGGACGCGGGTTCGATACCTACCGGCGTCGGCAACATTCTTTCGCGGAGATTGATCATGAAATCTTTTCTACGGTCATTCTCTCCCTTCCGCTGATTCAAGAAGGGCAATTGTCAGTTTCTGGCGAAAGAATGTGTACTGTACTGGTTAACCGCTTACGTATAAGCCGGCCAAGGAAGTGTGGATAGGTAAACTGACCGGCTCAAAAATGACCTAAAATAGTGTTGCCTAGGCCGTTAAACTCCAATACAAACAAACAAACAAACACATGTACTTATCATATGACGTCGCGTCTGAGAGTGTAATAACGCAATTTATTACATACCTTCTATTGGAAAATTACATTAGAATCTTTCAATACAGGCTCATTTTTTCGCTATTTTGATGGCACAGTCACGTGACGGGGCCAAAAATCCATATAATATGGATTTTTGGCACTGCCTTTCCATATTGGCACTGCTCCACTCTGTTACTATAGCAATAGAACGTTAATGCCGTACTCCATAAGCTTCAAAATGGCCGCAGAAAAATCACTTGAAGCAATGTCAACCCGACTTCTGGACCTAGACAGAGTGATAGAAGATAGGGATAACAACACATTTTGAGAAAAGTCTGAAATTTCTTTGCAAGCATGAAAAATGAAAAACAAAATACTTTTTTAAAGAAGTTCACTCACGATTGGGAAGCACTGTGAAGGACGTTGCTTTCAAGCACAGCAGGGATGTCCCAACATTTGAAACAATAAGGTCTTGCCAACAACCTTAAACGAACAGATCCCTTCACTTATGAGGAGCTGGAAATTGTGCGGAAGAAATCTGTGGGAGGGAAACATGTCCCCAAAAAGTGTCGTCTTGAATTTTAACGTAAACAATCACCGCGACCGACTGCTACACACGGAATCGATTATGCAGTAGCTTGATGAATGACACTAAGAGCCTTTAAAATTAAAATTGTCTTCAAATAATCACAAAACATTCTGTAAAATACCTTAAAACGCATTCTTTGAACTGCAGAAATTCTGTATTTAAAATGGCGATTTGTTTTTGTTTTTAAACTTACAGTTGCGACGTCACTTGTGACGTAATTTGCTGCGCACTACTATGTTACTGTATTACCGTGAGCATGTAGGCCTACTAATCAGTTATATAATTTAAAAGGAATTTCTTTCTTTTTTTTCGGCGGATACCGAAAATATAGCCTCAACCCACTCGATGAAACGTTCCCGGCATCAACCTTTAAAAAGTAAATGTTATCTTTGCCTCCATTTCTTCACGTTACCATATAACTATGCTATATAAATGATGTAATAAAGAGGTTATGATATGGTAAAGGTGTGCCTCTAAGTCATATTGGCACCGGAAGTCATATTGGCCCTCGGGCTAAAGCCCTCGGGCCAATATGACAAACCGGTGTCAATATGACTTAGAGGCACACCTTTACCATATAATAACCTCTATGTAATAAATTCGATTTCCAGACACTTCGGCCCCACTACCACCTCGGCCCCTAGACAGGTCGGCCCAAAACCAAGTCGGCCCTAGACACCTCGGCCCTAGTCACCTCGGCCCTAGACACCTCGGCCCCACTGTCACCTCGGCCCCTAGACATCTCGGCCCCAAAGACACCTCGGCCTCACTTTTGATAACTGTTAGGGTATGGGCATTTATATCGTGTTAAAATCGGCCCCGCCCATCGGGACTTCAAGAAACCGACAGCCTGTGACATGAGTACTGGTAAACCGTTTAGAGGTCTTAAGCCTGGCCAGGAAAAGCGGTGCGAGTCGGACCGTTCATTCTTACATACCCTATTGGTTTCATTGGGCTGCAGGGCTTGCGTTGTCATTTCATCTCAATGTCGGGTAAAATTCCCACAAAATTGGAGGCAACGTCTCCAAAATGACCGAGATAGTGTCGATTGGGGCGTTAAATGTTAAATCTAACAAACAAAACATCATGTTAAAAAGGTCGTGTAATCACACTGGTCAATACATACGCACAGGCTGCGTAGCGGTCGCATAGGCTTCGTATTTTGGACGCATAAGCTTCGATGAAAAATGGCGGATGACAGTTCGTCAATGCAGGTAAGAAACGGTTTTTACGTCAATCTAAATGCTGTATAGCGTTGTCCAATACTGACATCTGCCTTACGGACCACTTTATTAACATGCGGCTTCGTCTGTTGCAAGAAAAAGTTTGAAAAACGGAATATAGAAAAACAGACCCCAAAAGAAATTTGGCATTCAACACAGATTCACCTGTAGTTTCACTTTGGCCCGGTCGCCCTATGTAACTACACGTTTTTGGCTGGTGTTCTGGCCTATAAATTGTGAATAATGATAATGAAATCGAAAAGCTAACATGCAACTTTCGTCACATCTTTTGCGAAAAAGAAAAATCATGACATTTCGATACAACGAACGTAGCTTCGATACCTATTACAACGCAGAGGCTGCGAACTAAATTTGAAAACCCTGAATCATGCAGTATAATAACGAATGATATTTAATTAATATCGAGAAATGAGCCAACCAGCGTTAGTTGATGATGCTAAAGACATTCCGCATAATTTATACCAAACACATTTTCATTCTCAGCTATGCAAGTACAACATTATGATTCGAATGCCAAAATTTGTCAAGTTACAACTATTTACACTACCGTTCATAAACTTGGTAAGTCTTCGCCAAATCTGTTAAGTATTAAGCCAAATAATATTTGCACTGTATGAATTTCTGTCGTGTTTTTATTACAACGCACGTGGCTTAGGAATTTACGACGTGCAGGTTACAGAGATGGGCAGACGCATTACGAAAACACGCCTACATGTATTTAAATACCACTAAAAAGATAAAAAACATTCAGATAAAACATCCTGATGGTTTTGATATTTCTGCTCGCCCGGGCCAGGCGGTTCTAACGCGTATCCACAATCTGTGTTTCCGAGAATAAATAAGGAAATATAAAAAATGCAGAAAATCTGTCAATGTACACTACCGTTCATAAACTTGGTAAGTCTGTCTTCGTCAAATCTGTTAATGGAGACAGGAAAGCGATAATCTGTTACAACAAATAGGTAAACATCAATAAACCCTTTCTTCTACTGAATACTGCAGGTTTCTACGTGTTCTGATAAAGATTTTATCACTGTGTAATCTCCAACCATTTACTCTGCTAAAGAACTGACCTTGAAATTCCAATTAACCACAAATATGCCCTGACGTCATCCATGAGGAATCAAGAAGCTTGGTGTGTACTGAATAGGCAGATATATCAATGTTGAGGTTTAAAACAGAAGCTGAAAATGGAGCAAAATAAGCAAGAACTGGCCACTGAACTGAACTGAGGGGACTTCACTTTAGATATTCAGCCTTATATGTTTGAGTCCAGGGAAACTTGTGATGAGGAATTTAGTGAGGGAAGCAGCAGCTCTGAAGATAGCTATCTTGCATCTCAATCACAACAATTGTCGTCTGCATAGTCATCTGCTGCTTTCTTTAAATGTTACCTGAACCAATCTAAGTCTGATCCGGTCTGATCTTGGTCCACACTGTTTGCCTATAAGCGAAAATATTATTTAAAAAAAAAAATAAATAAAAAAAAAAATAAGAAGATGCAGCAGACAGTATAAACAGGGGCCATTTTACAATTCAGTTCTTCTTACGGTTTATTCGTCCGGTTTTCCACCCATGCGCACTCATGAGCACTCTTAAAATGGAGATAGCAGTCTTCATTTTTGATTGGATGTTTATGGATTTGCCTAACTGATATAAGAAAATGAAACAGCAACCAAAGTAGCCAAAGCTAGCCATTGGCTCCAGATGAATTCGGCCTAGGTTGGAATCCCTAACAAACGGTTGTATGTCAATTCATTATTGGTAGAGAATCCTCTCATGTCACAGCGCATGACTCAGTGGAACCTTTTTGTTTGTGTTGATGTTAACGTCCCCGACAACATCATTCAGGTCATTTTTGAGACATTGTTTCGAATTTATGGGACTTTTACCCGACACTGAGACGAAATGACTTCTCACACCCTACCGCATATAAAGCATACTTGCAATTGCTAAATTTGAATGACCCGTTTACTTTTTGAAAAGACAAATACTAGTTTTTGGGTCGATTATGTATCAATGGTCGCAAAGTAAAAAAGTGTAAGTAGCTCTACAGTGCTTAAGTCCACGTGATTAACACTGATTGGTCGGAAATCCAGGGAACTTGTGTATAGAAAACAGCAGCGTTTATTTTTCTTCGAAGAGAGGTCAGCGTGTTGCGTAATACGGAAATCCATAGATCATGGATTGGGTTTTTCAAACAGTGTATGTCCAGATCTAATGCCGCAGAACGCGGCGTCTTATCAGGGTCTTCACTGTTTGCTCACATTACATGAATTGAAGGGCCAAACGCAGCGTCTTATCAGGGTCTTCACTTGTTGCTTTAAACTGTAGTTTAAGGGTTAAAGGAAGCAGTTTAAATCCATAAGTAAGCATCCAGCCGACAAACTTTCTTAAAAAAGTAAATCTTTGTGCCGGAGCCGTCATAGAGCTATGAAAGGGCTGTAAAACAAAAACATTTTTATCTATCGAATCTTATTATATCGAAGAATGATTTCACGAAATGGGTTACTGAAATCATTGCAAGCAAGTATTTTTCTGAATTTATATTCTAAGTTACTATGAAATTCAGATAGGCTATGTTGCAGAAGACAGTCTGGTTAGCAAAAAATTATGATGTAAGGACAGAGATTGAAAACAGATCTGAGATAAAGAAAAGTCTTGTATTTTTTTTCTTCTTTGATCCTAAAAAGGCTAGAATTAGCTTATATGTTTACCGTTTAATGAGCAGATGCTTCTATTTTATCGGAAACGAAGACCGGGATCAGACAGTGCATGCGCGAGTAATGAACCTTTGCTGAAGTTTTGTAGGAGCTGCATGTATTCGATTGAAGCATTTAAATAGAAGTCGGAGAATCACGAAAACATGCCTATATAATTCTGACCCCCTTAAATCCAACTTTTATATAGTAAAACTGAGCTTTAAAGGGATATACATTGTTTTCCTTATTTCTTCTCAGAAATACAGATTGTGGATACGCGATAAAACCGCCTGGTCCGGGCGGTTGTAAAAAGTTCCCATACACTATGTCTTGAGCAGAAATATTAAAACTATCAGAATGTTTTATCTGAAAGTATTTTTTTTATCTTTTTTAGTGGTATTTTAATAGGCGTGTTTTCGTAATGCGTCTTCCCATCTCTGTAACCTGCGAAGCCACGTGCTTTGTAAAAAACGCGACAAAAATTCATACAGTGCAAATATTATTTGGCTTAATACTTAACAGATTTGACGAGGACTTTCCGAGTTTATGAACGGTGGTGTTAATAATTGTAAATTGACAGATTTTGTGCATCCGCCTCAAAATGTTGTACATGTATTTGCATAGCTGAGACTGAAAATGTTTTCGGTATAAATGATACAGAATGTCTTGAGCATCACCAACTAACGCTGGTTGACTGCTTCCTCGACATTAATTTAATAGCATTCGCTATTATTCTACATAATACAGGGCTTTCAAATTTAGTTCGCAGCCTCTGCGTTGTAATAGGTAACGAAGCTACGCGCGTTGTATCGAAATATCAAGATTTTTATTTTTCGCAAAAGATATGAAGAAAGTTGCATATTCGTTTTTCGATTTCATTGTCGTTATGCACAATTTATCGGCCAGAACACCAGCCAAAAACGTGTAGTTACATAGGGCGACCGGACCAAAGTGAAAATACAGGTGAATCTGTGTTGACTGCCAAATTTCTTTTCGGGTCTATTTTTCTATATTCCGTTTTTCAAACTTTTTCTTGCAACAGACGAAGCCGCACATTAATAAAGTGGTCCGTAAGGCAGATGTCAGTATCGGGAAATGCAATACAACAGTTAGTTTAACGTAAAAACAGTTTCTTACCTGCATTGATGAACTGTCATCCGCCATTTTTCATCGAAGCCTATGCGTCCAAAACACGAAGCCTATGCGACCGCTACGCAGCCTGTGCGTATGTATTGACCAGTGTGGTAATGAAGACCCCGCTCAACCCCAGTTTATATGTTGAAAACTGGGGCTCATACGGGCATACATTATTTACATCACGAAGACACGCCTTCATCACGAAAACACGCCAATATAATTCCCCCCCCCCCCCACTTGAACCCCACTTTTATATAGAAAAAAGGGGTATACAGGGGTAAATCTTATTTTTCGTATTGCTGTTCTAAAATATAGATTGTGGTACTCATTAGAACCGCCTCGATGGGCGGTTCTAACGAGTACTCACAATCTATATTTTGAGCAGAAAAAAGAAAAATATCACAGGTTTTCATCTTAAAAGTTTCGTTTTTCGGCGGTAAAGTTTTCAATGTATTTGTATAGGCGTGTTTTCGTAATGTGTAATTTTGACCCCCTTGAGCCCCATTTTTATATAGTAACATTGCTACATTGGGGTTTACAGGGGTAAACCTTATTTTTCTTATTTGAGCAGAAATAATAAAATATCCCAATTTTTCCCCTTATAATCTTTGGTTTTTTTTTCGGCGGTACAGTTTACAATGCATTTGTATAGGCATGCTTTCGTAATTCTTATTTCTGCTCCAAGACACAGGTTGTGTGTACTGGTTAGAACCATCTCAATGTGCAGGACTGACCAGAATGCGTCTGTGACAACCTTTAATCACAACTAGTTTAATATTAATCTGTGTTTATGCAAACTAGTCATCTCTTAGATCCCATTCATATAAGTTAACAGGTACGTGCGATGAACCACCTCCTTGAGAATTATTGAACCAGTACCAAAGATCTGTGTTTTCGAGCAGACGTAAGAAATATAATTTTTTATCAACCGTTCGTTATATAATTTTGGTTTTACGGAATCTTCTATTAAGTTGTTAGGAAATAAGATCAAATTATTTTATTGCTATTTTTATGTCATATAAAAATAACAAATAACCAATGAGAAGTTTATAATAAATATAACAACGCATTCACGACATTTAACTTGGACTACACTCTTAAGGACAGCTAATGCCCCGCCGCCTTCAACCGTGACGTTGACATTGAGTCAGCATCATGAAAAGTGGGGTTTAGCGGGTTGTTCTAATTGTGAATATTTGATACTGATAGTTAATGAGCCTTTTCTACAAAATATATAGGGCCATAAAGACTTTGCACTCAGTGTACATCCAGATCCATCTGATCTGGATCTACACTGTCATTCAGTTCGCGAATTTTAAATGAATACAATATACATTCATCAAGTAATTGGAGGGTCTGATAGTCAGAAATAAATAAATAAATAAATAAAGTATACAATATACTCGTTACTGTCCGTCTTTAATATGAGCTAGAATGACAATCAAATGTGTGAAAATTGATAACAATGATCTGTTTATCATCAAGGATCTCTTTATTGGGGAAAAGGGATTAGTAACGCCTGGTTGTTTATTGAGCTTCACACTTTACTGATTTATGTCAATAATTAATTGTTCTTGTAAATCTTTTTGCTAAATAGTGTACTAACCTGAATTTCATTAATCCTTACCCCTCCTTAACTTTGCAAACAGTGTAGATCCTGATCAGATTGCTTCTGCCCTCTGAACCGGATTGCACCGTTTTTCATGCAGTTTTAATTGCATGCATACATTATATTAATTGGCTTATTTACGAGTATAGTTCTAGTTCAGCGAACCTGAACTACCTAATAAATAAATTAATAAATTGTTTGTTTGTATTGGAGTTTAACGGCCCAGTCAACACTATTTTAGTTCATTTTCGAGACGGTCAGTTTACCTATCCACACTTATCCTGGACAGGCTTATACGTAAGCGGTTATCCAATACAGTGCACTTTTTTTTCGCCAGAAAATGACAACTGCCCTTCTTGAATCAGCAGAAGGGAGAGAATGACCGTAGAAAAGGTTTCATAATCAATCTCCACGAAATAAAGTTGCTGACCCCGGTAGGTATCGAACCCGCGTCCTCCTGATCACCAGTCAGACGCGCATCCGACTTAGCTACCGAGGCCAAAAAATAAATAATAAATAAATATATAAATTTGTTAACAAATATAAGATTATCCCCCATCATCACCATGATTGACGAAACAGAGAAATGTTATTTTTTTTTCGGTTTTACGGCCCCATCCACCAATCCATCCAGATTTCCATCCAATAAGTAAGGAAAATTAGGTATCATGTTGTTATTGAAATTAATTTAAAAAGTATTTTAGCGGTGAGGAATTTTTTCGGATAATAAAAAAGACTATAAATGATCAAAAGAGCAGAAATGTAGAAAAAAGCATGCCGCAATGCAATTAGAATTATACATTGAAATAAAAGAGGGGAATTTTCAAATATTTCTTCCATTCTTCTTAAACACTGTAAATGGACATATAGAATATAGATTTTCTATTTAGTAACGTTTTAATATATAATAAATATGTATATTATAGGTTCAAATATTCGTGGCTCCCTATCAAAATAATCAAATCAGCAAATAAAAATAAAAATAAACTCATCGGGCATCCAACCCGATCTCCTATTTAAGTGGAAGTCCTGTGAAACGCAAAGTGGGGCCGAAGTGTCTAGCTATATGGGGCCGACGTGTCTAGGGGCCGAGGTGTCCAGGGGCCGACCCGTCTAGGGTTTCAATTTTATGTGGGGCCGAGGTGGTTTTGGGGCCGAGGTGTCTAGGGGCCGAAGTGTCTAGGGGCCGAGGTGGTTTTGGGGCCGAAGTGTCCTGTTACCATAAATTCGATAATCCACTAGTGGATTAAATATGCAAATTAGTTAGATACGCCCCGTAACGTTACATGTATGACGTCCGTCGCGTTTCTTAATGGCGGAATATTGACAATTTTGTTAAACAATCGTAAATAAAATGCGTTTTAAATGTCATATGATAAACAGAATCTTGCATTCGTGCTCATGTATTATTGAATTTATTAGACTCGTTGAAGAAAAGGGATAAAATGCTTGACTTAATAAATTCAATAATACATGAGCATTCATATAAGATCCTCTATATTTTGACTAGAGTTTACAAGGGTATTCACTACATAGATTTGATGCCCCCCGCTCATCGGGGCTTGAAGAAAATGGGCTACATGATGCTTCCACGCAGACCTGTAACCGACCGCACATGAATACTGGTAATATCCACTTAGAAAGCCTAAGCCTGCCCAGGCAAAGTGGTGCGAGTTGGATCGTACATGGTACGTGTATATAAACCCTATTGGGGTCATTGGGTGGCAGGGATTCAGATGTCATTTAATCTCAATGTCGGGTAAAAGTCCCCCAAAATGAAGCAACGTATCCGAAATGACATAAATAGTGCTGACTGGGACGTTAAACTTCATATTGATCAAACAAACAAAATTGCGTCATTTTGATACGCTTACACAAGCGTAGATTGTGGGCGCTCGTTAGAACCGCCTCAATGAATAAGTCCAACAAAATTAGAAGCAACGTCTCCAAAATGAGCAAAATAGTGTTGACGGGGACTTCAAACCTCAATTCAAACAAACAAATCAATCATTTTTACTTTTTGAGGAATTTACAAGTATTATCTTATTCTAAGGAAACCGAGCAAACATGCATTCGTGTCTTACAATGCATGGGCCGCTCCATTCGAAAAGGGGTCTAAGAGCCTGTGCCCTCAGCGAAGGCTCAGACCAGCATTCGCGCTAAGGCTGACACGATTGATCGGATAATCGATCATTCAATCGATAAATTCCACAAAACTGATTATCATTACTGATTTGCTTGCAATCGATTATTTGATAAGTACAATTTACTACCCATAGGTGTGCCCAAAATAGCTGTATGAGTGGCAAACAGTGCAGACCCAGATGAGACGCCGCGTTCTGCGGCGTCTCATCTGGGTCTACAATGTTTGCTCAGGTCTGTCTGTTCAAAAACATATGGCAAAGTGCAGCATATGGTAGGAGTAATGCTCAGACAGAAAGCCAGACATGTAAAATTATGACCAAATCTTCAGTGATTACTAATCGATTATCGATAACAATGACATGTATGATAATCGATTATCTTTTCAGCTCCGATTAGCCAGCCCTAATTAGCGCAGTCGGATCAGTCTTCTTTGTGTGCCATAAGGACGTCCATCGGTCCCAAAACTCTTCACTGATTGAATACACAGGCTGATTTAATTCTTCGCTGAGCTCACATGCTCACAGGTCGATTGCTAATCAACCGACATTTTGGTCGATCGTTTATCAATCGACCGAAAGTCAACAAGCATAGAAGGTCCCCATTGCTTCATTTTATTTGTAATGGATGTTTCAGTGCAAACGTCAACTCGACTTTCACTGATTTAGTCGGAAATCCGCGCTGAAAAAAATAACTAGTACATTCGACTAGTTTACCTAGTAAACACAGAGGGTCACCTAGTCGTCTGTAGGTTGACTGAGCATTCTTAGTCAATTTAACTAGTCTCTCTAGTAAGCGTAAATCAATAATCGTTGACAGGGCATCTGGTCAGTATGACTACCCTTTCTAGTCAGTATGACTAGGGTGTCTAGACAGTTTTCTCGCCGAATGTTGATTGATAGCTTGCAGAATGTGTAGAGGAAGCGTTCCAGACGCCATCTTAACGTTTAGGAGAACATGCTCCAACATACAGTGGGTTGATTCTGATATTATTTCACCCAACATACAGTGGGTTGTTGTACTCACCTTGAGCACTTTGTTCTTATTGTTTGTAACTCTGCAGGTAAGAAATATTCTTTTATTTCTTAAGCACCTAGTGGTTATAAGCAGCGTTATAATGCTTACAAGATAAACAACAACAACAACAATGTCAACATACAAATATACGTCCAGAAGCTCTAAAGTCGACATTTCCGTGAATCCAAGCATAAATAATGGGGATTTTCTTTTCTGCAATATGAAAATATAACTCTGCAGGTAAGAAATATTCTTTTATTTCTTCTCTTATCTTCCTAAAGGCGCCTTAACACAGCATGTTTTCCCATATGTGTTTTGAGTACTAGTAATCAGTACTAAGACTCTAGTAATCTACGACTAAAGCAACTAGTAATCAGTACTAAGAATCTAGTAATCCTGACCATGCTTGCTAGTACGTTTGACAGTCACACCAGTACATTTGACTATTAAGCTAGTACATATGACTAGCTTAAACTAGTGAACTTTGACTAGATGAAGCTAGTCAAATGTACTAGGCTAAGTAAAGCTAGTCCAGTTGACTAGTTTTTTCTAGTCAAAATGCTTGACTAGGTCTTTCTAGTCACATCGACTATTTTGCATAGTGCTTTTTTGGACAATCATATTGACTAGGTTCCTTAGTCGCCATGACTATTTTTTTTTTCTCAGTGCGGGTAACGCTTATTTATAGAAAATAAGCGCGTTTTTCTTACCGATGCGTAAGAGGGTTATCAATAAAATCTGAATGGGCTTGGCAAAACGTGTTGACCCTGATCAAACATTCTGCGGCGTCTGATCAGGGCCTTCACCTTTTGCTTAAAGAACTTGAATTTAAGGGTTAAACGAAACAGTCCATGAATATTTTCCAAGCCTACACTCAGAGACGATAGACCCACCGGTACTCCCATTGATTTGATTTTGCTTGTCGCGACTCGAACTGACCGTTTTCTGTCTCTCAGATTAGGTGTGTAAGTTTCACGTCCCACCAACGACTTCGGTAATATATAGGGACGGGACAAATCCACAAGTCTGGAGAACCTCCGACCCTTGGTTTATTAGACGAGTAGCTTAATCGCTTCAGTCGGTAGAGTATACCCAGTTTCGGGCACCTGGTATAAAACACGGGGCCCCATTCAATCGGATCAGCTCCCGGTAAGTTATAGTAAGCCACATTATAGTGACATGTAACCCTTGCAGGCCATCTTCAACAGCCCGAACATCTTTGAGACCATCATGTTCGAGAAAAGGGTAATTTGAGCTGTACTGGTGATGACAGGGTTTTGTTTTGAAATTGAATCTTCTATAAGAATAAAGGTATGTTGTGTCCGAGGCGATTCAAAGGTGTCACACAACATACATTTTAAACCATATGCCTAGCGGCCCTATTCTAGGACATTGGCAAGCAGTGCGGACTCAGATCAGACACCGCAGAACACGGCGTCTGATCTGGGTCTACACTGTTTGATTAAAGAACATTCATTTTTGTAAAATTTGTCACAAACAAAAACACACTTGATACCCTTATAATTGGAAATGGGCCACTCCAAACTTATCAGGCGGAAGATTCCATTGTCATATATGGGTTGGGTTAAAGTAAAATAGGAAAACATTCTCAATCTGCATTCCTAAAAGCTTCTAGGAACTCAAGACTCGGCAATAGTAAACGAGCAATCCGTGTTAGAGTGACTGAAGATGGACTATATTGTAATGAAATGAAAACCACGTACTCTGACTACCATGCTAGTTGTTAAATTTTTAGATTTTGACCCAGGCAGGTCAGAATGTTAACCCTGGTCCTGCTGAATATTTAAATATGTCACACCCACTACTGATTATCAGCCAATCAGATTACTTGATGCAAATTATTGTAAAAATTCATTAACTGGATGGCAAACAATGAAGATCCTGATCAGATGGCTTCTTCAGAAGCCATCTGATCTGGATCTACATTGTTTCAAAGATAAGGCACATCCGGGCTCAGCAGGACAAGGGTTAATGAAAGGCACCAATGGTAGTATTGATCCGTGACCCATACCCATCAACTTTAGGGGCGGTGCCACCTGATATGACCTTCGGTTGTGTCTGTACAAGGTCAAAGGTCACCAAGTGCATTTTTCTTCAAATCGGCAAAGGGTAGCCTATCATACAAGAATCTGAAACTATTTAAAGCGTCGTTTAACTCGACGAAAACACCTTCAACTTCATATAGTATAGTCATAAAATCTAGTGTCCAATAAGATTTTCAAAATTTCAAGATGGAGCCAAAATCGTCAAAATAGCCATAACCAAACACAATGCTATAAAGTATCATGCAGTTTCGGATTTTTTTATGCAGGTTTCTCAGCATTATCTGTTCTTCCGGTATAGACATATTCTAAGATGGTGTCAAACATGGATGCCGTCATTGTGTCAGAAAATTTGTCAGTTGCCCTGAAATCAGTTTCTGGAAAATGAATTATAATAACAAGCGCCACAGCTAAAAGTGGCTTGTAATTATTGTCAGCAATTTCCGAACTAACTTGACATTCGTTTTCTATGTTCAAGATTCAAGGTCAGCTAATGCTTACTTCAGTAGTTTTTATAATTTTTTAGGCAGATCATAATCGGTATTGGTGTCCGAATCGGAGGGGATCGGACACGAATGCCCTTGAGCACATTTACATGCCATTATACATTTAAAGTTATGAGTTCGGCATATGCACCTGCTTCTTGCATATCCCTTGCATTTGCAAGTAAGGATATCCACACACATTTTTGGAACAGCTTCTTTTCCACAAAGAAGCGGTTTGAGGTCGCCATTATCTGTCATATACCAACCATGATTGACAGGCGAACCTATGTTGGGTCTCGTTGCTATAGACTGTACCCAGACCGATGTCTGATGATGTGCCCGCTTGATGTGCAATTTAAGATCATCTGAGGTGGGAGGAAGGTTCTCTGGTTCACATTTGCCTTGCAGAAATAATGTGCAACGCATTTCATCACTAGATGTTTTCTCCATGTTTTGAGAATATAACTTGCAGACGAAGCTCTCAGCCTGACCGACAGTTTGAGCAGTTAAACTGTCATGTCCAAGCTTTTGGAGGAGCCTCGCATTCTCCTTAAATACTTTCCATGTTGACTTCTTTCCGTGAGCTGACAGCTCGCTAACGGCATCGCAGCCAGTTATGGCGTGGAATGCTGAAACAACCATCCTGAGTTGCGACAACACTGTAATGACATGTACTGCTACGTATTGTTATCTTCTTAGTTGTTCCAGACTGGAACCATATCTCATTTTTAAGCTGATGTTGAAAGTGCACAAGCAGCACTAGAACATCTGTGTCTCTGCACACTATGACTGTACATTACGCAAACACGCCTATACAAATACATTGCCACCTTTATCGCCGAAAAAATGAAAATTTTATGATGAAAACGTGTGATATTTTTCTTATTTCTGCTCAAAATATAGATTGTGGGCACTCGTTAGATTTTGTTTTGTTTGATTTGAGGTTTAACGTCCCCGTCAACACTGTAAACGTTATTTTGGAGACGTTGCTTCCAATTTTGTGGGACTTTTACCCGACATTGAGATGAAATGACATCTCAAGCCCTGTCGCCCAATGAAACCAATAGGGTTTATTAGCATGGACGGTCCGCCTCGCACCGCGGTTCCTGGACAGGCTTAGATCCTCTTAGCGGTTTACCAGTACTAGTGTGCGGGCCGGATTCAGCTCTGCGTGGAAGCATCATGCAGCCCATATATTTCTTCAAGCCCCTATGGGCGGGGGCCTGGGCACTCGTTAGAACCGCCTCATCTGGGCACTCGTTAGAACCGCCTCTAACGAGTACCCACAATCTATACTTTAGAGCAGAAATAAGAAAAAATAAGGAATACCCCCGGAAACCTCAGTTTTACTATATAAAAGTGGGGTTCGAGGGGGTCGAAATTATATAGGCGTGTTTTCGCGATGTCGTTCATAATGCTGTTGAGAAGCACCTAACGCGTGTCTGCTTCTTCATGTGTTGCTTTCAGACACTTTAATTGATGATTCAGCACTTTGAATTTCAGTGAAACCACCGGCCGTGAAAATTTCAGCTTCAATAGCATTGGCTTTAAGCATTATTGGCTCTGAAAGAAACCTTGCGAGGTCGGATTTATTTTCCGGCAAGTCGATAAATTGCTTCCGATTCGATGGAAGGTGTACATCGACATTTTCTATGATTCTCCGAATCAGTTGCCTAGTCGCACCCGTTCGTTTAGTTCTGGTTCCAGCCTTTATTGACAATGTGTCGTTACGATCAACAAGAGGGCCCAATGGCCCTATATCGCTCACCTGTGTACCAGAAAATCATTAGTGTAGGAGACCACTTGACATTGCTACATACTAAATATCTAAGCTCAGGCAAAGCGGTGTCTATGCGTATAAACCCTATTGGTTTCATTGGGCGACAGGGCTTGAGATGTAATTTCATCTCAATGTCGGGTAAAAAGTCCCACAAAATTGGAAGAGACATCTCAAAAATGACCTATACAGTGTTGACAGGGATGTAAAATCTCAAATCAAACAAAATCTGTGCCTTATGGCTTTGGAAAAGAAGATTTTTTTTAAAGTTTTTTTTCAGTATAAGTCTATAGAAGCTAATGAGCCCTGGGGCTTGGCCAATTTTTACCCAAAGGGCATGGTTGGCAGGATTTATGTAGGTGACCATTTTGTGTTGCTATATACTAAATATCTAAGGACTGTATTTCATGGTTTCAAAGAAGATGTTTGAAGCTTTTTTCCATTATAAGTTTGTTGGAGTTAAGGGGCCACAGGATTTGGCCAATTTGGACTAAATATCTAAGTTATGTGCTTCACAGTTTCTGAGAAGAAGATTTTTTAAGCTTTCTTCCATTTAGAGTCTATGGGAGCTAAGGGGCACCGGGGCGTGGCCCATTTGGACCCCAGGGGCATGATTAGCAGGAAATATGTAGGTGATCACTTGCCGTTGCTACATGCTAAATATCTAAACTCTGGGCCCTATGGTTTCAGAGAAGAAGATTTTTGGGCTTTTCTCCATTTTGAGTCTATGGGAGCTAAGGGGGTCCCAGGGTGTGGCCCATTTGGACCAGAGGGACATGATCGGCAGGATTTATGCAGGTGACCACTTGTCATTGCCACATGCTAAATATCTAAGCTCTGGGCCCTGTGGTTTCAGAGAAGAAGATTTTTGAAGCTTTTTTCCATTATGAGTCTAGGGGAGCTAAGGGGCCCGTGGCGTGGCCCATTTGGACCCCAGGGGCATGATTGGCAGGATTTATGTAGGTGACCACTTGCCATTGCCACATGCTAATTATCTAAGCTCTGGGCCCTGTGGTTTCAGAGAAAAAGATTTTTGAAGCATTTTTTCCATTATGAGTCTATAGGAGCTAAGGGGCCCCGGGGCGTGGCTCGTTTTGACCACAGGGGCATGATTGGCAGGAATTATGTAGGTTACCACTTGCTGTTGCTACATGCTAAATATCTAAGCTCTGGGCCCTGTGGTTTCAGAGAAGAAGATTTTTGAAGCTTTTTTCTATTATGAGTCAATGGGAGCTAAGGGGCCCGCGGGCGTGGCCAATTTGGACCCCAGGAGCATGATTGGCAGGAATTATGTAGGTGACCACTTGCCGTTGCTAGATGCTAATTACCTAAGCTCTGGGCCCTGCGGTTTCAGAGGAGAAGATTTTTGAAGCTTTTTTCCATTTTGAGTCTATGGGAGCGAAGGGGCCCGGGGTGTGGCCCATTTGGAACCCAGGGGCATGATTGGCAGGAATTATGTAGGTGACCACTTGCCGTTGCTACGACGTGCTAAATATCTAAGCTCTGGGCCCTGTGATTTCAGAGAAGAAGATTTTTGAAGCTTTTTTTCCATTATGAGTCTATAGGAGCTAAGGGGCCCCAGGGCGTGGCCTGTTTGGACCCCAGGAGCATGATTGGCAGGAATTATGTAGGTGACCACTTGCCGTTGCTACATGCTAAATTTCTAAGCTCTGGGCTCTGTGGTTTCAGAGAAGAAGATTTTTGAAGCTTTTTTTTTCATTACGAGTCTATAGGAGCTAAGGGGCCCCGGGGCGTGGCCCATTTGGAACCCAGGGGCATGATTGGCAGGAATTATGTTGGTGACCACTTGCCGTTGCTACATGCTAAATATCTAAGCTCTGGGCCCTGAGGTTTCAGAGAAGAAGATTTTTGAACCTTTTTTTCCATTATGAGTATATAGGAGCTAAGGGGCCCAGGGATGTGGCCAATTTCGACCCCAGGGGCATGATTGGCAGGAATTACATAGGTTACCACTTGTCATTGCTACATGCTTAATATCTAAGCTCTGGGCCCTGTGGTTTCAGAGTATAAGATTTTTAAAGCTTTTTTTCCATTATGAGTCTATGGGAGCGAAGGGGCCCCGGGGCGTGGACCATTTGGAACCCAGGGGCATGATTGGCAGGAATTATGTAGTTGACCACTTGCCCTTCCTACATGCTAAATATCTAAGCTCTGGGCCCTATGGTTTCAGAGAAGAAGATTTTTGAAGCTTTTTTCCATTATGAGTCTATAGGAGCTAATGGGCCCCGGGGCGTGGTGCGTTTGGACACCAGGGGCATGATTGGCAGGAATTATGTAGTTGACCACTTGCGGTTACTACATGCTAAATATATAAGCTCTGGGCCCTGTGGTTTCAGAGAAGAAGATTTTTGAAGCTTTTTTTCCATTATGAGTCTATGGGAGCGAAGGGGCCCCGGGCGTGGCCCATTTGGAACCCAGGGGCATGATTGGCAGGAATTATGTAGGTGACCACCTGCCATTGCTACATGCTAAATATATACGCTCTGGGCCCTGTGGTTTCAGAGAAGAAGATTTTTGAAGCTTTTTTCCATTATGAGTCTATGGGAGCGAAGGGGCCCTGGGGCGTGGCCCATTTGGAACCCAGGGGCATGATTGGCAGGAATTATGTAGGTGACCACCTGCCATTGCTACATGCTAAATATATAAGCTCTGGGCCCTGTGGTTTCAGAGAAGAAGATTTTTGAAGCTTTTTTTTCCATTATGAGTCTATGGGAGCGAATGGGCCCCGGGGCGTCGCCCTTTTTGAACCCAGGGACATGATTGGCAGGAATTTTGTAGGTGACCACTTGCCATTGCTACATGCTAAATATCTAAGCTCTGGGCCCTGTGGTTACAGAGAAGAAGATTTTTGAAGCTTTTTTTCCATTATTAGTCTATGGGAGCGAAGGGGCCCTAGGGCGTGGCCCATTTGGCACCGATTGGCATGATTGGCAGGAATTATGTAGTTGACCACTTGCCCTTGCTACATGCTTAATATCTAAGCTCTGGGCCCTGTGGTTTCAGAGAAGAAGATTTTAAAATGTTTTCCCATTATAAGTCTATGGGAGCTATATGTTGCCATGGCAACCAGAATTCCAATCTGATCAGCCCAAAAACCTTATGCAGCCTTTCCCCCTACCTGATGATGATTCACATGAAATTTGATCAAGATTGGCCAAGGGGTATTGGAGATTGTTTACGGATGCACGGACGGACGCACGGACGCACGCACGCACGACGGACGACGGACAAAAAGTGATCCCAAAAGCTCACCTCGTCACTACGTGACAGATGAGCTAAAAACGAAATCAACACGTGTATACTTGTGTCAAACACCTCTGCAAGGACTCCAAATGCCTTAGCTACTTAAGGTTTGCCAATAGCCTGGCAAATGCTTGTCCATCGATAATTGAGCGTTTTGGCATTTCATTAGCAGGCGGCAAATTTTCAAACGCAGCATCCTCTTCAAGAACTTGTGCCAAGGCTGCTTTTTGTGTGGATTTTTTCCAGCAGTGTCAGCTAAAGCAAACAGCAAATAATTCATGTTGTACAAATTCGGGTAAGTTAAGAGATCTACCGGAGCTTTGAGCAACTAGTAGCCCTTGGAACAAATTGCGGTCTGCCTTGAGCACCTTTGTTATTTCAGCTGCTGGGGCGTTCGTTCTCTGGCTATACATTGTGCTGAGTGTAGGAGACTTTGTCTTTTGTAGTCAACAACACTTGAACAAAGTCAAGGTTTATCAATGCATACCCAATATCATCCGGTGCAACATCATGACAGGCCAACGACACCAAAAGAGGTTCGCTTTGTGAAAAGACCCTAAATTGCTGAAGCTGGTGCACATTCTTTACAACGTTAGCCTAATCTCTGGCTATTCTGGCTGTACCTGTTTCTTTTGGATTTACCAGTGTTGCATTAGGGTCGTCTGTCTGAAGTCCAAACATGCCACACGTCTCTTCGACAAGCCTGCTTCTTTCATTGACGGTTAGACACCATCGCTCTCTGGCACTGTCAGACCGTGATATGCCAGTTAAGCCACCAGCTACGTTGCAAAATAGAAGTGAAGACAATGATCAGGAATCGATACAATTAATCCACAGCTCCCATCAGGGACATCAAAGGGAAAGAAACACAAACACGAAACAACAGACCCTAATGGAAACATCAATAGCGGAAAGCCAAACGGACAGTTACTTTACCACAAAATGGCCAAAAGGCTATCCAAAACAAAAAAATATAAGCGACACAAACACCCAAAGACAAACATTAACAAAAATAAACCGCGACAAAAGAACCGCCTTGTAACGGTCAGTGAAACGAATTCCACTGGGGGAGGAGGGGGGGGGGGGTCTTAAATCGATTTTACCTGGCCACAATCCTCGCCCTTACTTCCGTCGCGACTTAGACAAATAATTTGCCACTTATCCAGCAACTCTGGTCACAACTTTGGGTGGTGGGTTGTACTTATTAGCTAACCGATTACACGCAAAGCAGTAAGGATAATTATTTTTGTGGAATCTGTTGATCAATTAATCGATTATCTAATTAATCGTGCCAGCCTTTGGTGTCACTAGTAGTGTGGATCATGATTGGATGGGATCTTAGCCCATATCTTGCTGAATATTCATTTAAGCCACATCCATTTCTGTCTATCAACCAATTTATTGCTACAAATTCATAAAATGAATGCCAAACAGTGTAGACCCTGATCAGATGGCTTTCTGATCTGGATCTGCACTGTTTGCAAAGATAGGGGTTGTCGTGAATGGCAAGATGGGGGTTGAATATTACTATATAATATTCCTATAAAAGGCTCTTGTTTAAAAAAATTATTAGCAACAGGTGCGTCATAAATTAGCTACGTCAACTATGACGTCGCGATTTATTCACGTTTTCTCGGAATGACGTAATGCCCCATTTGGGCACAAAATCTCATGACGCGTCACATATTATGTCTGAAATTTATACATGCTGAAATTTTGTAGAAATATGGATGCGTGAATACTTCGTCTATTTCTGTTTATGTATATGGGATCGAGATTCTTAAGCCCCATCACATGCCTGTATATTAAACTTGGATATTAGCTAACTGATTGCATGGTCAACTAACAACTTACACACACACACACACACACACACACACACACACACACACACACACACACACACACACACACACACACACACACACACACACATATATATATATATATATATATATATATATATATATATATATATATATATATATATATATATATATATATATATATATATATATATATATATATATATATACGGGCCTCCGTGGCCTAGTGGATAAAAGCGCTGACTCTTAGTCACTAGGTCTCTCACCGCCGTAGGTTCGAGCCTCGCTCGGGCCACGTGTGAGACGCCAAGTTCTGCAACGGAAGGTCAGATGGTTTTCCTCCGGGTACTCCGGTTTTCGCCCACCTATGATTAACGATCGGCTCGATATGAGTGAAATAATCTTGAAAGGGCCGTAAAATCCAAACCAAAAAAAAAAAAAAAAAAATATATATATATATATATATATATATATATATATATATATATATATATATATATATATATATATATATATATATATATATATATATACATAGTTACTAGTTGGACAAGTTTATATTCTGTTTTTATTCTACTTTTGTTGGAAATTGTGTTAGCAAACAGTGCAGACCCTGCTCAGGCGCCACATTCTCTGAGGTCTGATCTGGGTCTCCTCTGTTTGGTAGGTTACCCAGTTGGGGAATACCTCCTGAAATGGGTTATTTGCCTGCTGAAAATATGGGGAATGACCTGCCTGTAAAGTTGGAGTAAGTGTATCCTTGGGACATAGTCTATGGAACAGAAAAAAACGACACATTAAATCCACTATCAAATCAGATGTTATAGTGACAATGGGCATTTTTGAAGCATATATGATTTTGTTTGTTTGATTTGAGGTTTAACGTCCCCGTCAACACTGTAGAGGTCATTTTGGAGAAGTTCCTTCCAATTTTGTGGGACTTTTACCCGACATTGAGATGAAATGACATCTCAAGCCCTGTCACCCAATGAACCCAATGGGGTTTGTTGGCATGGATGGTCCGCCTCGCACCACAGTTCCTGGACAGGCTTAGATCCTCTACGCGGTTTACCAGTACTAGTGTGCGGTCCGGATTCAGCTCTGCGTGGAAGCATCATGCAGCCCATATATTTCTCCAAACCCCTATGGGCGGGGGCGGGGAAGCATATATGAACTGTTTTGATTGTACCTTTCTGATATGTATGTATAGTATCTGTTTTGGCACATTTTAGGTAGCACGAGAATAGTATGACACACTTTCAGGAGTAAAACTTTCTAATGGACTGTTGCATCAATGAATTTACCTTGTTATTATGGGATTAGACGGGATTAAGCTAAAGCACGTGACATTTTGAGTCGTGAATATATGCATGTTCGGGGCCTATTTAGATTTTACAAGCGTCCAACTAACAACAGATTAGCTGGGTCCCGATCTCATTCCATTTGACAGAAAACGAAATCCAATCTTAAGAAAGCTTTTCAAGAGTTAAGATTACCTGCCAGTATGACGTCATTAATTAAATGTATACATTTTTCATAAGTTCTAGTCTATATAACACGATTTTTTTTTTTATTTTTCTTTTGCAAGATAGAACCCCCTTGAATCCCATTTAATACAGTAAAACTGCAGTTACGGGGTAAATATTTTTTTTTTTCTATCTATGCTCGGAAGCATTGATTCTGGGCACTCAGGAACCACCCCAGTGGCTTTTTGCAGGTGCAAGTAGTCTGCATTTTGTGCGGCGGTTTGAGTTTGAAAGAAAGAAAACATTTTTTTTTCTTTTTTCCAAATCTGATAATTCTTAGTTTAGGTTGTTGTTGTTGGGTGTGTAGATTTCCATAAAACTTAAATAAGGCATGTTTTTGTGATGGTATTTTAGTCAACGACATCGACATGCCTATGATTTTAAGGTCAAGGTTACAGATTTAGATATCTTTAATTTTTCAAGCCTTTAACATGTTTAATAGCTAATATTTCCCAAACCATAGGACGGAATGGGGGTCTATTTGATATGATGTTGGGTAAGATTAAATGATACCAGCAGCCCAAAATAGAATAAATGCCAATTACTTAGCATATTAAAGTATATTTGTTTCTGAAGTTTGAATTAGTTTAATGTACCATTATGCAGAACTGGAAAATGATGTATTTTATGGTAATCTTTCTTTTCTTTATTTGTCATATAAGTAAGTTAAGATGTTCTTGCTGCCTTTTTCGCCAGCCTTGTGGTGCCCAACTGTTGCCTCAGACAATATCAAAAATATCGAATCAGTTCACTATATACAAAGTAGATGACAGATGAACAACTTACATTTTTCTCGCAAAATTGCCAAGGTCTATCACTAGCATCTAAAAGAAGGGACTTATTTCATTATGTTAAAAATAAAAAGTTCAACATAATTTGTCTGCAGGATGTACATATCAATAATAAAATGGAAGATTTTGTAAAAAATGAATGGGGGTATAAGGCCTACTTCAGTTCATATAGTACAAACAGTCGAGTGGTAATGACCCTAATAAATAATAACTTCGAACAGAAGATTGAACAAGTTAAGGCAGATACAAATGGCAATTATTTGATTATTAATATTACTATACAGGATAAAAAGGTTACTTTAGTAAATGTTTATGGTCCTAACCAAGATAACCCTCAGTTTTATAGAACTCTGTTTCATAAAATATCAGAATTCGATAATGATCAAATTATAATGTGTGGTGATTGGAATTTTGTGCTAAATCCAGATCTCGATTATGATAACTATATGCATATTAATAACCCAAGATCAAGACAAGCTATGCTAGATTTTTTAGAGGAAAACAGCATGTTAGATATATGGAGAATTATGAATGAAGATAGAAAACATTTTACATGGCGAAGATTAAATCCTGTTAGAAAGCAAGCCAGACTTGATTTTTTTTCTTATCACTGAAAACATATCTCATTTCGTTACTGATACTCAAATAATTCCAGGTTTTCGTACTGATCATAGTGGTATATTACTAAAGTTAAAACTTCAAGAGTGTGCAAGGGGTCCTGGGTATTGGAAATTCAATAATACATTATTAAAAGATAAGGATTATGTTAAAAATGTTAAACAAACTATTAATGAGGTAAAGCGAACTTACGTAATAAATGAAATTGAAATGGAAGTAAATGACAATAATGAAACAATTCAGTTTAATATAAATGACCAGTTATTTTTGGAAACATTACTCATGATAATCAGAGAGAACACTATCAAATTTAGTTCTGAAAAAAAGAAGAGATCTAAACTGGAAGAAAGTAATCTGGAAAGAGAAATAAATATGTTAGAGCAAGAAATCAATGACAATCTGATTAACGTAAGTCTAGAGAAACTTCAGCTTTTCGAACAAAAGAAATCAAATTTAGTAAATATAAGAAAGCAAAAAATTGAAGGAGTAATGCTTAGGTCAAAATGCAGATATCAAGATTTAGGGGAGAAACCAACAAAATATTTTTTAAACTTAGAAAGCAGAAATTATACATGTAAAACAATAAATAAATTGATCGACGAGGATGGTAAAGAGTATACAGAAAGTAAGGATATTTTGAATCTTCAAAAAGAATTTTATCAAAAATTATACTCTAAAAATGAAAATATAAATGTAAATGACATAGAATCATTGACAGGAGAAAATTCTGAAAAAATTTCTAAGGCAGAATCAGAAGATCTGGAAGGCGAAATCAAATATGCAGAAATATTGCAGGCTCTTAAAAACATGAAAAATGAAAAGAGCCCAGGACAGGATTGATTTACGGCAGAATTTTTCATTTTTTTTTGGGTTGATATAGGACATTTTATATTAAGATCCCTAAATTATGCATATAGAAATGGATCACTCTCTGTAACACAAAAACTTGGTATTATAACATGTTTACCAAAACCAAATAAAAATAGGCATAGTTTAAAAAACTGGAGACCAATATCATTATTAAATGTAATCTACAAATTGGCATCATCAGTAATAGCCAATAGACTTAAGAAAGTACTTGACAAATTAATCCACGAAGATCAAAAAGGTTTTCTGGGAGATTTCTGGGAGAGAATATAAGGTTATTATATGATGTATTATATAATACAAAACATCAAGAATTACCAGGACTTATTTTATCTGTCGATTTTGAAAAGGCTTTCGACACAGTTTCATGGGAATTTATCAATAAAACATTACTTTATTATAACTTTGGACCATCTATAAGGAAATGGATTAATTTATTTCAGTCGGGAGCTGAATCATGCATTATACAAAATGGCTACATGTCAGAAAGTTTTTTTTAAAACGTGGGTGCAGGCAAGGTGATCCAATCTCACCCTATATATTTATTCTATGTGCAGAAATATTAGGGAAAATGATAAGGAAAAACGAGAATATTAAAGGCATTGTAATAAAAGATACAGAATATAAATTAAGCCAATGGCTGACGACATCCAAATATTTTTAGATGGTAGTGAAAATACACTAAACACAGCATTGCCAGTACTAAATAAATTTTATAAGATATCGGGTTTAAAGATAAATGTGGAAAAAACTAAAGCTATATGGATTGGATCACTGAATCACTCAGAAATCCACTTGTGTCAACATTATAATCTTGATTGGACTCAGGGATCTTTTAGAATTTTAGGTGTTAATTTTTCAAGTGATGTTTTTGATATCTGGGATTTAAATTCAAATGAAGTATTGAACAAAATAGAAAATTTATTTGCGCACTGGTCTATAAGAAAGTTAACTTTGCTTGGTAGAATAACTGTCATTAAATCACTAGCCCTGTCTAAGTTCACCCATCTATTTCTGGCTCTACCTGATCCACCGGGAGACCTCATTAAACGGCTAGAGAGGCTATTTTATAAGTTTCTGTGGAATTCTGGTCCAGATAGGATAAAAAGAAGTGTTATTATAAAAAACATGAATGTTGGAGGGCTGAGAATGATACATATTCAATATTTTATAAAAGCTCTAAAAATAACATGGTTTCGGAGAGTCATTCACAGTGATAAAAATTCCTTGTGTCATTCACTATCAAATATTGAATTTGGAACTTTATTCAATATGGGTTCAGGATATCCAGCACAAATAATGGAGCATATTAGTAATCCGTTTTGGAAAGACGTATTGCAATGTTGGAAAGAATTTTGTGATTTAGTAAAAGTCGAGACAATCTGCCAAATTTTAAACTCTCCGTTATGGTATAATAAGAATTTAACACAAGGAGCAAATTACTTTATTAAAAATTGGTATGATAAAGGCATAAGGCTAGTTTCTGACCTGCTGGACCAAAATGGTAATTTTCACCATTTTGATGGTTTAAAAACAACATATGGGATAGGGGGAACTTTTTTGGATTATCAAAGACTCTTATTTAAAATACCAGAAGAATGGAAAAACACTATAAGAATAAATAGTAATGTACACAGAATGAGCATATTTAATGTAACAAGCAGTTTATACACAAGTTTTTTGTTGAAGGATAAAAAAGGATGTAGAAGATTCTATGACATAATGATTAAAGCAAATGAAATGACTTTTGAAAACAAATGGGTAAGAGAAATTTGATTTCTAAATGAACAAGATTTTAATAATACTAATAGAGCAATGAAAGATTTAAAGGAGGTAACATTAAAAGATTTTCAGTTTAAAATAAACAATAAAATTTTGGTTACAAAATCTTTTTTGTATCGTATAGGAAAGGCAGAGAATAGCCTCTGTTCATATTGTAACCGCGATATCGAATCCATTTACCACCTTTTAGTGGAATGCGATAAAGCCAAACATTTCTGGGTGGAACTTAGGCAGTGGCTGCTTTCAGTATCAAATGTTACATTAGTATTGGACGGGAAAAATATTTTATTTTCCTCCCAAGGTAGAGACCAGCTTGTGAACTATATTTTTACAACAGCTAAATACTACATATATAAAACTAAGTTTTTTGCTAATGAACTCAATGTAAATACCTTTATAGCAATTTTAAAAGATAAATTTCGGTGTGAAAAATACATAGCATACTTAGATAATAGCTTAGCAAAGTTTTTGTCGAAATGGGGTTCTTTAAATAATATTTTAAGTTAATACAATGGGGCATTTTGCGAGAGGCTCTCTTTTTCTTTTCTTTTTAAAGTAACAGCTTCGGAGCACTCTGAGAACAACACTTTCGAGCTTCAGCGGCACCTCAGGGCAGGCGGATATATGGCAGAAAGTATTTTAAGAAATAAAAATATCTCTTTCACCTTGGAGGTATGTTAAAAAAAAACGCTATACGAAAATTATATCAGCTTTATATCTACAGTAGCGATCCTTAATTTCCGGAGCAATAGGTCGGAACTAATAGTGCAGGGCCAGGCGAGATTCCGAAAACAGTTTGATTAGCACTGTTTGTGTCATGCCTGCACACTTTGGACAATAAATAATGGCGTAACAATAGTATAATTTCCCTGTTATTTTTACTTCTCTTCTTCCAATGCCGGAAACTCTGTGACCTCTACAGTGGATACCTCCATACTGTATTGTGGAGTAAACAATAAAAATAAGATCTAGAATTAATGTCTATTCTACACTAGATATACATATATATTTATGTTTTGAAAATTGAATGTAAACAGTTTATATTTTGAAAAATAAAATTATAAAAAAAAAAAAATTGTTCAGTCCGCATGAAGGCCTCCTAACTCATCAGTGCAACATCTCCAACCCTGTTAATATGTTCTAGACATTGGTCGGTAGATATCTGATTGGATTTATGTTCAGTTCTCTTGACCACAAAAGTTCCCGCCATGAACTCATTGAACACACCTGGATTGGTTTGCTCCAGCTGCTTCATGTCTGCTAGGTAGATGGCACCCCAACCTGGTGCAATTTGTGTGATCATATACAGCAAACCAGGGGAGCATGTCCGAGAAAGCAGACAAATGAAGTTTCCATTCACCTGTGCGTTCTGCACGAAGGAACTGAAGTAGTTAAGACACCATATGCATATACTGACGCCAGAATACATATGGCGGAGGTCGTTCTTTATCAAAGTCTTCCAACAATGCTCCTAAATCTGCATCTGACAAAAGCTGTCCAAGATTGTTGACCTTGGCGAGTCTTGTTGCTGTATCAGAATCATATATGTCAAATTATTTGACTATATCCCCAGTTATGGTTTGTATCGCTTATATTATTTTGTTTTGGATAGCCAATTGGCCATTTTGTGGGAAAGTAACTGTCCTTTTGGCTTTCCGTTATTGTTGTTTCATGTTTGTGTTTCTTTGCCTTTGTGTCTCTGATGGGAGCTGTGGGTTAATTGTATCGATACCTGATCATTGCCTTCACTCCAATTTATCTCCTACTTGATTTGCCAAACATTTTGCAGGTCTGTTATATCAGGGCTAACATCGATATTTGAGTCTTTTGTCCACTTGACAAACTTACTCAAGAGAATTCTCAATAGAGCTTCATGTGTTTGTATGTTAGTTTATGAGCCCTTACAGTTCTGTTATATGGCTTTGCAGCCATGTTATTCTGCACGGTATTAAAATGCTGGTCTATCACACGCATAAAGATCAAGGCAATGTGTAAGCTCCCCAACAAGGTCTGACATGCCCTAGAATTAGCACAGTGTAGTTCTTTGGCTATGCAATACAGTTTTTTGTTTGTTTTGATTGTAAGTTTAACGTCCCCGTCAACACTGTAAATGTCATTTTGGAGACGTTGCTTCCAATTTTGTGGGACTTTTACCCAATATTGAGATGGAATGACATCTCAAGCCCTGCCGCCAAATGAAATCAATAGGGTTTATAAGCACGGACGGGCTGACTCGCACCGCATTGCCTGGGCAGGATTAGATCCTCTAAGCGGTTTACCAGTACTCGTGTGTTTGACGGTTTCAGCTCTGCGTGGAAGCATCATGCAGCCCATCTATTTCTTCTAGCCCCGATGGGCGGGGGCTTATATGCAATACAGCTGTTGGTCAAGTGTAAGCAGTTAACTGGCCTGCATTGAGTTTGTCAGATATCAGAAGACAACTTTGTATTACAGTCCAAAGGTGTCATCCTCGTCGGCAGTTGCATTTTTTATAGGTAATCTATGGTACATTTGTCATGGGTATCATAGCTATAACACTGTTAAACCCAGTCCACGAAGGGACAGTCGGATAGTCTGAGCCAGCTATTCTGATCAAAACCCATGTCAGATCAGTTCTCTCACCTGCTTTGAACAGTTCTGTTTCAGGGACAAACCACGTTAAACAAAAGGACTGGTCGATTTAAACTAACCAAGGCAGTTTTAAACCCCTGTAGCTCTTCTGGAGTTTTTGTTTTGCTAATCGGCAGCACATCATTGGCACTCGCCTGATTCATTGTACCTCGCTGTATAGCAAGCATCTGTGTTGCATAAAACGTCCCTTTTCCATCCAATGTTCCATCTTCTTTCAAGTCTATAGTGTCTGCTGCGAACTGAAAGAATTTAACATCCTGTATATTGAATGGTACTGGGATGTCATTAGATGCAAGGGTGCTCAATGATTTATTTGCTTATGTTGTGTCCACCCGACGTACATGTGCCATGCTTATACAGTGGCCGGCAGAGTATAGTTAGTCTACCAAAGACTTTTAACGTGTGGTTTGATATATTGTAAGGCCTAGTCCGACGTGCTTTGGGGTTAATTTCCGCCCGCTTGTTCACAGCAAAACCAATGTCTTGTGCTATGCTTATGACCCAGTTATGAATGGGGCTTTCTTGCACACCAGACAAGGAAATCCGTGATTTTACCCTGGGATAGAAATTTATGTTCTGACCCTGGTGTTCCGACCCAGGCAATTAACATAAATGCGCTTCAATTCTATTCAACTGCCGGAACTACTTCCGCACTACTTTTATTTTGCAAACAATATACATGTGCGAGCTGTCGAAACTAACCGGAGGTATTGTGCAACAAAAATAATCCAATATTAGGTTCTGTTGTAGATAGGCGTTTCCAACCCTCGGGATGACCGTGCTGAGCGGAACCTCGGCACGGTAATCCCTCGTGTTGAAAACGCTCATCTACAACAGAACCCCATATCAGATTCTTATATTCTTGCACACCAGACAAGGAAATCCGTGATTTTACCCTGGGATAGAAATTTATGTTCTGACCCTGGTGTTCCGACACCAAATCGATTATAATCGCGTGTTTGATAAATACACTGGTTGATTACGACCTCGCATGCGCCGTCGTTAAGGATTACGTCCCAGTAACGTCACTAAACATTCCTGCAGTGTCAACACAATATGGCGAACGTTGGTAACCGAAGTGACTGCAGCATTAAAAATCCGCTTTAAGAAATGGAAGGTATGCAAGAAATAGAATCCAATATGGGTGTGAGGGGTGGATAGAAAAATCCGTCCCTCGGGATCACTGTCCGGCATCACTCGGCAAGCCTCGTGATGCCGGACAGTGACCATCGGGACGGATTTTTCCATCCACCCCTCACACCTATATTAGGTTCTTATATGAATAACGCCTTGTTGAGAGGAGGAATAATGCTTCTGGATGCTCGCCTACGCTCACCACCTACCGGCTCCGATAGCTCAGTTGGTAGAGTGTCCGCTCCGGGGAACGGAAGGTCACGGGTTCGACCCCGGGCCGCGACATACCAAAGTCGTTAAAAATGGTACTAGCTGCTCCTCGCATGGCACTCAGATTTACGGGGTAGAGCTAGGACTGGTCGACCCAGTGTCAGGATAATGTGACTGGGTGTGGTATCATGTAATGTGTCTGGGACATGATACTTCAGTGAGGCAGCACCATAAAAGTGAACATTTAGCGCCCTGTCGCAACCAGACACCGTCGTGATATGACTGAAAATTTTTTGAAAGCGACGTTAAACCCGAATTCACACACACACACACACGCACGCACGCACGCACGCGCGCGCACGCACGCACGCACGCACGCACGCACGCACGCACGCACACACACACACACACACACACACACACGCTCACCACCTGCATTTCATCTGGCTAACATTCAGCCTTTTATTCAGCCTTTTTCAGCCGAGTATTTTTTAGGAACTTAAGAATGTTGAGTAGCATAAGAATCTTATATGGGTGTGAGGGGTGGATAGAAAAATCCGTCCCTCGGGATCACTGTCCGGCATCACGTGGCTTGAAATGTTCCATAGGGCGATTACAAACGTTCAAGTTATGGCAAAGTTTAAACCACCTTTGTTCATGTAGTGGATTGCACACACTGTAGCGTTTGCCGGTCGTTCACTAATGCAAAACAACTTGGTCACCCATCCAGGAACTAACCGCTTATCTTTATGAAAAAGCCAACCACTTTACCCGCGTCGCTAAAAGAGCCAGCTCCTAAAGCAAGGCAGTAAACTAGTGTACAGAAAAATTCCGCTATTAAGACCACTTGAAATTTAGACTAAATTTGCTTTTGAAAGCATATTGAGAAGGTTTCAATAATTCCTCCTATGTGTTTTCTACACCTAGTGCCACCTAATAAGAGACCACCTTTGGGACTGTTCAAAAGTGGTCGTTAAGACCACTTTTGAACAGTCCCAAAGGTGGTCTTAATTTAGGAATTTTACTGTATATTATTAGCAGCTACATTTCTCCGACACCGCTTGATTTCGTTCCAATGTCACAAATATTTCAACAGGCGAATCCAAGACCCCCGCCCATAGGGGCTTGAAGAAATATATGGGCTGCATGATGCTTCCACGCAGAGCTGAAACCGACCCGACACGAGTACTGGTAAACCGCTTAGAGGATCTAAGCCTGCCCGGGCAATGCGGTGCGAGTCGGCCCGACCATGCTTATAAACCCTATTCGTTTCATTGGGCGGCAGGGACTGAGATGTCATTTCATCTCAATGTCGGGTAAAAGTCCCACAAAATTGGAAGGAACGTCTCCAAAATGGCCTTTACAGTGTTGATGGGGACGTTAAACCTCAAATCAAACAAAAAGAAATCAAAAGTCTTTAAGACCACTTTTGAACAGTCCCATAGGTGGTCTTAATATAGGAATTTTACTGTATATTATTAGCAGCTACATTTCTCCCCATCACCGCTTGATATCGTTTTAATGTCACACATATTTCACCAGGCGAATCCAAGAGTGGAGTCTGTGCAAGAAACCAGCCGCACTGTTGATATCCCACCGCTGCCACTAAATGTACCGCTTGTCGGTCGTTCATGAAGTCGAGCGACTCCATCACACCGCGATCTGCGTTGCATAATATCGTGAAAAAGCCACCACTACTCGCGTCGTTAAAGAACCAGATCTTATACTGTAGAGGTACCGTTGCATTACCAGTGACCAGTAAGGTCAACCCAGAATCATCATTTGCCCGAGTCCCAATGCTGAATACCAAGTTTTAAGGCAAAAAAGATCACCGCATCAACAGAACAGTTTTGAAGGGTTTTTACCATCATATGTCAAAAAAATCCTGAAAACAATTTTTCACCTGATTCGACAAAATGCATAAAAATTGTTTGCAACCACTACATAGTATAATTGAATGTGATTTTTGTTTTCTTTGAAAGTTGCACAAAATTATGTGTTTACATCACGAAAACACCACTATATAATTTTGACCCCCTCAAACCCCACTTTTATATAGTAAAACTGGGGTTTACAGGGGTAAACCTTATTTTTGTTATTTCTGCTCTAAAATATATATTGTGGGTACTCGTTAGAACCGCCTCGATGAGTATCCACAATCTCGTTAGAACCGCCTCGATGAGGCGGTTCTAACGAGTACCCACAAACTATATTTTGAGCAGAAATAAGAAAAATATCACAATTTTTCATCTGAAATTTTTTTTTGTTTTTAGGCGATAAAATTTACCATGTATTTGAATAGGTGTGTTTTCGTAATGAATCAAACTTTGCCCTTCAAGATTTCGTTAAATGTGAATAATATTGGTTGCTTCCTTGTTGTTTCAGATTTTCAGTGGTATAATGCTATCTAATAGATGCAAAAGGCCCAGAATTACATTTTAATACCGTTAATGCGTAACATTTTATGTTCACAAGTTTAGATTACATGTATAAGTGTTTTGTGTCGATACATTCGATACTTTACACTGATATAATTTTCATAAAAAATGACAAATGGGGAAATTGCTTCCCGGCATGGCCCAAATATGCGTTTCCAAACGCTTTGTGTACCCGAGCAAATTGCAAACTATAAGTCAACTCAATAAGATCAATAAGAAATTGCAAGGGAAACAATTGTGTTTTACTGAGCGTAACTAATTTACCTGGCGACCTCCGCCCATCGGGGCTTGAAGAAATATATGGGCTGCATGATGCTTCAACACAGAGCTGAAACCGACCACACACGAGTGCTGCTAAACCGCTTAGAGGATCTACGCCTGCCCAGGCAAAGCGGTGCGAATCGGGCCGTCCATGCTTATAAGCCCTATTGGTTTCATTTGTCGACAGGGCTTGTGATGTCATTTCATCTCAGTGTTAGGTTTGGTTGTTTGTTTGTTTAATTTGAGGTTTACCGTCCCCGTCAACACGGTAAAGATCTTCTAAGCGGTTTAGCAGTACTCGTGTGCCTCAATGTCAGGTAAAATTCCAACAAAATTGGAAGCAACTTCTTCAAAATGACGTATACAGTGTTGACGGGGACGTTTAACCTCAAATAAAACAAAGCAAACTTACTGGGAAAACAGGGAACAATAATCTTGCGAACTGAAGAAGATTTCTCTTTATAATATGGGCCCCGTCAAGCGATTTTGGTACTTATCGCCAATGCGAGCAGCGAAGGTTCAGGCGAGCCTGCGCATCCGCACAGTCTCGCCAGAACCTTCGCTGCTCGCTCATACAAGCAGTGAATCAAGAGGAACCTTCAGACAGAAAGCCATATCCCTGGTCCCTCTGAATGGCTTGGCATGCGCAGTTAAAATTTGCCATGACGGAATGCTCGAAGACACAAATTCGCTTGGCGGGGCTCATATGGTCATGGCCGCATTCCGAGTTTTATGATCTGGACCAATCATTACGATAACTCACCACTGTAACATAGTGCATTTATTGCCCCCGCCCATAGGGGCTTGAAGAAATAGATGGGCTGCATGATGCTTCCACGCAGAGCTGAAACCGACCACACACGAGTGCTGCTAAACCGCTTAGAGGATCTAGGCCTGCCCAGGCAAAGCGGTGCGAGGCAGACCGTCCATGCTAATAAACCCTATTGGTTTCATTGGGCGACAGGGCTTGAGAAGTCATTTCATCTCAATGTCGGGTAAAAGTCCCACAAAATTGGAAGCAACGTCTCCAAAATGACCTTTACATTGTTACGGGGACGTTTAACCTCAAATCAAACAAAACATAGTGCATATTTCACATCTCCAAAATGACTACCCCTCTGATGGAATTCCGTGATATTGTTCTTATAAATACTGCAAACATAGGTCGTGGGTGCACGTTAAAACCGCTTCGTTGAGGCAGTTCTAACGAGTACCCAAAACCTATGTCTTGGAGTAAAAATAAGAAAAATAATGCATACCCCCGTAAACCGCAGTTTTCTCTATATAAAGTGCGGTAATTTCTCTATATAAAGTGGGGTATAGTGGGGTCTTCATTGCACGGACTAGTTCACGTGATAAGAAGAAATTTTCGTCTCACCAATTTATTAAACTCACTCTCTTCTATGATATAAAGGAATGACAGACCTGTAGAGCAGAAACATGTCCCCCCATTGCCCGTGATCCCTGCGGCCCGGCTTGATTCCCAGTATCGGCACGTGTCAGTTCCCTTCATCACAAATCCTCGCCGTGAGCTTTCAGTGTATTAGAAGCAAAAACAAATATTAAGCAATTTAATATTGATAATAATTGTCACCGACATCAATCAGTGCCTTTGGGACCTTATTGTAAACAGATGGTAGCAAGTATACTGAACTACAAAAGAATTGCATATATGAAGATGGCTTTGAATGATAGAACACCACATTGACTTGTCCGTGTAATATATAGAGGATATTTGATATTTTCAGTGTAAAATCGATTTTTATTTTACCGAATTAACACCAAAAGAAGTATTTTCACGAGTGGCGAAGCCACGAATGAAAATACAACTTTTGGCGTTCATGAGTGAAAAAAATTGATCTTATCATTACGATAACACATCCGTACGGCATAGTGCATTCTTTTACATCTCCAAAATGGCTACTTTTCTGATGAAATCCGTGTTAATTTTATTAATTATACTGCAAAAATAGGTTGTGAGCGCCTCATTGAGGCAGTTCTGTTATCATTGATGCAATTTTAAAGCGTCAGCTGTCACCGCTGAGAATAAACTTTTTTCATGGCGATTTTGCGTCCGTGTAGAGGTCTTCAGCGTATTAAATGGGTCATGATAATATTGCACCTGGAAAAAAAACAGCTTGGAATGATACTCTAACAAATGGTTCATTTGAAAAACAAACAAACAATATTCTCAATTATGAGCTAAAAATGACGTCACCAATATCTGAATGACGTGCAAATGTGCGTCACGTAATTTTTGACACACATTAGTAATGTTTAGCTAATCGACATCTAACAAACAAAGATTATATTTTATTTGTCGATGATAAATCGAAATCAAAAACAGTGAAAATAAAAATCGTATTTTCTCTGTTTTCTGGTTGGCTCTGTCTCTGGTCGGGCCCATCGGCGTCTAACTGTTGGTATTCTTTTGCCCCGGCATTTCAGTGGTTTCTTGCTGTTGAGTCCTCACCGTTGCTTTATCTCTGTGGTTGTTTGATTTTTGTGTTCACGGAGATGTTGCACGGATGAGTTAGGAGGCCTTCATGCGGACTGAACACATTATTTGTCTTAATCGCGACGGAAGTAAGGGCGAGGATTGTGGCCACGTAAAATCGATTTAAGACCCCACGTGGAATTCGTTTCCGCTGACCGTTCCAAGGCGGTTCTTCTGTCGTGGTTTATTTTTTTTTATTGTTTGTCTTTGGGTGTTTGTGTCTCTTAAATTATTATTATTTTATTTTATTTTTTATTTATTTATTTATTTATTTTTTTTTTTTTGGGATAGCCATTTGGCCATTTTGTGGGAAAGTAACTGTCCTTTTGGCTTTCCACTATTGATGTTTCCATTAGGGTCTGTTGTTTCATGTTTGTGTTTCTTTCCCTTTGGTGTCCCTGATGGGAGCCTCCACTTCTATTTAACTGAGAAATCTCTCTATTTCATTGAAAAGCGGAATACCATTTGTAGGGATTAGGCCTATAAGGTTTTATTTTAATCTCCGTACTTCTGTTCGAAAACATAGATCGTGGCTCAATGAAGCCATCTACTAAGCACACACAATTTATACTTAAAGAAATATCACGGAAAATGTTACAAATCTTTACAAAAAAAAATAAATAAATAAATAAAAAATGAACTAACGATACCCATGTTCTCTGCATACGCTGTAATAATTTAATTTGAAATGGTAGAACTTGTGGCCCACCACCATTTGCTCTTCTGAAAGGCAATAAAAAGTTTAACTGAAATGAAATGAGTGTATAGAAAAGCTCTAATTCTAAGTTCCCATACATAAAATTGCTTCTATTTCCATGGTTAGTACCATTAAAAACTACACGAAGTGTGTTTACTTTTTGTTAGATAACTTATTTTGTTATGCTAAAGGCACAGTCGTTAACCAAATATCATAAATGCTATTGCTTAACACCCAAGGGTTCACTGTGGCGTTTTTGAAGATGAAACCATTAAAATCATAAAAATTACTCTGTACCCAAAGATTCCTAAATTCTGATATATGTTGCATTTCCTAAGATACCCTGTGTATCTAGTCACAAAAATATTTGCAACTTTTCTGTAATCGGCGATCACGTGGGGTCCTCCGATTCTTAGAAGTTGGGCCTACGTGTAAATGCTCATTACGATATCTCAACTGTGCAACATAGTGCATTTTTCACAACTCCAAAATGACTACTATTCTGATGGAAGTCCTTGATATTTTGCTTATAAATGCTCAAAACATAGGTTGAGGGTGCTCGTTAGAACCGCCTCAGTGAGGCGGTTCTAACGAGTACCCACAACCTATGTTTTGGAGCAGAAATAAGAAAAATAATGTATTTCCCCGTAAACCCCATTTTCTCAAAATAAAATGGGGTTCAGGGCGGGTCTTCATTTCACGGACTTGTTTGCGTGATGTTCTTTCAATGGACATCACGAAAACACGCCTATATAACTTTGACCCCCTTGAACCCCACTTTTATATAGTAAAACTGGGGTATCCGGGGGTATGCCTTATTTTTCTTATTTCTGCTCTAAAATATAGATTGTTGGTACTCGTTAGAACCGCCTCGATGTGGCGGTTCTAACGAGTGCCCACAATCTATATTTGGAGCAGAAATAAGAAAAATATCACAATTTTTCATCATAAAATTTTCATTTTTTTCGGCGATAAAGGTGGCAATGTATTTGTATAGGCGTGTTTGCGTAATGAAACCCGTAGACAATGACAATCGAACGTGCTACATGTTACCTGAATTTTCCAAATTATTTCCACCAATGGTGACGACAACAACAACAGCAATAACAACAACAACCCCCCCCCCCCCCCCCAAAAAAAAAAAAAAAACAAAAAACAAGAAATGTTTGTAAAGAAACTGCAAAATTATTGACAGATATAGAAATAACAACAGTTCAACAATCGCTATATTTTTAACTGAAAGGGGGATAATCTGAGAATTTCACAAATGAAAACCCTGCTTGTGATGCAAGATCGTGACATGCTGTAAACATAAAGTGTTATCTGATATTCGTAGGATATGGTTCTAAATCTTAGACACAAAAGATATTTCGTGGAGATTGATCATGAAATCTTTTCTCCCTTACGCTGATTGAAGAAAGGCAGTTGTCAGTTTCTGGCGAAAGAATGTGCACTGTACCGGTTAATCACTTACGTATAAGCCTGTCCAGGAAAAGTTCGGATAGGTAAACTGACCGGCTCAAAAAAGACCTAAAAAAGTGTTGACTAAGCTGTCAAACAAAGGCACACAAGATCATCTGCGAATGCGCAATGCCCATTTCTTTGCAAATTATTTCTGGAATGTATTGTAGCCGAAATGTCTGGGCCAGTTACTGCATTTTCTAGCTAAACGACAGATTTATATTATCTGTTAATTAAATAGCTACAGGATATCTAGCCGGTGAGTGTACCCGAAAGTTGGTATAGTGACAAAGTTTACATTGTTTTTTTTTTTTGTTGTTGTTGTTTTGTTTTTTAACACTTCGATAAGTTGAATTTCAACGTTTTGAATTAAAATTATTGAATTCTAACGAGAATGACCGAATGAGCTTAAACCTAAATTCACCGTTTAAACCAGTTAAGTATATTCATAAAAGGATTTATGTCTGTTTTTCTTTAATATGAGCACGTTTCTTTTCGCGTTCAGTATATAAACCAAGGCGCTGGAATTAACATGATTCTAATAGATACTAGAATATGCATATTCTGAATAATAAAAAATGAAACTACAATGCAAAGCTTCTTTTATCGCAAATAATCATTAATATTTTACGAACACTTTAGCGTTTGATATGATTCGAACTGGCAGGATGAAAATTGTCATAAAATACAAACATATAAGCTCATGATTTTAGTTCATACAAAAATGCAAGATGAACCCACGTTTAATTAAGAAATGAATTTTATTTTTCTGCTGTTCATGGAAGTATGAACGCAGTGGGTCGCGTGCGAAGTAGAAGGGGTTCATGTAAACTTTGCTAGCGGCCCTCTGTCGTTCATACTTTCATGAAAAGCAGAAAAAATTGAGTTTATTTTTTATATTTACATTCTTTGCCGCTCATCACTGGGCGAAAAATTGCTTATAGGGCAAACTTTTAAAGCTGAAAAACATTAGCACGCTGTTTTTCTACAAAGAGCGAAAGAGCGTTGACGCCACCAACGCCCGTAAAGAATAATGGTTTAGAATGACGTCACTTGACGTCACTTAAAATCATGTGACTCGATGCGTTTATAGAAGTATGAACTACATTGTTTTCTATGGGTTTACATGAAGCTTTACACTGGAAATGTAAATATAAGTGCGTTAGACGTACATGCAGCGAACTGGACAATTCATTGCTAGGCATTATTGGGCACTTCTAGGTCCCAGTGTGCATAAATAAATAACTTCATAACTAATTCCTATAGACGTATCTCGTCCATATTTCATCTGTAATTAAACCAATGCATGCATTGCGTCATCCAAAAGATTAATTGACAACAGAGTAGACCCAGATCGCCATCTTCATTGCTTACGTACATGGACGTATGTAGCGAAACAAAGCTAATACCCCTTAAATTAAAAATGGGCGTATCCCAGACAAATAAAATACTGGGCGATTCTATTTGCTAGATTATTTCGCAGCCAAATAAACAACTTAGCAGTGAAGTCAATGCATATTTAAACAAGAGGGCCCTGGTTCGCTCACCTGATCCAATGTATAACAAGTGGGCCCGGGCAGGGTCAATTTTGGCCCCAGGGCTATAATTTGAACAATCTTGGTAGAGGTCTACACGATGAAGCTTCATATCGAATATGAAAGACCTGGGCTTTCTGGTTTCAGAGAAGAAGATTTTAAAGGTTTACTCTGCATATAGAAGTCTATGTAAAACAAGATTTTCCCTATATAAGTCTATGTTTAAACCAAAGGGCCCAGGAGCGGGGGCATTTTTGGCCCCAGGGCTATAATTTGAACAATCTTGGTAGAGGTCCACTTGCTGAAGCTTCATAACAAATATCAAAGACCTAAGCCTTGTGTTTCAGAGAAGATGATTTTTAAAGATTTTCCCTATATAAGTCTATGTAAAACCAAAGGGTCACATGGCGGGGGCATTTTTGGTCTCAGGGCTATTATTTGAACAATCTTTATAGAGGTCCACTAGCTGAAGCTTCATAACAAATATCGAAGACCTAAGCCTTGTGGTTTCAGAGAAGAAGATTTTTCAAGATTTTCACTATATAAGTCTATGTAAAACCAAAGGGCCCCGGAGCGGGGGCATTTTTGGCCCCAGGGCTATAATTTGAACAATCTTGGTAGAGGTCCACAAGATGAAGCGTCATACCAAATATCAAAGACCTGGGCCTTGCAGTTTCAGAGAAGAAGATTTTTCAAGATTTTCCCTATATAAGCCTATGTAAAACAAAAGGGCCCTGGTGCGGGGGCATTTTTGGCCCCAGCACTATAATTTGAACAATCTTGGTAGGGGTCCACTAGATGAAGCTTCATACCAAATATCAAAGACCTGGGCCTTGCAGTTTCAGAGAAGTAGATTTTTCAAGATTTTCCCTATATAAGCCTATGTAAAACAAAAGGGCCCTGGTGCGGGGGCATTTTTGGCCCCAGCACTATAATTTGAACAATCTTGGTAGGGGTCCACTAGATGAAGCTTCATACCAAATATCAAAGACCTGGGCCTTGCAGTTTCAGAGAAGTAGATTTTTCAAGATTTTCCCTATATAAGCCTATGTAAAACAAAAGGGCCCTGGTGCGGGGGCATTTTTGGCCCCAGCACTATCATTTGAACAATCTTGGTAGGGGTCCACTAGATGAAGCTTCATACCAAATATCAAAGACATGGGCCTTGTGGTTTCAGAGAAGAAGATTTTTTAAGTTTTCGGTGAAAAAAATCTATTTTTGGCTACTGTGACCTATATGTGCAACGGACCGGAACCATTTGAACAACTTTGAAAGGGGACCACCTAAGAATCATTCCTGTGAAGTTTGGTCAACATCCGATCAGTGGTTTAGGAGGAGATGTCGTTTGAAGAAAAGTTTACGGACGGACGCACAGACGCACGGACGGACGGACGGACGTACGACGGACGACGGACAAAAAGTGATCCCAAAAGCTCACCTTGTCACTTATTTAACGTGAAAGGTGAGCTAAAAAAATTGATATTACACGCTGTGAACTGTGAACATGACCATGTCATTTTCACATTAGCAACCCGGAATACTGTTTTGGTTTGTTTTTCGTATCATGGAAATAAAGCGAAAATTTACTTTTTATCTCGATAAATAGCAATATTTCATTGAATGTGTTGACAACATATTTTTTATAGGGTGATGTCATATCGCATACCACATGCCCCATATCACAGCCCCTAATCCATATCACTCACTTTGTATTGCACCCGATAAACAATATTGTTGGTCTCCTAAAATTTTTGTCTCCCAATCACACCCCAATTCATCACGAAAACACGCCTATATAATTTTAACCCCCTTGAACCCCACTTTTATATAGGAAACCCCTTTCTAGAACATATTTAACGTCACTACAGCTGTTGTCTGGGAATGTGTGGCGGCCGTAAATAGTCTCCCTGCCCTACATCATAGTGTAGTTTATATTTTCTTTTCCTTTGGGATCATTAATTGATATCGAATTTTGAAAATATTTGAGGGTCACTGATGAGGCCTAAATGGCCGAAACAAGCTAGTCTGGCCCAGCAACATGTACACTCCATATTGTCCAGCTCTGTGGTGTTTTCCTTGCTTCCGAGGGATAACCCTTTCTAGAACATATTTACAGGAGTAAAACTTAATGTTCTTATTTCTTCTCTAAAATATAGATTGATGCGCTTCTAACGTGTACCCACAATCTATATTTGGAGCAGATATAAGAAAAAATATCAACGTTTTTCTGCTTAAAATTTTCACTTTTTTGCGGTAAAATATACTGTTACGAAAACAGGCCTATATAAATGCACTGTGAACTTTAACGCCAAAAAAAAGAGAAAATTTTGAGAGGAAAATTGTGATATTTTTTCTTGTTTCTGCTCAAAACATAGATTGTGGGGACTCGTTAGAACCGCCTCGGCGAAGCGATTCTCACGAGTCGCCACAATCTATGTTTTTGAGCAGAAATGGGAAAAATACTGTATACACCTGTAAACCCCAGTTTTACTATATAAAAGTGGGGTTCAAGGGGGTCAAAATTATATAGGCGTGTTTTCGTGATGCAATGTATTAGTATGGAAGTGTTTTCGTAATATTTCAGGAAACTCTGATGTAACATTCTGCAGCATCTGATCTGTGTCTCCACTGTTTGTTAGCGACAAATATTGTTTGTTTTTTGGGGCATATAAAATGGGTTGATAAAATGGAAAAACATACGAAAACTCGCCTATACAAATACATTGTAACCTTTATCGCCGAAAAAATGAAAAATTAAGAGGAAAAAAATTGATATATTTTCTTATTTCTGCTCAAAATATAGATTGTTGGTACTCGTTAGAACCGCCTCGATGAGGCGGTTCTAACGAGTAGGCACAATCTATATTTTAGAGCAGAGCAGAAATAAGAAAAACAAGGTTTACCCCTGCAAACCCCAGTTCTGCTATATAAAAGTGGGGTTCAAGGGGGTCAAAATCATATATGTTTTCGTGATGAGTTCACTCTTACCGATAACCTTGTTGGTTCTGATTAAGTTCTTGTCATTAGAACATCAATCAACTATTGCTTTGCTTTTCAGCTATCACTTTGTTTTAGCAGAGCTTTTCACATAAAAACTTAAGGGAAAACTTGAGGTTGGCAAATATATGAGAATAGATTATTGCACGGCCTGTCAATTTTGGGCGTTAAGGCAAATTTTGGTTGTTATTCAAGCCGATTTTTATCGGTTTGGAAGAAGTAAGTGCTATGTACTTTAAAAATTCTCTGTTATTCAATGGTCGCGGGCCGTGCATAGCCGAAGAAGCTGGTGATAGGGCATTTTTCATATCATACCCCATATCAGCCCTTGGGCTTCTTGCTGGCTGATACATTGTATGATATGGAAACGTGCCATATGATAATCATAATCTATATCTCAGTTATATAGAGTTTACAATTAATAATTTAGCTTTACAAAATCAAGGGATTGGTCAAGTAGCAGTTATTTTATAGATGCGATGGCTGTAGGTATTATGGATATTGGAACTACTATTTTCGGACTGTTGTTTGGGTGAGGAAATAATTATTTTATTTATCATGTTTTAATATATACTTTTGAAATTTCTAAATCCAAGCGATATAAAATAGAAATCCTTTAATCGCATAACGTCGATGCTATTTAGTGGACACCGTCATATCATAAAAATGACAGGGCGCTTCCAATAATCCATGGTTACTGGTGCCTAACGTCAGGACTCCGTCTAGGTTAACACTATGTTTTTTTTTTTTTTTTTTTTTGAACTTCTTCAGTGCTTAAACCCGATTTAAATTCGCATTTTTTTAATAAACAAAAGATTAAACGAGTTGCCATTTCATATACAATTCATGAATCTATCCGGATGCTCGCTTCATAAATTTCATATGAAATGATCACCCATGGAAGATTTGAAATGACCACTCATGGAAGATCCTCATATGACGATAGTTATATAACATCAATTATCATATGACGTCGTCGATAAGCAGTGGATAACGTCGTGTAATAAAAATTGTATGACCACACGTGTAATAATACTTTTGTGGGATTAAAGGTGCATTATTGAGCTATCGGGGAAAAATGCTTCCAAAAATAAAATACATATAGCCGGTATTTTTCTTTAAAACAATACAAATGGATGCATTTTATGCAAAGATGCGAACAATTATGATGCCAGGTAAACGAGTTTGAGAGGGATTCCCTAACTAGGTTTCGAACACTAGTTAGATCTATTTTTAGTTCGTGACAAAAATAGAATACCCATATATGTTGTTATGCGATGTTCTTTTTTTGGCCTTGTTTGCTTAGGCCATGCCTCAATCGGAAAAATATGACGCTGAATACCATGCCATAAGTAACGACACTCAGAGACGATACTGTTGCTATGTATGTGTAAAGTGACATATTTATTTTTAGAACAGGAATTCCAAACACATGTTCAGAGCGAAGGGTAAACACGAATGAAAACGACCATTTTCACAAAGTTCTGAAGCTGTATTTGGCTCCAAAAGTGTACACATGACAAAGGAGTATAAATTGAAGATAAAAAACAGAAAAAAAAAAAAAAAACATTGAGACCCGGTAGCTCAATAATGCACCTTTAAGTAACATCATAACGACGTCCATGTCAACCATGCATTTTTATGGAAAAATGTCAAATGTACAGGCGATAAAATCCAATGTAGAAAGTGGTCATATGATGAACAGAATCTTATACTCGTGGTCATTTCATAAGAAATTAATGAAACTCGTAGAAGGCTGTTTATAACAATAGTGTAATGAAGGTAAACTTACTTACCACGTACAAGTCCAAACATCACGAAAACACGCCTATACAATTTTGAACCCCACCTTTATATAGTAAAACTGAGGTTTACAGGGTGTATATCTTATTTTTCTTATTTCTGCTCTAAAGTATAGATTGTGGGTACTCGTTAGAACCGCCTCATCGAGGCGGTTCTAACGAGTGCCCACAATCTATATTTTAAGCAGAAATAAGAAAAATATCACAATTTTTCAACTGAAAATTTTCTCTTTTTTTTCGGCGATTAAGATTACAATGTATTTGAATATGCGTGTTTTCGTAACGAAATGCATTGATAACTTTCGACGAGACTATCGCATTGCCAATATGACCATTCTTATGCTCATGTGTATGTAACGCGACGTTTGAAATATTGCGACAGTATAGCCTGCGATTTAATGCCGGAAACCCGGAGTCATTACATAACCTCGCATTTCATTGGCTGACATTTAGTTTTACATTGTTGTTTGTTGCCGGATTTTCCGACGGGGCTCCTCATGTTGCACGTGGTTATGGTTGCGTATCATTACACAAACACACCTGTACAAATACTTTGCCACCTTAATCGCCGGAAAAATGAAAACTTTATGATGAAAAATTATGATATATAGAGGATATTTACTGTTTTGAGAGGAATACCCAAAAATATTTCATCGAGTGTGTTGAAAATATCAGAATTTTCACGAATGCGAAGCACGAGTGAAAATTCTGATGTTTTCAACACACGAGATGAAATATGTTTGATATTTATCGAAAAAAAGTAAATTTTCTTTTTATTGATAATATTTTAGGACATTTACTGTAATTGATTAATCGGATCTTACGTCACAATTTTTGACTTGGCTATGACGTCACAACTGTCAGTTGCAAACAATAAGCAGATCGCCATTTTTAATACAGTTTTTTTTATAGTTCAAAGAATGCTTTTTCAAGGTATTTTACAGAATTATTGTATAGATAACATATGAATTTTGGCGAGAAAAGTAGTCCGGGCTGCTAGTGTGAAAATAACATGGTCTTGTAATTTTTCACACTGTGAAAATATCATTTATATTTTTCACAGCGTGTTTTCTTGATGTTATTTAGAGGATCTTTCATGAGTGTTCATGTATTATTGAATTCGTTAAACGAGTTGGAGAAAACTTTTCTTCAATGAGTTTAATAGATTCAATAATACATGAGCAGGAATGCAAGATTCTTTTTATCGCATGACATTTAAAACGCATTTAATTCACGATTGTTCAACAATAATCAATGTCAATAATCCGTCATTAGTAACACGACGCCATTAAGGACTTTGTACATGAGACGTTACGGGGCGTATCGAACTTATTTGTATATTTAATCTACTAGAGGATTATCGAATTTATTACATGACGTTATTACATTCTCAGATGCGACGTCGTATGATAGTATAATTTAATTATGTCTCCCCAGAATTTTTTTTTCGGAGAGACTGTTTGTCTGTCTGTCTGTCTGTCTGTCCGTCTGCCACACATTCGCGTCCGCTCTATAACTTGAAAACCAATCAAGCTGTCTTCACGAAACTTCATATAAATATTAATCAATATAAGACGACGTGCAGTGCTCAAGAACTATAACTCGCATTTATACTTTTTGAATTACCTCCCTTGGAAGTTTGTCGGTATGTATGTATGTATGTATGTATGGGTAAATCATGTCCGGTCAATAACTTTCTCATTCTCAGATGGATTTTAAAATTACATGGCAGAAATATTAACAACCATTAGACAATGTGTGGTGCGCATGAGGCAGGTCGGTACCTCAAAGGCCAAGGTCATACTTAGAGGTCAAATGTAAAAAGGGGCCTTTTTTCGTGGTTGGTCAATAAATTTCATATTTTAGATGGATTTTGAAATCACTTGGCAGAAATGTTAACGACCATAAGACGATCTGTTGCGTGCATGACCAAGTTTGGTACCTCCAAGGTCAAGGTCTACCTTAGAGGTCAAAGATGAAAAGGGGGCCTTTTTTCGTGTTTTGTCAATAACTTTCTTATTTTTAGATAAAATTTGAAGTTACATGCAAAAATGTTAACTATCATGAGACGATGTGTTGCATGCATGACCCAAGTTTGTACCTCAAATGCCAAGGTCATACATAGAGGTCAATTGTAAAAAAAGGGCATTTTTTTCGTGTTTGGTTAATTACTATCTTATTTTTAGATGGATTTTGAAATTGCTTGGCAGATATGTTAACCACCATGAGACGATGTGTTGCGCGCATGACCCAGTTTGGTACCTGAAAGGTCAAGGTCATACATGGAGGTTAAATGTAAAATAGGGGCCTTTTTGTGTTCGGTCAATAACTTTCTTATTTTAGATAGATTTTGAAATTACTTGGCAGAAATGTTAACCACCATCAGACGATTTGTTGCGTGCATGACCCAGGTTGTACCTCAGAGGTCAAGGTCATACTTAGAGGTCAAAGGTAAAAAAGGGGCCTCTTTGTGTTTGGTCAATAACTTTCTTATTTATAGAATGATTTTGAAATTACTTGGCAGAAATGTTAACCACCATGAGACGATGTGTTGCGTGCATGACCCAAGTTGGTGCCTCAAATGTCAAGGTTGTACTAAGAGGTCAAAGGACAAAAGGGCCTTTTTTAGTGTTCTGTCATTAACTTTCTTATATTCCTGGATAGATTGCAGAAATGTTAACCATCATGAGACGATGTGTTGCACGCTAGACCCAGGTCAGTACCTCCAAGGTCAAGGTCATACTAAGAGGTCAGAGGTAAAACAAATTTCTTTTGTGTGTCCAGTCAATAACGTTTTTTTTATTTCTGAATGGATTTTTAAAGTAACAATGCAGAAATGTTCACCGTCATTAGACCATGAGTCATGTGCAAGACAAAGGTCAATACCTCCAATGTCACGGTCATACCTAGAGGTCAAAGGTAAAAAAGGACAGTCAATAACTTCCTTATTCGTTGATGGATTATAAAATTACTTTCAGAAATGTTAACCATCATGAGAAAATGTGTTGTACCTCAAAGGTCAAGGCCATGCTTAGAGGTCAAAGGTAAAAAAAGGACTTGTATGGCCAATATTTTTTTGTATTTCTCTATGAACTTTTTAAAGTTACTTTGCAGAAATATTCATCTTCATTAGATGATGTGTTGCACACAAGACCCAGGTCAATACCTCCAATGTCAAGGGCATACTTAGAGGTCAAAAACGGGGGAGACATCTGTGTTTTTGTAGAAAAACAAATTCTAGTTTTCATTAATTGCAGCTGTTGCACCCTGATCACCCATTGTGGGGGAAGAGGGAGCTCATTACGCAAACACGCCTATACAAATACATTGTAGATTTTACCACCAAAAAATATGAACATTTTCAGATGAAAAATTGTGATATTTTCTTTATTTCTGCTCAAAATATAGATTCTGGGCACTCCTTAGAACCGCCTCATCGAGGCTGTTCTAACGAGTACCCACAATCTATATTTTAGAGCAGAAATAAGAAAAATAAGGTATACCCCTGCAAACCCCAGATTTACTAATTTAAATGTGGGATTCAGGGGGGTCAAAACCATATAGGCGTGTTTTCGTGATGGGCTTCTTTGCTGATTGTGATTTGTAATTCATTATTTGTTACCCTTCCTCTTGGTGCCACAGGCTGTAGTTTTTCATTACGCAAACACGCCTATACAAATACATTGCCACCTTTATCGCCGAAAAAATGAACATTTTATGATGAAAAATTGTGATATTCTTCTTATCTCTGCTCAAAATATAGATTGTGGGCACTCGTTAGAACCGCCTCATCGAGGCGGTTCTAACGAGTTCCAACAATCTATATTTTAGAGCAGAAATAAGAAAAATAAGGTATACCCCTGCAAACCCCAGATTTACTAATTTAAATGTGGGGTTCAGGGGGGTCAAAACCATATAGGCGTGTTTTCGTGATGGGCTTCTTTGCTGATTGTGATTTGTAATTCATTATTTGTTACCCTTCCTCTTGGTGCCACAGGCTGTAGTTTTTCATTACGCAAACACGCCTATACAAATACATTGCCACCTTTATCGCCGAAAAAATGAACATTTTATGATGAAAAATTGTGATATTCTTCTTATCTCTGCTCAAAATATAGATTGTGGGCACTCGTTAGAACCGCCTCATCGAGGCGGTTCTAACGAGTACCAACAATCTATATTTTAGAGCAGAAATAAGAAAAATAAGGTATACCCCCGGAAACCCCACTTTTACTATACAAAGGTGGGGTTCAAGGGGGTCAAAATTATATAGGCGTGTTTTCGTGATGGATTGTGACTTTTCTTTGGTATCTATTTCTATATATTTTGGGGGAGTAAATCACCGGTCGCAAATTTCATTTACTGCTCCACTACCGGCCCCCGCCCATAGGGGCTTGAAGAAATATATGGGCTGCATGATGCTTCCACGCAGAGCTGAATCCGGCCTGCACACTAGTACTGGTAAACCGCTTAGTGGATCTAAGCCTGTCCAGGAACCGCGGTGCGAGGTGGACCGTCCATGCTAATAAACCCTATTGGTTTCATTGGGCGACAGGGCTTGAGATGTCATTTCATCTCAATGTCGGGTAAAAGTCCCACAAAATTGGAAGCAACGTCTCCAAAATGACCTTTACAGTGTTGACGGGGACGTTAAACCTCAAATCAAACAAAAACAAAACTGCTCCACTACGTAACTTTCGATAGTAAAACCGCCGATTTATCTCCTAAAACGACAATTTTGAATGCAGTTATACCTGATTCGAATGAGTTTTATTGCATAAAATCCTATGAACGTAGCTGTTTCAAGATATTATTGAATGAGCCACAAAACAGTGTTCAAACATCAAAACCCCTGATCAACTTATGAAATTCTCGTGCTGTTTGAACATGGGTTTTTGAAATTTTGATGCCACAAGAGGGACGTTGCGTTGCTTTTACGTTACGTATAGCGACGTAACATTGTCGCCCTGAACGTAAATGATGATGTGAGAGCTTCATTTCGGAATTGACTTCATTGTTAACAAAGTTCTCCACTAGCTGCCGTGTTATCTGAAAGAGTCTGTATGGAGTTTCAGGCGTTTTCGTCACAAGTGGCCGTTGGAATCGAAGTTAGGCAAGAATAACGATCACCCATGGTCATTTCATTGCATAAAAATTGCTAGGTCGCTCCGAAGATATTTAGGCATGCGACTGGAAGGCCTCGTGTCCAAACAGCTTCATCGGGACCCGACAAATGTTAATTCATGAGAAACCATAGGTTTTCCAAAGGGCTGGCTAATCGCAGCTGAAAAGATAATCGATTATCAGTCCTGACATTTCGGTCGATTATCGATTAGTAATCACTGAAGATTTGATAATAATCTTAACAGTCTGGCTTTGTCTGAGCCTGACTCTCAGCATATGTTGTACTTTACCTGAACTATGTTTAAACAGGCCGATCAGAGCAAACGTTGTAGACCCAGATGAGACACCGCAAAATGCGGCGTCTCAGCGGGGTCTGCACTGTTTGCCACTGATCCAGCTATTTTAGGTACAGCTTTGGGTAGTAAATTGCAAAATTGCAATTGCAAATCGATCACAAGCCAATCAGTACTGATAAGCATTCTTGTGAAATTTATCGATCGATTAATCGATTATCAGATTTATCGTGCCAGTCTTAGTTTTACCTATACTTGTGGGGCTTAAAGAAATATATGGGCAGCATGATGCTTCCAAGCAGAGCTGAATCCGGCCCGCACACTAGTACTGGTAAACCGCTAAGAGGATCTAAGCCTGTCCAGGAACCGCGGTGCGAGGCGGACCGTCCATGCGAATAAACCCTATTGGTTTCATTGGGCGACAGGGCTTGAGATGTCATTTCATCTCAATGTCGGGTAAAAGTCCCACAAAATTGGAAGCAACGTCTCCAAAATGACCTTTACAGTGTTGACGGGGACGTTAAACCTCAAATCAAACAAACAAAACCTATACTTGTATGTGACGCGACGACTGATTGGGTAGCTTGAGCAATTGGCGACCGTATATTCTGTGATATTGTCTCAGATACTAAGCGTCGCTTTTTATCTATTTGTTAAATCTTTAAAATTGTAGTACATTAGAATGGGGATAACTGACTTGAAATTGTCATTTGGGGAAGAAAATCGTCGGTTTTGGTGTCTCTGATGGGAGCTGTCGGTTCCGAGGGCTGCTCGATATGTTGTGAGCCTCATATTGAAGGATTTGATTTTTTGTCGGACATATTGTATTATTTTCAACATACTCTCCTTCAGTAATTATACACTTTTGCCAGCGGTGTTTAATGGTCTTAATGCACTTTTACGGAACTTTTCTTGGCTGTTCAGACAGTCATCCACTGCATCATGACGTCATCATCGGACTGAAAGTGGGTGCTTAAAATAGTCGTTTTCAGTTTTGGAAATAGATGAGAGTCTGAGGGAGCGAAATCAGGTGAATACTGTGGATACTCAATCAATTTAAAGCCACAATCGTGAATGGCAGCCATAGCAATTCCAGACTTGTGAACAGGTGCATTGTACTAATGGAACAACACACTTTTAGTGAGCTTTCCGCGGCGCTGACTTTTAATATTTTCCCCTAACTGCGTCAGGAGTGAGGCATAGTATGTGCCATTGATTGTTTTTTCCTTTTGGAGATAGTCTTTCACCAGAATACCATCAGCATCCCAGAAAACCGAGGCCAAAACCTTCCCAGCTGATGGAACAGTCTTTGCCTTCTTTGGCGGGGATGAGCCAGCTTGGGTGCTTCCATTGTTTCGATTGTTGTTTGGCCTCTGGGGTAAAATGATGGATCTGTGTTTCATCTATAGTGACAAATCTCTGAAGAAAGTTTGCAGGATCTTCCTCAAAATCCTTAAGATAAGCACGCGATAATATGCGCCTGGTATTCTTCTGATCAACTGTCAGAAGTTTTGTAACCCATCGGACCGAAAGCTTTCTCAATGCAAGATTCTGTCAGAATGTAAAGAATGTAATGTGCTCTTTCCTGTGAGTTGACAACTCTCCTGGTTATATCGTATCTATCTGTGACTCGTCTATATCATGGGCTTTATTGACCTTTTCTGGGGCTGCAACATCAACATGCCTTCCAGGACGGGGTCATTATCAAGGCTCTGTCTGTCGCGCTTAAATTTCGTCATCCATCCGTTCACTAAGCATATGAAGGGACATCTTTCCCTAGAGTTGCTACCATATCCCTAGGTATTACACCTTTTAGCTCATCTGAGTACGAAGTGCTCAATGTGAGCTATTGTGATCGCTTTATGTCCGTTGTCCGTCCGTCCGTCCGCCGTCCGTCTGTCGGTCCGTGAACAATTTCTTCAAATGTCATCTCCGAAACCGCATTGCCAATTTTAAAATAATTTCAAGAATAATCCTTGGACGACCCTCTACCTATAGTGCTAAAATGGTTCTGCTCCGCTGAATAAAATGGCCGCCAGAGCTAAAAATAAAAAAAAAACTTTTAAACGACATCTCCTCCTAGGCTAACGGTCCGATTTCAAAATAAGTTCACAGGAATGTTCCTTGGATGACCCTCTGCCAAAATTGCTAAAATAGTTCCGCTCCGCTGAAAAAATGGCCACCAGAGCTAAAAATGACAAATCTAAGAAAAACCTTATAACGACATCTCTTCCTAGGCTAATGGTCCGATTTCAAAATAATTTCATGGGGATATTTATTGGGTGAATCTCTACCAAGATAGCTAAAATGGTTCCGCTCCGCTGATTAAAATGGCCACCAGAGCTAAAATGAAAAATAACAACTTTAAACGACATCTCCTCCTGGGCTAATGGTCCGATTTCATAATTTCACAGGAATGTTCGTTGGATGACCCGCTACCAAAATTGCTAAAATAGTTCCGCTCCGTTGAAAAAAATGGCCACCAGAGCTAAAAATAGAAAAAAAACTTAGAAAAACCTTTTAACGACATCTCTTCGTTACTAATTGAGGGTACTTATTGTGCACCGTTGCTTGCCGACTTGTTCTTGTACTCGTATGAGGCGGAGTTTGTACAAGGTCTCCTCAAAGCAGGCAAGAAACGCCTTGCACAACAAATAAATTTCACCTACAGATATATAGATGATTTATTGGCTCTGAAAAATGCTATATTCGCAGAGTACTTGGAATTCATCTATCCACGTGAACTTGGACTTAAGGAAACAACAGAGACTGCAACCTCCTCCCCATACTTGGATTGTTATCTCTAGATTGACAACGGGAAGCTTACTACTAGGCTGTACGATAAACGAGATGACTTCAATTTTCCCATTGTTACCTTTTCCTTCCTGAGCAGTAATATCCCGTCTGCACCAGCAAATGGAGTTTACGTTTCACAGTTAATCCGTTATGCTAGAGCCTGTTCCAAGTATAAGGACTTTATGGAACGTTGGAAGGTGCTCGCTACCAGGTTGTTATGCCAGGGGTATCAAAAAACCAAACTGGTATCTACACTAAAGAAGTTCTATGGGAGGCAACGTGATCTTGTTGATCCGTACAATGTGGCCATTTCTAGAATTATTTCTGATATGTTTGCCAATGGAAAGCCATGGAAGACTTCCAAAATCTCGGACATACCCTTCTCGACATTTACACCTTTGTTTTCGTTCGGGTCGATGGGCATGGTGGGCGAAGCTTGCTTACCAAGTAATGCTTACTATCCGCGGACGCCTGATTACACTCTTCTGGAGTCCTCGTCTGTTGAACTGAACATTTATATTTGCCATTTTGTCTATGGACTAATGATTATGGATTAACGCTTTGGTCCTACGACCTAAACTATTTCCTAGGCCAATGGTCCGATTGCAAAATAATTTCACGGGGATATTAATTAGGTGACCCTCTACCAAGATTACTAAAATGGTTCCGCTCCGCTGATTAAAATGGCCACCAGAGCTAAAAATAGAAAAAAAAACATTTAAACGACATCTTCTCCTAGGCTAATGGTCCGATTTCAAAATAATTTCACAGGAATATTCCTTGGGTAGCCATCAACCAAAATTGCTAAAATGGTTCTGCTCCGCAGAAAAAAAAAACGGACAATAGAGCTAAACATAAAAAATAACCCTTAAACGACAGGCTAATGGTCCGATTTCAAAATAATTTCACAGGAATATTCTTTTGCTGACCCTCTACCAAAATTGCTAAAATAGTTCTGCTCCACCAGAGCTAAAAATAGAAAACGCTTAGAAAAGCCTTTAAACGACATCTCCTGCTAGGCTAATGGTCCGATTAAAAAAAACAGAGGACCAGTGGTCCTGAACCGCTCACCTGTCTGGTGACAATTTTCCTACTTAGATCAGCAGAAAATGTCATTTACCCTGCTCATAAATTTTAAAATGTCATCTCAATATTTGATGGCATTTTAAAACTTATGAGCAGGGTAAATTTCATTCTGAAGTGAGTTGAGCGTGAAAAAAGTTTTATAACCTCGGTGCCTGGCTCACAGAAAGGGAAAATATGAGGAACTGTCCATTGGACATAAATGGTATACTGTATACAGAAGCAAATGAAACAAAAAGAAAACTTGTTCCAATTTATTTTCATATCTCAAGAGCAGTAACAGAACAAAACTAGAATTTCTTTTTCTACAAAAACACAGATGTCTCCCCCCTTTTTTATCATTGAGGTACCTACCTGATTCTTGGGGGAACACATTGTCTCATGACCCCCGGCCCCCGCCCATCGGGCTTGAAGAAATAGATTGGGCTGCATGATACTTCCATGCAGAGCTGAAACCGACTGCAAATGAGTACTGGTAAACAGCATAGAGGTTCTAAGCCTGTCCAGGAAAAGTGATGCAAGTCGGACCACCCATGCACAAAAACCCTATTGAGATGCCATTTCACACTTCATTATTTTCACTTTTTCCCATGCAAAAGCCTAGGTCGGCAAATTTGACATTGCTGTAAAATAGGTCAAGGTCAACTCAGGGTCACCATTTGTACAAACTATGATGGGCCTGAGTACCATATGCTACATGCCAAGTTTCAAGGCCATTGGCCTTACGGTTCTGGAGGAGAAGAATTTTTAAGGCTTTTTACCATATATGGGCGTGACAGCCATTTTGGTCATGTGATCTGGACCGTATTGGCATTTTTTCATTTGTTCAACTCACAAATGCTCCATATTAAATTTTACTTAAATTGGCTCAGCAGTTTTGGAGAAAAAAATGTTTGAAATATGGATCCTGAAGGACCTTGTCTAAGGCCAATGAATGACCTTGACCTTTCTGACCCATAGATCTTCATGTATTCAATTACTTAACCTGATCTACAAATTTTGTTGACACTGTCTTCAATGGTTTCCTATAAATCCATTATTTTCACTTTGCCCCATGCAAAAGCCTAAGTCGGAAAATTTGACATTGCTGTAAAATAGGTCAAGGTCAACCCAGGGTCACCATTTGTACAAACCATAATGGGCCCGAGTACCATTTGCTACATGCCAAGTTTCAAAGCCACTGGCCTTATGGTTCTGGTGAAGAAGATTTTTGAAGGCTTTTTACCATATATGGACATGGCGGCCATCTTGGTCATGTGATCCAGACCCGCGAACAAGGCCAATGAATGACCTTGACCTTTCTGATCCATATACATTCATGTATTCAGTTACTTTACCTGATCTACAAATTTTGGTGACACTGTCTTCAATGGTTTCCTATAAATCCATTATTTTCACTTTGCCCAATGCAAAAGCCTAAGTCGACAAATTTGACATTGCTGTAAAATAGGTCAAGGTCAACCCAGGGTCACCATTTGTACAAACCATGATGGGCCCGAGTACCATATGCTACATGCCAAGTTTCAAGGCCACTGGCCTTATGGTTCTGGAGAAGAAGATTTTTGAAGGCTTTTTACCATATATGGGCATGGCGGCCATCTTGGTCATGTGATCCAGACCCCGCGAACAAACTTTCGTTCCCCCATCCCACTGAGGCTCCATATGAAATTTGGCTTTGATTGGCCCTGCAGTATAGGAGAAGAAGATCTTTGAAAATGGTGGACGGACGGACGGACGGACGGACGACGGACCATGGCTATACTATAAGCTCACCTATGAGCCTAAAGGCTCAGGTGAGCTAAAAATCATGAGAATATTTATAATGTGATCGTCTACCAAACTTGCTTAAACGGTTCCTCTTCGCTGAACTATAGCTAAAATAATAAAAAAAAAAACTTTAAACGACATCTCCTCCTCGGCTAATGATCCGATTTCAAAATAATTTCACGGGAATCTGACCCTCTACCAAAATTACTCAATAGTTACGCTCCGCTGAAAAAAATAATGACCATCATGGCTAAAAATAGAAGAAAAAAACCCCCTAGAAAAACCTTTAAATAACATCTCCTTGAAGGATAATGGTCCGATTTCAAAATAATTTCACAGGAATATTTATTAGGTGACCCTCCCCCCCCCCCCAACCCGCCCATAGGGGCTTGAAGAATTAAATGGGCTGCATGATGCTTCCAAGCAGAGCTGAATCCGGCCCGCACACTAGTACTGGTAAACCGCTAAGAGGATCTAAGCCTGTCCAGGAACCGCGGTGCGAGGCGGACCGTCCATGCGAATAAACCCTATTGGTTTCATTGGGCGACAGGTCTTGAGATGTCATTTCATTTAAGTCCCAAAAAATTGGAAGCAACGTCTCTAAAATGACCTTTACAGTGTTGATGGGAATGTTAAACCTCAAATCAAACAAACAGACACATTATTAGGTGACCTCTACCAAATTGCTAAAATGGTTCAGCTCCGTTGAACAAAATGGCCACCAGAGCTAAAAATAGAAAAACCATTAAACGACATCTCCTCCTATCGGAGCTTGAAGAAATGTATGGGCTGCACGATGCTTCCACGCAGAGCTAAACCCGACCCGCACACGAGTACTGATAAACCGCTTGGATCTAAGCCTGCCCAGGCAAAACGGTGCGAGTCGGGCCGTTCATGCTTATAAACCCTTTTGGTTTCATTTGGCGACAGGGCTTGAGATGTCATTTAATCTCAAGGTCGGGTAAAAGTCCCACAGATTGGAGGCAACGTCTCCAAAATGACCTTTACAGTGTTGACGGGATCGTTAAACCTAAAATCAAACAAAGACCGATTTCAAAATAATTTCACGGGAATGTTCCTTGGATGACCCTTACAAAACTTGCTAAAATGGTTCCCCTCCGCTGAACCAAATGATCGCCAGAGCTAAAAATAGAAATACCTTAAAAAAACATTGAAACGACATCTTCTCCTAGGCTTAGGGTCCGATTTGAAAATAATTTCATGGGAATATTTATTAGGTGACCCTCTACCAAAATTGCTGAACTGGTTCTGCTCTGCTGAATAAAATGGCTGCCAGAGCTAAAAATAGAGACAAAAACTTTAAACGTTATTTCCTGCTAGTATATTGGTCCGATTTCAAAATAATTTCACAGGAATGTTCCTAGCATGACCCTCTTGCAGAATTTCTAAAATGGTGCTGCTCCACTGGACAAAATGACTACCGGAGCTAAAAATAAATACACCTTTAATTGACATCTCCTCCTAGGCCAGTGGTCCGATTTCAAATTAATTTCACTGGAATGTTAGGTGATCCTCTACCAGAATTGCCAAAATGGTTCCACTCAGCTGAACGAACTGACCGCTGGAGCTAAAAATAGAAAAAAAAAACTTTAAACGACTTCTGCTCCTAGGCTAATGGTCCGATTTCAAAATAATTTCACAGGATTGCTCCTTGGGTAACCCTCTACCAAAACAGCTAAAACGGTTCTGTCCCAATGTACAAAATGACCAGCAGAGCCAAAAATTGAGTCAATGCCGCAAATTTAAACCCAATTCACAGAAATGTTTCTCTTTTATTTTTGTACCAAAAACTTATTAAACGGTGAGGCTCATCTTAGGTCTGTTCCATTGAAACATCCCATCACAAAGTAGATTTATTGTACTGATGATTGAGGGATGGTTGGGTGAGGCAAAGGTGACGTGTATTTTGCATCACTGGGGCGGCAAGCTGATATATTGGCTTAGAGTAGGGCAAGGCCCGCTGTCCTTGCAGCAGGTAAGGGTGGGGACGGGGGCGTTTTTGTTTCTTAACACTTCAATCAATTTTTGTCTTTCTCCACTATCGCTCACTTTCTCCCTTTCTTTGGGAGACGACACATAATGACCCACAAGGGTTGGCATTTCATTATACTCAAAACAATTAATCATGTGATGATGATTGCTTAAATTGTGCAAATGGGTTTGCACTGCTGAACAAAATGTCCATATGACTACAGAGGTAAAAACGGAAAATCATTAAAGAATATCTGCAATGTCTCAATTTAAAAATAACTTCGACAGAAAAGTTCCTTGAGTGACCCCTCTGCCAAAAGTGCTTAAGTGATTTTGCTTCTCTGTACAAAGCTAAATATAGAAAAACTTTTAAACAACAATGTTGGTACACCATAACTAATGTGAGCGAATTAAGTCCATCATAACCCTCTTGTTTATGCAAATATTGGATCACTGCTCTTTCACCGATTTCGTCCATTTTGCAAAAGTTTCTTGTCTTGTTTAATTTAGAGTGCCACCTCGTCGATATAAACCGACCAAATGAGACCAGTGGTTGGGTACACGGCCCTATATAGTCAGAGGGTAAGAATATGCATGCACACCTCCTTTATTACGAGGCTCACCAATTTAACTCACAAATTACAATTTTGATCAAAGTTACCCCTAAATTTTGGATTCATGATTTGCTTCGACATCTTTTTAGCTCACCTGAGCACGAAGTGCTCATGGTGAGCTATTGTGATCGGTCAATGTCCGTCGTGCATCGTGCGTCGTGCGTCGTGTGTCGTGCGGCGTCAACAGTTTGCTTTAAATGCTAACTCCTTCTAAACCCTTGAGCCAATTTCAATAAAACTTCATAGGAATATTGCTGAGGTGACCCTCTACGAAAAAAGCTAAAAAGATGGCCGCCAGAGCTAAAAATAGAAAAATCTTTAAAGGACAACTTCTCCTGTACCTTAAGGCTAATTTCATTCAAACTTTAAAGGAACATTGCTTAGGTGACCCTCTACCAAATAGCTAAAACGTTTCCACTCCGGTGAACAAAATGGCCGCCAGAGCTAAAAATAGAATATTCTTTAAACGACAACTCCTCCTGTACCCTTTGGCCAAATTTATTCAAACTTCATAGGAATGTTGCTTAGGTGACCCTCTACTAAAATAGCTAAAACGGTATTGCTCCGATGAGCAAAATGGCCGCCATAGCTAAAAATAGAAAAACATCGTAAATTTGCTTCAAACACAAACTCCTCCTCAACCCTTGGGCCAATTTGATTCAAATTTCACAGGAATGTTGCCCAAATGACTCCCTACAAAAAATAGCTAAAATCGTTGTGCTCTGACAAACAACATGGACGCCAGAGCTAAAAATAAAAAAAATCTTTAAACGACAATTCCTCCTGTACCCTTGGGACAATTTTATTCAAACTTCATAGAAATGTTGCTTAGGTGGCAATCTACCAAAATAGCTGAGAAGATTCTGCTCTGATGAGCAAAATGGCCGCCATATCTAAAAATAGAAAAACATCGTAAATTTGCTTCAAACACGAACTCCTCCTTAACCGTTGGGCCAATTTGATTCAAACTTCACAGGAATGTTATGTAGGTGATTCCCTAAAGAAATAGATAAAATCATTCCGCTCTGACTAACAAGATGGCCGCCAGAGGTAAAAATAAAAAAAAAATCTTCAAACGACTACTCCTCCTTTACCCTTTCATTCAAACTTCAGAGGAATTTTGCTTAGATGACCCACTACCAAAATGACTAAAACGTTTTTGCTCTGATGAGCAAAATGGCCGCCATGGCTAAAAACAAAAACTTTGTAAATTTACGTCAAAACGCCAACTCCTCCTCAACCCTTGGGCCAATTTGATTCAAACTTCACAGGAATGTTAGTTAGGTAACTCCCTACCAAAATAGCTAAAATTGTTCAATGCGGCGAACACGATGGCCGCCAGAGCTAAAAATAGAAAAAATCTTCAAACGACAACTCCTCCTTACCCCTTGGGTCAATATGATTCAAACTTCACAGGACTATTATGTGGTTGACTCCCTACCAAAATAGCTAAAATTGTTCCGCTCTGACTAACAAGATGGCCACCAGAGCTAAAAATAGAAAAATTCTTCAAACGACAATTCCTCCTTACCCCTTGGGCCAATTTGATTCAAACTTCACACGAATATTATGTCGTTGACCCTATACCATATTAGCTAAAATGATCCCGCTCCAATGAACAAAATGGCCACCAGAGCTAAAAATAGAAAAACATTGTAAAATTGCTTCAAACTTCACAGGAATGTTGCCCAGGTGACCCCCTACCAAAATAGTTAAAATCATTCAACTCTGATAAACAAGATGGCCACCAGGGCTAAAAATAGAAAAAATCTTCAAACGACAACTCCTCCTGTACCCTTTGGGCCAATTACATTCAAACTTCATAGGAATGTTGCTTAGATGACTCTCTACCAAAATAGCTAAAATGGTCTTGCTCCGATGAACAATATGGCCGAGAGATGCTAAAAATAGAAAAACATTGTAAATTTGCTTCAAATGCGAACTCTTTCCTAAACCCTTGGGTCATTTTGATTCAAACTTCAAAGGAAAGTTGCCTAGGTGACACACTACCAAAATAGCTAAGATCGTTCCACTCTGATCAACAAGATGGCCACCAGAGCTAAAAATAGAATGTACTAGAGACAGTGACATTCAGGTGAGCGAATCAGGCCCCTCTGGGCCCTCTTGTTTGAAGTAACTTGGGTGGAATGCCAATACATTTTGGTGCTTATATGAAACGTAAATCGGAATTGACTATATTTGTGACTCCCTCTATTTATTCGTTTCAGTGATCAAGAATGAACATCACAACTCAACAACAAGAAGCCAATTCTACGCCTTATATAGAGGAGTGCGTCCTATCACAGTTATATTTTGTCATCCACCTATCAGTTATAATGCCACTACTTCTTTCAACGCTGTTTGGAAACATCTTAGTCTTAGTTAGCATTGCAAGATTTTCCCCTGTATCACGAGGGATGAATATTCTCATAGGTTCGTTCTTTCATATAATACTGGAATAGCTACAGTGAAACTTCGACAACTCGAACACGGACTTTTCTTTTACCGTGGCTAATTCGAACCCGTTCTGGTGTCCCTTGACAGTATTTTCCAAAGCCTCTAGATATCAATATTTTATGATAATATCTAGGTTTTTTGCTCACCTGTCTCATAGTGACAAGGTGAGCTTTTGTGATCACTTTTCGTCCGTCGTCCGTCGTGCGTGCATTCGTCCGTCCGTCCGTGTGTGCGTAAACAGGTTCTTCAAACGACCTAAACCATTGATCGGATTTTGACCAAATTTCACAGGAATGGTCATTTGGTGGTCCCCTTTCAAAATTATTCAAATGGCTCCGGTCCATTGCACATCTAGGTCACAGGAGCTACAAAATATATATTCTTTTATTAAAATTTTGAATAATCTTCTTCTCTGAAACGCAAGGCCAAGGTCTTTGATATATGGTATGAAGCTTCATCTAGTAGAACTCTACCAAGATTGTTCAAATTATAGCCCTGGGGCCAAACATAACCCTGCAACGGAGCCCACCGGTTTTACATAGACATACATAGGGAAAACCTTTAAAAATCTTATTGTCTGAAACCAGATGGCCCAGGTGTTTAATATTTGGAATTAAGTTGTATCTAGCGGACCTCTACCAAGATTGTTCAAATTATAGCCTGGGACCAAAAAATGCCCTCGCCCCAGGGCCCACCGGTTTTACATAGACTTAAATAGGGAAAACCTTTAAAAATCTACTCATTTCAAACCAGACGGCCAAGGTCTTTGATATTTGGTATGAAACTTCACCTTGTTGACCTCTACCGCGATTGTTCAAAGTTAAGCCCTTGGCCAAATATGGCCCCTTCTCGGCGTCCGCCGGTTTTACATGAACTGACATAGGGAAAACCTTTAAAAATCTTCTTGTCTGAACCCAGAAGGCCAAAGTCTTTGATATTTAGTATGATGCTTCATCTAGTGGACCTCAAAAAGCCCCCACCGGCGCCCATTAGTTTTACATTGACGTATTATAGCCCTGTGGTAAAAAAATGGCCCTTCCCCGGGTCCCACTAGTTTTACTTTGACTTATATAGGGAATACCTTAAAAATCTTCTTGTCTGAAACCAGAAGGCCCAGGTCTTTGATATTTGATTTCAAGCTTCATCTGATGGATCTCTACTATGGAGGTTCAGTTTATAGCCCTAGGCCAAATTGTAGCCCCGCCCCAGGGCCCACGGTTTTAACATAGACTTATATATGAAAAACCTTTAAAAATCTTCTTCTCTGAAACCACAAGGCCTAGGTCTTTCATTTTCAAGCAAATCAGACTTTAAGGGTGTCTGGCGCAAAGTTAAACTCTTTGTGTCTATTTTTATCCCCCGACCGAATAGGTTGGGGGATATAGCGATCAGCCTGGCGTCCGTCCGTTTGTCCGTCCGTCCGTCCGTCCGTTCGTAGACGCAACCTTGTGATAGCCATAACTCCTATACCCTTTGGGATTCATTGATGGTTCTTGGCGCAATTGTTCTCAAGGCTGAGACGGCATGTCATGCGCAAGAACCAGAACTATGGATGCCATACTTTGTTAGTTATCTACCCTTTTAAAAAAATAGAATGTCTACTTTGTGATGGCCATAACTCCAATACCCTTTGAGATATATTGTTGGTATCTGGCACAGTTGTTTACAAGGCTGGGACAGCGTGTCATGCACAAGAACCACAACTCTGGTTGCCATGGTTTTGAGTTATCTCCCTTCCAATAAAAAAATGTGACTACCTTGTGATGGCCATAACTCCAATACCCTTTTAGATATATTGATGACACCTGTTACAGTTGTTCACAAAGCTGAGACGGTATGTCATGCACAAGAAGCACAAATCTGGGTGCCATGGTTTTAGAGTTATCTCCCCTTCCAATAATATAGAATCACTACCTTGTGATGGCCATATCTCCAACACTCTTTGAGATATATTGATGGTACTTGGTACAGTTGTACTTGATGTTAAGCAGGTGTGACACGTGCAAGAACCACAACTCTGGGTGCCCTGTTCTTTTAATTATCTCCCCTGACAATATAACCTTGTGATGACCATAACTCCAATACCCTTTGAGATATATTGATGGTACTTGGCACGATTGTATACAAGGTTGAGACAGCGCTTCATGCCCAAGAACCACAACTCATGATGCTATGATATTTGAGTTATCTCCCATTCCAATATAACAGTATGACCACCTTGTGATCACCGTACCTCCAATACCCTTTGAGGCATATTGGTGGTACTTGATGCAGATGTACTGAATATTAAGCAGGTGTGTCATGCTCAAGAATTACAACTCTGGGTGCTCTTGTTTTTGAGTTATCTCCCCTGACAATATAACCCTGTGATGGCCATAACTCCAACACCCTTTGAGATATTTTAACGAATTTGGCGCAATTATATACAAGGTACAGAAGGGGTGTTGTGTGCAAGAACCACAACTGTTGGTGCTGTGGTATTTGAGTTATCTACCCTTCCAATATAACAGTATGACCAGTTTGTGATCACCATATCTCCAATACACTTTGAGACATATTGATGGTACTTTGTACAGAAATACATGAGCTTAAGCAGGCATGCCATGCGCAAGAAACACACTTCTGAGTGCCCTGGATTTTTAGTGATCTCCCCTGAAAGTATAATCTTGTGATAGCCATAACTGCAATACTTTTGTGATATATTGCTGTTTCATTATGGTGCTATTTCTATTGGTGAACAATCTTCTGAAGACCATATTGGCTTTTGGTCGGGGGATTTGCCATCTCTTCCGATGGCTATTTTTTAGAAAGTAATTTCCCACAAATGTTGCATATGATAATATCGCCAGCAAGTTGGACTTTCAGGGTCCCAGGTACAGTGCCTATTTTTCGAAGACCTTTGTCATCACTCCAGCGCCTTCATTTATCAAATCATTTATTGTAACTTTATACAAATATTGGGTATGAGAATATCTCAAGCAAGTTTGTCTTTCAGTATTCTGGGTTCAAGGTCAAGGTCACTGTGGCTATTTTATAGAAAAAAACTTTGACATATCAGTTGATGGATTTTAATGTAGCATCTCACAAATGTTGGGTATGATAATACATGTATATCACACAAGTTCGACTTTCAGGGTCCTGAGCGTAAGTCAATGTCATTATGGCTGCTTTCAGAAGAAAAAAAACTTTTTCATGGCTGATTTATCAATGGATTTTGATGTAACTTCACACTCCAGTATTTTTTAAGAAAGCGGTGTAGACCTGATCAGACGCCGCACTATGTGGCGTTTAACTAGGCATCCACTGTTTGCCAATGCCCCGGAAGCAGGAGCTCAGTCCACACTGCGCCATAGCGTCACAGGGAGAAGACAATCGATGCTATAAACAACCAATACCTGGATTTTGAACATGGTCAGCGACAGTCAAAATAGCAGGCGGGAAGCTTCTGTAGTTAGTATTATTGTGTCAACGGATAAGCCATTGTCCAACACAGCATTCTGAGGTCACAGGCAGACTATAGCGATGCTATAAATGACCGATACCTGGGTTTTGTACATGGTCAGCAATAGTCACGTGGACAATAGCAGGCAGTAAGAATTTCTGCTCTATTACGTAGACTGTGGATGTTGGTTGATGAAAAGTATTCAGTACAATTTTCATCTGAAAAAGCATTACGTTCTTAATTTGGTTTCGCACTGGAAGCATTTTCCGTCAAGGATTTCTAGGCTATTTATTATTTATTAATATATATATTTATGTTCTTCCGTTAGTCCACGATCTTTTCAGCTACATCCTGAGCTCTTGTGTATACGTGTTAACCCATTTAGTACCGGAAACCCCTGAGTGGGGTATTTGGCAAACAGTGTAGCCCCAGATCGCAGAACGCGGCGTCTGATCAGAGCCTCCACTGTTTGCTAAAAATTCAGTCATTTTCCAAATAGATAATGATGAAAACAGAACCTGACACCCCTAAATTTTGAAATGGAGGACTCCTGCTATATATAAGGAGGATCTTGCTTGTTTTTGTTTGTTTGATTTGAGGTTTAACGTCCACGTCAACACTGTAAAGGTCATTTTGGAGACGTCTCTTCCAATTTTGTGGGACTTCTACCCGACGTTGAGATGAAATTACATATCAAGCCCTGCCGCCCAATGAAACCAACTCGCACCGCTTTGCCTTGACAGGCTTAGATCCTCTAAGCGGTTTACCACTACTCGTGTGCGAGTCGGTTTCAGCTCTGCGTTGAAGCATCATGCAGCCCATCTATTTCTTCAAGCCCCAGTGGGCGGGGGCCTATATATATAAGGAGGAAGATTCCATTTGGTACAGAAAGGGCCAGCACCAGTTATTCATCTTTCTGAATGTATAACTGTTCATTGATAGTGCTGAAGTGCATATGCAAAAGAAGCTTTGCTGGAAAAGTTATTGTTATTTTTGCCCACCTAACATTAGCTGGATTTTTATGGAATGTCCACAAGACGTTGGCATGCAGCGAAGAACGCTGACGCTGACGGATCTCACCAGGCGCTAAACAGAAACGGTCGAGCACACTGCGATTTGGTATGGGCCAGCACAAACAAATATTGGGAAGTTAGGACATACAGTAAGAAGGCAGTTAATGTTAAATGTGTAAAATGTTTTAGCACGAAAAAAAAAAATCCAAAAAGCTTGTTTTGCATTTGTGCTTCTTGACTATCAATGTAATATTGTAAATACAGAGAGATGAATCTGCTGTGCTGGTCCTATTAGTATATGGGCCCAGTCAAGCGATTTTGGTACTTATCGCCTATGCGAGCAGCGAAGGTTCAGGCGAGCCTGCGCGTCCGCGCAGTCTCGCCAGAACCTTCGCTACTCGCTCATACAAGCAGTGAACCAAGAGGGACCTTCAGTCAGAAAGCCATATCCCTGACCCCTCTGAATGGCTGGGCAAGCGCAGTTAAAATTTGCCATGACGGAATGCTCGAAGACACAAATTCGCTTGGCGGGGTATATTATACATGTATACAGAAGAGCAGAGGATGAAACTACAATATTGTTGGCTAGGGGGAGAAAATAAACGAATATATGCATTAAAATAAAAGATTAACTTGTAAGGCAGAAGTAAAACAAAGATCAGGAATCGATACAATTAACTTACTCCGCCCATCAAAGACACAAAGGGAAAGAAACACAAACATGAAGCGACCAGACCATCTTGGAAACCTAAACAAAGGAAGGCCATAGGGACAGTTACTTTCCCACAAAATGGCCAAATGGCCATCCAAAATACAAAAACACAAGTGATACACACAGTAAAAAACAAACAACAACATAAATAAATCGCCACAGAAGAACCGCCTTGGAAAGGTCAGTGGAAAGAATTCCCCTGGAGGGCTTAAATCAATTTTTCATGGCCTTACTTCTGTCGCGGGATACACTGATTTTGTTTAGTCCGCATAAAAGCTTCCTAACTCATCAGTGTAACATCTCCGAGAACATACAAATAAAAAAACTACAGAGATGAAACAAGGTTGAGGACTCGACAGCATACAACAACAGAATTACTGGAGCAAAAGAAAACCAAAACTTAGACTCCGAGGGGCCCGACCAAAGACGGAGCATCAAGCGCCAACTAACATAAAGAATACTAAAATAAAATTCCATTTATGTTTTTTACGCTGGAACCGTCATATAATCTTAGGCCCGACCCACCGGTGTGCAATCAAAGAGGGAAGCAAAGTTGCCAACCATGATTGGGTTAACCACCATGCATGCAGTCTGTTTTATAACATTTATGTTGAACCCAATCTTTATATATCGACGAACGATTCTACGAAATTGGGTACTAAAGTCATTTCAGGCATGCATTTTTCTAAATTCATATACTAAGTCACCATAGAATTCGGGTCCCGATAGGCCTTGTTGCAGAAGTGTATTAAATCCAACATTTAATTTTGAAACCAAATCAGAATGACGTCTTTAAAACTTAGAAAAGGCTTTACGTAGTTTATGATACCGATACCCCTGATTAGGATGTTTAGCGGTTAATAATTAATTACGAGGTTTGAAGTCGGATACATAACTAGACACTCTAGCGAATCGAATTAACTGTGAAATATAAACCCCGTACGATGTCGCACGAGGAACATCACCATCCAAAAAAGCAAAACTTACAATCTCGAAATCAAAATCATCGCGTTTATCATAAATTTTGCAAGAAACAAATCCATCTACAATAGATAAATGTAAATCCAAAAAGGGGGCCTCGGTATCAGAGGAATTTGCCTTGTTTAACTGAAGTTCTAGGGGATAAATCTGACTGATCAAACCATCAAAGTGAGTATTGTAAAAATTAAATAAATCATCTAAATATCTAGAAGTCGAGCTAAAAGCTTCAATAATTTCAGATTGGTTATCGATGGAAAGCGACAACATGAAGTCTCTTTCATAACAATACAAGAACAGATCAGCCACAAGCGGTGCGCTATTTGTACCCATCGGAATACCCACAGTTTGTCTAAATAACTTAGTACCGAATCTAATATAAATACTAGAACTGTCAGAGGATCTGACTATAGCCCCGCTATAGCCCTGTCAGAGGAGAAAGACTCATGAATTAAAGGTAAAGACTTGTGAGAGGGTTAAATCCCTAACAAGGTACCTATGCCTTATAGACTTTTCGCGTTATTAGATCTGAAAAACAGTCTAAGTTAAAAAATAAGTTTTGGATAATGAAAAAAGCACATGCACATCTTCAGACCTATATGAAAACACCAGATAAGTTTCAAAAGGATTGACCTAGAACTGTAAGAGGAGATGCGATCACAAGGTAGCTACTCCCTATACATTTTAACATTAGTAGATCTCAAAAATTGTCTAAGTTAAAAAAGGTGAAATAAGTGAAAAAAATTATTTAAGGATAATGAAAAAATAATATGCACATCTTCAGACCTATATGAAAACACCTGTAAAGTTACAAAAGGATTGACTTAGAACTGTAAGAGAAGTTGCGGTAACAAGGTAGCTACTCCCTATACATTTTAACATTAGTAGATCTCAAAAATTGTCTAAGTTCAAAAAGGTGAAATAAGTAAAAAAAAATATTGAAGGATAATGAAAAAATAATATGCACATCTTCAGACCTATATGAAAACACCTGTAAAGTTTCAAAAGGATTGACCTAGAACTGTAAGAGGAGTTGCGGTAACAAGGTAGCTACTCCGTATACATTTTAACATTAGTAGATCTCAAAAATTGTCTAAGTTCAAAAAGGTGAAATAAGTAAAAAAAAATATTGAAGGATAATGAAAAAAGAATATGCACATCTTCAGACCTATATGAAAACACCTGTAAAGTTTCAAAAGGATTGACCTAGAACTGTAAGAGGAGTTGCGGTAACAAGGTAGCTACTCCGTATACATTTTAACATTAGTAGATCTCAAAAATTGTCTAAGTTAAAAAAGGTGAAATAAGTGAAAAAAATTATTTAAGCATAATGAAAAAAGAATATGCACATCTTCAGACCTATATGAAAACACCTGTAAAGTTTCAAAAGGATTGACCTAGAACTGTAAGAGGAGTTGCGGTAACAAGGTACCCACTATCAAATATTACAGACAGACAGACAGACAGACAGACAGACTGACTGACAGACAGACAGACAGACAGACAGACGGAATTCCGGACAAGCCAAATCCAATATAGCCCCCCATTTTTCAAAGCGGGGCTATAATTATCAAGTAAAAAGGTGAGGGCATCACACACTTTCTGTCATGACCAAAGTGTATAATTCTGATGCTCTTTAGAAGTGCAAAATGCATTTCTGACATTACATGCAAGATAGAGAGAATCTTCTCTGTGGAAAGCCCATTCAATTAAATCATTAAGCTTTTCTTTTATAAGATTATGAGGAAGTGTAGTGTAAAGAGTGGAAAAATCGTAAGTAGACATACTGAAGCACGAAAACGTCTGGATTTCAATTTATTTAAAACCTCATTCGAATTTTTATAGACCAAAACAGATTTCTTCCTGATCTTTTAAAGACTTTATCACAATATTTAATCACATGCGTTTTAATAGCAGTAAGACAGGGAGTTAATAATTTAGAAAGTTCAGTGGTAGTGCAAGAGCTAGAATTTGCAATAAACCGTGCTTTGTAAGGTTTTTTATGAAGTTTAAGTAACCAGTATAGCGTAGGAAGCTTGTCTTGGCTTTCTGTAACACACACAGCAAACTTGCAAAATGCTTCCAGTGCAACACCAATATATCATTTTTAGACTAAACAAGAGCTGTCACTATAAGTGAGCAATGCCCCGTGGGAGCCATCACAAAAAAGTGCGGACTTTCAAACGAACAAACCCACAAACGGACAGTGCAAAAACTATATTCCCTCCTACGGGGGCATAAAAAGAATTGTAACGCACTTAACAAGTATCCACACTCCACGTTATAGAGCAGAGACACTAACCGCCTGCTTATGCCCACGTGACTATGGCTGACCATGTACAAACACTGATAACGGTTACTAATAGCAGCGCTTGTCTTCTCCTATGACGTCAGAATGCCATCTGTACTGGGCTCCTGACCAGCAAACAGTGGATACCTAATCAGACGCCAAATAACTGGGGCCTGATCAGGACTACATTGCTTGCTTAAAATACTGGAATTTAAGGGTTAATCAAAAAATTTAATGTTCTGAAAAAGGGATAATCCTTTGGAATCATGGAGTACAGCACAGAGCTGATAATTATTGAGTCTACAAGATTTTTCTGGGCCATATTAGCTAGTTTTAGCCAATTAGGCTTCATCAGTGACCCTCAGATATTTCCTAAATTCCGCAGTGAAAGACTAGGAAATAAATTCTACACTAAAACTAAAAGTTTGCACCTGGAAAACAGCTTCGAACGTTACTTTATCGAATGGTTCACTTGAAATTTGCAACAATGTCCGCAGTTGCTATGCTCGTCTGGCATCGCGTGCATGATTAACATTGTATAGGTGCAAAAATGTACGTCATCAACGTCTGAATGACGTGAAAACGTACTTGACGTGATTTTTGTCAATCACTTATAAAGTTTAGCTAACTGACTTTTAACAAACAGAGAACATGTCATTTTTGAGGATACATTGAATTCTCAAACATTAAAAAGTAAAAATAGTACTTTCACTGTTTGAAACAGTGAAGATATCACTGAGAAATCTTTATCATTCTGATGTAAGAATAATTGACGTTTGGCGGAAAATCTGATAAAATTATGGAAATTAGACATCAATTTTTACGTTCATTTGATGTTTTCGAAGAAAAAACCTGAAACACGAAGATAATCTATGATTTTCTACATTGAAGTTCTACATAGACATTTAGATAATACAGTGCGTTCATGTCATTGTTGCATCTGTATTTCTAGCACAGGATGATTTTGGCATTGAATGAAAACAAGACTAAACCACGCCTCCTAAAATTCATGCCCTAACTTGAAATATTTTCGTAGGAAATCAGGACGGCTGAATTTGAAAATCCAAAGGTAAAACATGAATGAAAATGAAATATACAGTGTATTTTCATTACGAAAACAAACCCGTGCGACAAAGTGCATTTTTTCACATCTCCAAAATGGCTACTTTTCGGGCGAAAATCGATGAAATTTTCCTTATTTATAAAGCAAGCATACGTTGTGGGTGCTCTTTATAACCGCCTCATTTAGGCGGTTCTAACGAGTGCCGACAAACTATGTCTAGGAGCAGAAATAACGAAAATAATGTAGACCCCCGTAAACCTCTGTTTTCTCTATATAAAGTAGGGTGTAAGGGGGTGTTCATTTCACGGACTTGTTAGCATGATGAATGTTATGATTTATTACGGAGAAATAATTCATACTTGTTCTAAGGTTTTCGTGTAAAAAGTCTCGTTTGCTATCGCTCACTCGTTTTTTTTTTACTCGAAAGCCTAAGAACACTAGCGAATTATTTCTCCGTAATCAATAAAAAACCCCAGATAAATTCTATATCACACCAGTTTATTGCAAGGCTATCCAGGCATCGCGGTATTAAGGTTACATTTCTCACACTCATTTCAGTTAAGTATGACTTTGGCCTGTTCATGATTATTAAAAAAAAAAAAAAAAAAAAACACACAGGCATTTTAATATTGGAAAGCGGGACAAAAACAGTGTGTATCTTAACAGCAAAATTGCTCTTTTTATATTTTCACATTATTTGAGAAAACGTTTCATACTCAGATGATTTGAGCACAAAAAAAAAAAAAAAAAAAAAAAAAAACGTTTTACTACCTGATAGCAGGTTCTGTCCTACCAAGATACTCTCAAAAATGCATACAATGTGTTTCTTTTCTGAGAAACATATCCATCGTGGTTTCCGATTGATGGCCAGTCATCATTTAGATCTGGATCTTGGTTGCTTGCAAGGTCCATCATCACAGCTTTTATTTTTGCAATGAAGTGGTTAAATGTAACAATAATTAACTATAACTGTGTTTCTGACTTTATTTGTTTCAGCTAATCTGGCGGTTGCTGACCTCATTGGTGCGTGTCCTTTGATGATGTTTCCAGTCCAATTACTTTTTCCGAAACTGCCATATAACAGATACTTCTGCATGACAAGGCTTGGGACAGCTTTTATATCTTTCTTCTCCTCGTCGCTTACTCTAATACACATATCAGTTGACCGTTTCTTTGGTATTGTCTTCCCGATGAAGCATTTCGTTGATTCTAAAAGAACACGAATTTATTACACAATGGTATGCTTGGTATGGACAACGACAGTTGGTATGAGTTCATCTATGATATGGCTCAGTGAATTTTCTGACGATCATGGACTGCCGTGTTCAAATGCTGAACACCTGCGTTTTGAGATGGATATTATGATCACATGCATTATGGTATTATTAGTGATCATTACTACGGTGATTTACATTACAGTGGGTGTCAAAATAGCTCGTAGGAAAAGAATGCCGAATCTTAGCCATTCTCTTATCAATGCAAAAACTAAAATGATGATGATTGTATATGCTAGTTTTATACTGTGCTGGTTACCACTGTTTATAGTTATTCAGATCACATTGTTAGATGAGAGTAAAAGGATAGAGTTATTTTGTATGACAGAATACTTTACACTGATAGCGTTTCTGAATTCCGGAATTAACTGGATCATATACGGTCTTGCAAATACGAAATTCAGAAAAGCATTTACATTACTTTTGTGCCACGGGTGCACGCAGGAATTGCAAGGAACTGTTGTAAACTCTAGCACCTCATAAGAAGAATAACAAGAAAAGTATAACATGTTTCTTACATGTTATAATGGGCGGTATCTTGAATGATGTGGGATTTGAAAGAAATATGAACACTCTGTTTGTTTGTTTGTTTGATTTGGGGTTTAACGTCCCCGTCAACACTGTAAAGGTTATTTTGGAGACGTTGCTTCCAATTATGTGGGACTTTTACCCGACATTGAGATGAAATGACATCTCAAGCCCTGTCGCCCAATAAAACGAATAGGGTTTATTAGCATGGACGGTCCGCCTCGTACCGCGGTTCCTGGACAGGCTTAGATCCTCTAAGCGGTTTACCAGTACTTATGTGTGGGCCGGATTCAGCTCTGCGTGGAAGCATCATGCAACCCATATATTATGAACACTCTGTTAAGTCGTACTTATTGAATGCATCTGATGTATGTTTTGTAACACGTGCAGTTTGAAGTACATTATGTATTACTGCAACTTAAGAAAACAGTATAGACCCTCATCAGACGCCGCGTTCTTTGGACCTACACTGTTTGCCAAGCAATGCATGAATCAAGCCCAGATTCTGCAGCAGAACTAAAATACTGGTAACTGCAGAGAGGTTCTAAGCCTGTCCAGGAAAGGTGGTGCGAGTCGGATCGTCCATGCATATAAACCATATTGGTTTCACCGTGCGGCAGGGCTTGATATGTCATTTCATCCTCATGTCGGGTAAAAGTCCCACAAAGAATAAAACCAACGTCTCCAAATCGACTTATACAGCGCTGATGGGGACGTTAAAACCTAAAAATTAAACAAAAAATTGAGTTGACATCGACCTTAAAAATTATCGATAAAAATATGAAGCTTTTACTTGTTAATTAGTTAATACTTGAGGTTGTGCCCTCTGCCAGGTACTTGGGCGTGGACATTTCTAGCGACCTGTCCTGGAAGCCCCACATTCAAAGAATAACAAACAGTGCTAACAAGTCCCTTGGATTTCTGAGAAGGAACCTTAAGGCCAAAAGCCCAGATCTTAGAGAGATAGCTTACAAAGCTATTGTCCGCCCCCAGCTGGAATATGCTGCACCAGTCTGGGACCCTTACACCCAGGAAGATATTCAAAGGATTGAGATGGTCCAGAGACAGGCGGCTCGATGGGTCTTGAGGGACTATTCTCCCTATTCTAAAGTCTCAGACGTGCTGGGAAAACTGGGCTGGCGCACTCTAGAGCAACGGCGTGCTGATTCACGACTGGTCCTCTTTTACAAGATAGTCCACAGTCTGGTTGCAATCCCTATCCCTACATATGTCATCCCCCTCAATCGATGCTCCCGGACAACCCATTCATTGGCTTTCAGACAACTCTATGCTCGAACTGATTATTACAAATACTCGCTCTTCCCATTGGCAATAGTGTAGTGGAACAATCTTCCGGCCAGCATTGCAACCCTGACAAGCCTTGACAGCTTCAAACTGGCTGTCAGTCAGGAGTACCACCACAGACCTTAAATATTAACACCATTGTTTTTATCCTCACTTTTTCTTGTTTCTACTGTATAATACACTAACACTATGCACTTTTACTCTGTTCTTACTATTCGCTTGATTTTAACTCCTTTCTTTTATCGCATGTTGCGGGGAACCCGGCACGTAATACTCATTTGAGGGTGTATGCCGTATGGAGAGATAGATAGATAGATGTCTAAGGTAAGACACTCATACTTTACATAAATACTATTGTCTTGATAGCCAATTATCAGATTGCTGTTAAATAAATGATACAGTAACATTAATTTAATGCAAATGCATTTGAATTCAACTATTAGTAACATAGTTTAAATCCAACATTAACTCATAAAAGTACTAGAAAATATGCTTACTAACGTTGATGCATTCTACACCACGCCCACCAAATGGCCATCTTCCAATAATATACGGATCCACGGGAGTCTACTGGGATACACGTCACAATGATTGACAGAAAGTAACTTTAATTGGGCTCTATAGAATGTAATCTAGGAGGTAAATATTTCATGGTAAATACTGTTAGTATACATTTCATTGTATACATCTTCGAATAAAATCGCCCAAGAAAACAGTAGAGAACTGTAGTTTGTAACCCCGTTACTGATACTTTTGCATTTTGGATCGATTCTTTGTTAACGGTAAATTAAATGCCTTACCCGGTTCGATCATTTCGACAGCTGAATGTGCTGAGGATTGTGTATCTAAGTTTACCTCTTAGGTGAGAGCTAGGGACTAACTTCCCATACCACTTGTCCTGGTTGACGTGTCACAGTAGCAATTCTGATACTGCTTGGACCCAAAGTTACTGGGCATAGAAACTCTATTCTTTTAACAGCAGCACACACCGTGTGTTCATAATTGTTTTATTGCCTCTTGTGATATACTGTCTATAGAAGATCAAAGGCGGCCCTTAGTAGGGTGATAATTAGCTATAGTTGATTCCCCTGACTCAGGCACTTAAGGGGGAAAACCAAATATTGTACACTTTAGTCAACAGTTAGTAAACTATTGATTTTCCCAAGCAGGCCCCTTTCCTGTTGAAGACAGAGAACTTCCCTTCAATCAGCACAGAGGGCTGCATAATATTTTGTAATGAAATGATAGTCTTCAATAATGAAGCATAAATGCCTTTAAGTCTACGTGACTATCATTGATTTTTAGGAAAGCCCGGTAATGATTATTTATAGAAAATAGAAGCGTTAATTTTTTTCGCTGTGCGGTCAGCGTGTTATGTTATAGGGTTTACTATAGAATCTGGATTGGCTTGGCCAACAGTGTAGACCCAGATCAGACGCCGCAGAACTCGAAGTTTATCAGGGTCTACAGTGTTTGCTCACAATACAGAATTTCAAGGGTCTGGCGCTGTAGAAAGCAGCGTCTGATCAAGGTCTACACTGTTTGCTTACAGTACAGGAATGTTATGGTTTAAGGAAATGTTTACAGTCCTATCACCGTTCATGATCAATTTTCTAGCCTATTTCCAGAGACAATCGACCTACCAGAGCTGTCAGTGCTTTGATTTCTGCTATTGACCATGTGATTATCAGCAACCAATAAACCGCTCGCAAATTAGGATACAGGTGTTGCGAAATGTTTAACCCATAGTTTGCTGAATATTCATTTAAGCCACACCCATTTCTGTCTATCAACCAATCAAATTACTTGATGTAATTTATTGCTACAAATTCATAAACTGAATGCCAATCAGTGTAGATCCTAATCAGATGGCTTTTTCAGAAGCCATCTGATTTCGATCTACACTGTTTGCGTAGATAGGGGTCGTCGTGAACAGTTCACTTTACTGACTGTATTTGCAATGTGTGCGGTGTCTGGTTCATTTTCAGGGTTGTGGAGGTTTACGATGGCTGATTGATATATTGTGACGAGGTGCGCAGGTTTGTTCTTTTTAATTCCTACTATTCTATGGCTATAAAGGGCCGTGTACCCAAGCACTGGTCTCATTTGGTCGGTTTACATCGTTACATCGACGAGGTAACACTCTAAATTAAACAAGACAAGCAGCTTTTACATAATGGACAAAATCGGTGAAAGAGCAGTGATTCAATATTTGCATAAAAAGGTTTAACCCCTAATGATATCCATATTGATATGCTATTTACAGTGAAAAGGCGGATGTCGGATTTCAAGCGCGGCAGACACAGCATTGAAGATGACCCCGTCAATATTGCAACCCAGAAATAGTCAATAAATTTAGTCCATGATATTGATATGACTGAAAGATGAGTCACAGAAAGATATATAGCCAGTACAGTTGGCATTTCACAGGAAAGAGTACATTCGTTTCTGACAGAAGAACTTGCTATGAAAGTACCAAGACGGCAGTTGATCAGAAGCACAAAAGGCCCACATTATCGTGTGCTAATCCTAACCTCTTTGAGGAAGATTCTGTCAACTTTCTTCAGAGATTTGTCACTATGGGTGAAACATGGATTCATCATTTTATCCCAGAGGCCAAACAACAATCGAAACAAAAGAAGCTGCCTGGCTCACCTCCGCCAAAGAAGACAGAGACTGATGCATCAGCTGGGAAGGTTTTGGCCTCGGTTTTCTGGGATGCAGATGATATTCTGCTAATAGAGCATCTCCAAAAAGGACAAACAATCAGTGGCACATACTTTGGTTCACTTCTGGCACAGTTACGGGAATATATTAAACTTAAGCGCCTTGAAGAGCTCACTAAAGGTGTGTTGTTCCATCAGGACAAAGCTCCTGCTCACAAGTGGCTGCCATTCACGATTGTGGCTTTAAATTGATTGAGCATCCGCTTACTCACCTGACTTCACTCCGTCAGACTTCTATCTATTTTCAAAACTAAAAACGGCTTTTTCAGGCACATACTTTCAGTCCGATGAGTACGTCATACATGCAGTGGATGACTTTCTGAACAGCTAAGAAAAGAAGTTCTATAAAAGTGGCAATGAGGCCCTTAAACACCGGTTCTAAAAGAGTCTTGATACTGGACGGGATTATGTTGAAAAATAATACAATAGGGGCCTATGTCTGATAAAATTCAAATCCTTTAATATGAGTCTCACAACATATCAACTAGCCCTAGTACCAACGGCAACGGCGGAATTATTATTCAGTTCGAAGCTGCCAGTTTTGAAAGAAACCCAAGCGAAAAAAAAAAAAAAAAAAAAACATAAAAAAACCGTCAAGTCTTTGAATTCCGTGTATTTGTCTTCTGACATTTAAGTTTTCAATAGTTTCTCATCTTTTAATCAAACAATGACGTAAAGTGATAGCTCAGTGGTTAGTGCACTTGCCTCTGCTGCTAGAGGTCCCGGGTTCGATCCCCGGCGGCGGTGTGAAAATTTCGGTGTCCGAAGACGTCCCATTGGCATCTTTTGCAGGGATTAATGTCATAAAGTACACCGTCCTTCGAATCGGGACGTTAACTGAAGGCCCCCTGTGCAGGGAGAACCATCCATTATGCAGGTTCAAGAACCCTGCCATATTTACATGAATACTGTGTAGGCTTTCATCCTGCAAAACTGGAGTGTATGTAATATACACCATCTGTGTCCGCTAGTAGGGTTAAGGCGAAACCGGAAGAAGAAAGAACCGCGCGGGTCTAAACCTGCTCTTTGGTGTCACGGTGTCTGTGTGAACTAGTTCTGAGATTCTTGCTCATGGAATTTTTCGAAATAAGAAAATTATATCAACCAATCAAATCCCTCGAAACGTACATAGTGAAAAAAATGGAATTGTATATCAATAAGACCTGGACTGGTTTTATGTGCTTTGTCATTGGCCAACAATGTGGACCAGACGTCACAGAATGCGGCGTCTGATCAGGTCCTCGGCTGTATGCTAGCAAAACATCAATTAAAGAGTTAATGAAACACTCTGAATCTTGGTTCAGGCAATCATGGAAACACGCCTATATACTTTTGCCCCCCTTAAACCCCACTTTTATATAATAAAACTCAGATTTACAGGGGTATACATTATTTTTCTTAGTTCTGCTCGAACACACAGAGGCGGTTCTAACGTGCTTTGTTTTGAGCAGAAATATAAAAAACAAATCAGATTTTTTCATCTGAAAAGTTTCGTTTTTTTTTTTTTTTTTTTTTGCTGGTAAACTTTCAATATAAAGGTGTGCTCATTACGATAACTCCTCCGTGCGACATAGTGCATTTTTCACATCTCCAAAATGGCTACTAATCTGATGAAAATCCGTGATATTGTTCTTAAAAATGCTCAAAACATAGGTTGTGTGTGCTCGTTAGAACCGCCTCAATGAGGCGGTTCTAACGAGTACCCACAACCTATGTCTTGGAACAGAAATAAGAAAAATAATGTTTACCCCCGTAAACCCCAGTTTTCTCTATAAAAAGTGGGGTTTAGGGGGGTCTTCATTTCACGGACTTGTTCACGTGATGTATAGGCGTGTTTCCACATAGGCGTCTTTTCGTAATAGGCGCTGAGAGACAATCGACCCACCAGTGTTGTCAGTGCTTTGATTTAAAAAGCCCTGCCCAAGAGATAAATTCTGCTGATTTTGACAATAAAGAAATCGACGAGATTTAGCGCGTAGACAGAGTGTCCTGTATTTTTCTCGAATTCGATTAAAGTATCGGTTGATATATACCTGGACAAGAATTTTCCTATACATAAAATTGCTTCTATTGTCATTGTTTTTGAGGGTCACTGATGAGGCCTAATTGGCCGAAACTAGCTAGTGTGGCCCAGAAAGCACAATCTATATTATTCAGTTCTGTGGTGTATTCCTTGCTTCCAAAGGATAACACTTTTATTGAACATATTACAACATATGAAAACAACACGAAGTTTTCTTTTAGTTTGATAACCCATTTTGCTATGCTAAAGGCACATTCGTTTTTGTTTACTTCAACTAATGATCATACATCACGAAAACACGCCTATATAATTTTGACCCCTTGAACCCCACTTTTATATAGTAAAACTGGGGTTTCCGGGGGTATACCTTATTTTTCGTATTTCTGCTCTAAAATATAGATTGTGGGTACTCGTTAGAACCGCCTCGATGAGGCGGTTCTAACGAGTGCCCGCAATCTATATTTTGAGCAGAAATAAGAAAAATATCACATTTTTCATTTTAAAATTTTCATTTTTTCGGCGATAAAGGTGGCAATGTATTTGTATAGGCGTGTTTGCGTAATGGATGCTATTGCGTAACTCTTATCATGCTGTTCAAGACAACCCGTATCTATGGAAACAGTGTAGATCCAGATCAGATGGCTTCCGAAGATGCAATCTGATCAGGATCTACACTGTTTGACACACAGTTTATGGATTTGTAAGAATAAATTACATCAACCTGTTTGGTTCAAAGTCAGAAATGGGTGTGGCTAAATTGAATATTCAGCAACATAAGGGTTAGCACCCAAGTGGTCACTGTGGCGTTTTTGCAGATAAAATCATTAAATATTTAGATTTATCATCATAAAAGTTACTCTGCACCCAAAATTCCTAAATTCTGATATGTTGCATTTGCTTAGATTCCCTGTGTGTCTAGTCACCAAAAAGTTGGCACCTTTTTTGTGTGTTTGTTTGTTTGTTTGATTGAAGGTTTAACTTCCCCGTCAACACTGTAAAGGTCATTTTGGAGACGTTGCTTCCAATTTTGTGGGACTTTTACCCGACATTGAGATGAAATTACTTCTCAAGCCCATGTCGCCCAATGAAACCAATATGATTTATAAGCATGGACTCGCACCGCTTTGCCTGGGCTAAGTGGTTTACCAGTACTCGTGTGCTCTGCGTGGAAGCATCATGCAGCCCATCAATTTTTTCAAGCCCCGATGGACGGGGGCCGCGGCAACAGCGATCACCTATTGGGCCCCGTCAAGCGATTTTGGTACTTATCGCCTATGCGAGCAGCGAAGGTTCAGGCGAGCCTGCGCATCCGCGCAGTCGCGCGTGAACCTTCGCTGCTCGCTTATACAAGCAGTGAATCAAGCGGAACCTTCAGACAGAAAGCCATATCCCTGGCCCCTCTGAATGGCTGGGCATGCGCAGTTAAAACTTGTCATGACGGAATGCTCGAAGACACAAATTCGCTTGGCGGGGCTCTATTGTCCTCCGATTCTTAGAAGTTACGTGCAAATGCTACTTTCATTGGAAAAGTAACGAAAACAAATGCAGTATTAACTTTACCGCCGAAAAAAAACGGAATTTTTAAGCTGAAAAATTGTGATATTTTTCTTATTTCTGCTCTAAAATATAGATTATGTGTACTCGTTAGAACAGCCTCGATGAGGCTGTTCTAACGAGTACACATAATCTATATTTTAGAGCAGAAATAAGAAAAATGAGGTTTACTCCTGTAAACCTTATTTTTTAAAATACAAAAGTGGGTGTTCAAGGGGGTCAAAAATATATAGGCGTGTTTTCGTGATGCATAAAAAATCACAATCGTTAGTGCTAGATGATGTATGAACTTTCTTCATGATTTTCCAGCAATGGTTACTAGCAATGATGGTAAAAAACTTTTTTAAAGTAATTGCAAAAATGATTGACAGGTATAGAAATAACAAAAGTTACAAAATTGCTATATTTTTAACTGAAAGGAAGATAATCTGAGAATTTAACAAATTAAAACCATGCTTGTGATGCATACGGAACCCGGGAAGGTACATACGGAACCCGGGAAGGGACATGATTTTTTATTTTTATTATGTTGTGCGAACAAGATAATATCTTGAACGGACAAGATATTATCTTGTTCGGACAACATATTATCTTGTGCGGACAAGATATTATCTTGTGCAGACAAGATATTATCTTGTTCGCACAACATATTATCTTGTGCGAACAAGATAATATCTTGTCCGCACAAGATAATATCTTGTCCGCACAACATATTATCTTGTTTGCACAACATAGATCTTGGGAAGTTGTGCGAACAAGATATTATCTTGTGCGGACAAGATATTATCTTGTTCGGACAACATATTATCTTGCTATCTTGTTCGGACAACATATTATCTTGTGCGGACAACATATTATCTTGTCTGCACAAGATATTATTTTGTGCGCACAAGATAACATATTATCTTTATTATCTTGTCTGCACAAGATATTATCTTGTGCGCACAAGATATTATCTTGTGCGGACAACATATTATCTTGTGCAGACAAGATATTATCTTGTCCGCACAAGATATTAAGTTGTGCGAACAAGATATTATCTTCTCCGCACAAGATAATATCTTGTCTGCACAACATAGATCTTTTGCGGACAAGATATTATCTAACGAGCACCCAAAACCTATGTTTGGAGTATAAATAAGAAAAATATCACACTTTTTTTTGAGGTTTGTAAAAATGCCCTATGTTCCACGGATGTGTTATCGTAATGTAGTGAATTTGAATTGTTAATGCAGTCTTTGTTCTACTGCCCCCAGGTCCCAGTGTGCATAAATAACACACTTCCTATAATGAGGATCTTCTCGTCCATATTTCATTTGTTATTAAACCAATGCATGCACAGAGTCATCGAACAGATCAATTGACAAAATAAAGTAGACCCAGATCGTGATCTTCATCACGTGAACAAGTCCGTGAAATGAAGACCCCCCCCCCCCACCTAAACCCCACTTTATATAGAGAAAACTGGAGTTTACGGGGGTATACATTATTTTTCTTATTTCTGCTCCAAGATATAGCTTGTGGGTACTCGTTAGAACCGCCTCACTGAAGCAGTTTTAACATGCGCCCTCAACATATGTTTTCAGCATTTATAAGAATAATATCACTCATTTTCATCAGAAAAGTAGCCATTTTGGAGATGTGAAAAATGCACTATGTTGCCCGGGTGAGTTATCGTAATGCATTGGTAACGTACATTGACGTATGTAGCGAAACAAATCTCACGCCCCTCAAATTAAAATTGGGCATATCCAAGGCAAATAAATTAATTGGAAAATTCTATTTATTATTGTGAGTTAATAACATTACGAAAACACGCCAATAAAAATACATTTGAAATTTTTCGCCGAAAAAAAACTAAAATTTCCAGATGAAAAATTGTGATTTTTTTCTTATTTCTGCTCAAAATATAGATTGTGGGAACACGTTAGAATCGCCTCATCGCGGCGGTTCTAACGAGTACCCACAATCTATATTTTAGAGCAAAAATAAGAAAAATAAAGTTTACCCCTCTAAACCCCAGTTTTACTGTATAAAAGTGGGGTTCAAGGGGGTCAAAATTATATAGGTGTGTTTACGCGATTTTACGCAAAATAAGCAACTTAATTTTGCATTTGGCAGTGAAATAAATGCATATCCGAAACAAATAAAATTGATATTACAGACTGTGAAATTATATATGGTACTTTTGCACTGTGAACATGACCATATTGTTTTCACAGTAGTAACCCGGAATACTTTTGGCTTTGTTCTTCGTACAAAATAAAAAGGAAATTTTTGATTTTATTTCGATAAATACCAATATTTCATTGAATGTTTGTTTGATTTGAGGTTTAAAGTCCCCGTCAACACAGTATATGTCATTTTGGAGACGTTGCTTCCAATTTTGTGGTACTTTTACCCGACATTAAGATGAAAGGACATCTCAAGCCCTGACGCCCAATGAAACCAATAGGGTTTATAAGCATGGACCGCACCGCGGTTCCTGGACAGGCTTAGACCCTCTAAGCGGTTTACCAGTACTAGTGTGCGGACGGATATCAGCTCTGCGTGGAAGCATCATGCAGCCAAACAATTTCTTCAAGCCCCGATGGGCGGGGGCGGTTCATCGAATGCGTTGAAATTGAACGTGTTGAAAACATATTTTATAGAGTGATGTCATATCGCATACCCCATATCACAGCCCAAAATGCATATCACTCACTTTTTATCGCACCCTAAAAGCAATACCAGTCACTCCCCGATTTTCAGGAAACTCTGATGTAACATTCTGCAGCATCTGATCTGTGCCTCCGCTGTTGGCCAGTGTCACATATTTTTTATTTCTATATAAAATGGGTTGAGATAATGGAAAAAGAATCATAACTTACCTTCGCTCTTCAATGAATTTCTAACCGATAACCTTGTTAGTTCTGATTAAGTTCTTGTCATTTAGAACAACTATTGCTTTGCTTTTCAGCTATCACTTTGTTTTAGCAGAGATTTTCACATAAAAACTTAAGGAAAGACTTGGGGTAGGCAAATATATGACAAGTAGATTATTGCACGGTCTGTCAATGTTTGGCGTTAACCTTTATCTTGCTGAATATTCATTTAAGCCACACCAATTTGTGTCTATCAACCAATCAAATTACTTGATGTAATTTATTACTTCAAATTCATAAAATGAATGCAAAAACAGTGCACATCCTGATCAGATGGCCATCTGATCTTGATCTTCACTGTTTGCAAAGATAGGGGTTGTCGTGAACAGCAAGCTAAGGGTTAAGGCCAATTTTTGTTAGTGCCCTATATCAATCAAGCCCACTTTTTATCGGTTTTTGAAATTGTCAATTCTATGTTCTTTAGAAAACAGAAGTGAAGTCAGTGATCAGGAATCGATACAAACCCACGGCTCCCATCAGTGACACCAAAGGGAAAGAAACACGAACATGTAATAACTAGATCCTAATTGAAACATCAATAGCTGAAAGCCAAAAGGACAGCCACTTTCTCACAATATGGCCAATCGGCTAGCCAAAACAAAATAATATAACCGATACACACACTCAACACAAAATAACCGCCTTGGAACGGTCAGTTAAACGAATTCCACTGAGGGGCTTAAATCTATTTTACGCAATCCTCGCCCTTACTGTCGTCGCGATTTAGACAAATAATTTATTCAGTGCGCACGAATCTCTGTTATTCATTGGTCGCGGGCCATGTATTGCCGCAAAAGCTGGTGATATGGCATTTTTCATATCATATCCAATACCAGCCCTCGGGCTTTCGACAGGCGGGCTGATATGTGGTATGATATGAAACGTGCCATATGATAATCACAATTTATATCTCAGTTATACCGAGCCTTACAGTTCATATTTTAGCATTACATAATCACGGATTTCTATCGGAAAAATCGGCTTAGTATCAGTTATTTCATAAATGCGATGGCTGTAGTTATATGGATATTGGAACTACTATTTTCGGGCTATTGTTTGAGGTGAGGAGATGATTATTTTATTTATCATTTTTACATATAATTTTGAAATATAAGCGATAAAAAATCCTTCCGTCGCATAACGTCGATGCTATTTAGTGGACACCGTCATGTCATAAAATTAAATAACTGCGCGTGCAATAATCCATGGTTACTGGCGCCTAACATCAGGACTCGATTTGGGGCAATCCTGTTTTGTCCTTAACACATTTAGTACAGGAAACCATAAAACGGGTACCCTGGCAAACGGTGCAGGCCCAGATCAGACAGCTCTGATCAGGGCCCCCACCGTTTGCTAAAAGCTCAGTCATTTTCCAAATACATTTTGTTAAAGCACAACCTGACACCCCTAAATTTTAAAATGAACTCCTGCTATATATAAGGAGGAACATTCCATTTGGTACAAAAAGGGTTAGATATGAAATGACCACTCATAGAAGATCATCTGTTTATCATATGAAGATAATTGCTCAACATCATATTACACTAGTGTAATTAAAATAGAAGTGACGGCAATGATCAGGAATCGATACAATTAACCCACACCTCCCATCGGAGACACATCAGGGAAAGAAATACAAACATGAAACAACTAGACCCTAGTGGAAACATCACTAACGGAACATTACGCTAACACACCCGTGCAACATAGTGCATTTTTTTCACATCTCCAAAATTGTTAATTTTCGGATGAAATTCCATGATATTTTTCTTATTTATACTGCAAAGATAGGCTGTGGGTGCTCGTCAGAACCGCCTCATTGAGGCGGTTCTAACGAGTACCCACAGCCTATGTCTGGGAGTAAAAATAATGTTTGCCCCCCCCCACCCCCACCCCCTGAACCCCAGTTTTCCCTATACAAAGTGGGGTGTAAGGGGGTGTTCATTTGACGGACTTGTTCACGTGATGAAAGCCAAAAGGACAGTTACTTTCACACAACATGGCCAATTGGCTATCCAAAAGCAAAATAATATAAGCAATACTTTGAAAGTTTACTTATCACGTACAAGGACATAAAACACATTGTTAACTTTCGGCGAGAAAGTCGCACTGCCAATATGAAAAGCATATAACAAATAGAAGTGAAAGCAATGATCAGGAATCGATACAATTAACCCACACCTCCCATAAGAGACACCAAAGAGAAAGAAACACAACCATGAAATAACTAGACCCTAATGGAGACATCAATAGCGGAAAGCCAAAAGGACAGTTACTTTCTCACAAAATGGCCAATTGGCTATCAAAAACAAAAATATATAAGCGGCGATACACACACAAAGACAAACCATAGCAAAAAATAAACCGCGACAGAAGAGCCGTCTTGGAACGGTCAGTCAAAAAAAAAAACTACACTACGGGAGTGGAGGATGTGTTAAAACACATTCTTGCATAAATACCTATGCGCATGGCTGTTTGAAGCCATTGTCAAATGGACCGAAAGCCGTGCTCAAACAGCCAAAACCTTGTTCAAATCATGAAATTCGCGTGCTGTTTGAACATAGATTTTGAGCTTTTTATATCACAAGACGGGCCTTGCTTTGTTTACGTTACGTTGAGCGACGTAACGTTATCGCCCTGAACGTAGCGTTTTAGAGTTCTATGATGACGTCACTGCATGACAACGTCATTGTAAACAACATTCTGAACTGGCCGCCATTTTGGTTTGCCTATCGCATTTGAAGAGTTTGTATGGAATTTATATGGAGCTTTTGGGCGTTTTCGTCAAACTTTGCTGTCTGATTCGTAAGTTATGCAAGAACAACGATCATCCATGGTTATTTCATTGCATTAACATTTGCCGGATCCCTCGGAAGATATTTGAACATTCGGCCTAGCGGCCTCATGTTCAAACAGCTTCCTCGGGATCCGGCAAATGTTAATGCATGAAAAACCATGGTTGATCCTTATATTCTAATGCACTTGCGTATGTAACGCGATGTCTGACAGGAATATGTCAAACTATTGCAATAGAGTGTCGGAAACGCGGCGTCATTACATAACCTCGCATTTTATTGGCTAACATTTGGTTTTACATAGATGACACGATTGTGGTAATGAAAACAACAAATGAATGTGTGTTTCAGAATGGGGATAACGGTAGTAGATTCTTGAGTGAAGGTTATGCCAATAGAATTCATTTAAGAAATGAAATTTATTTTTCTGCAGTTCATGGAAGTATGAACGCAGTGGGTCGCGTGCGAAGTAAATGAACCCCAAAAGGGTTCATGTAAACTTTGCTAGCGACCCACTGTCGTTCATACTTTCATGAAAAGCAGAAAAATTAAGTTTATTTTTTATATTTACATTATTTGTCCCACATCACTGGGCGAAAAAATGCTTGTAGGGCGAACTTTTAAAGCTGAAAAACATATGCACGCTGGTTTTCTACAAAGAACGGAGCAGCGTTGACGTCATCAACGCCCATAGAGAACAATGGTTTAAAATGACGTCACTTAACGTCACTGAAAATCATGTGATTCGATGCGTTCATTGAAATATGAACGCAATGGTTTTCTATAGGTTTACACTAGACTTTACACTGGAAATGTAAATATTTAAACTTCCCAGTCGCGTCCTAAGGTTGTTTATTTTAAATGTAGTTTGGTCGGATTTTCCGACGGGGCTCTTCATGTTGTAGGTGCTTATAAATGGATGTGTATTATTATTATTATTGTAGGGATCAACCATGGTTTTTCATGCATTAACATTCGTCGGGTCCCGAGGAAGCTGTTTGAACATGAGGCCGCCAGGCCGAATGTTCAAACATCTTCCGAGGGATCCGGCACCGGGTCCCGAGGAAGCTGTTTGAACATGAGGCCGCCAGGCCGAATGTTCAAATATCTTCCAATGGATCCGGCAAATGTTAATGCAATAACCATGGATGATCGTTGTTCTTGCATAACTTACGATTCCGACAGCAAATTTTGACGAAAACGCCAAAAAACTTTATATAAACTTCATATAAACTCTTCAAATGCGACCAGCGAACCAACATGATGGCGGCCAGTTCAGAATGTTGTTTACAACGACGTTGTTACGCAGTAACCATCTGACGTCATCATAGAACCCTAAAACGCTACGTTCAGGGCGATAACGTTACGTCGCTGAACGTAACGTAAGCAAAGCAAGATCTTGTGATATAGAAAGCTCAAAATCCACGCTCAAACAGCACGCGAATTTCATGATTTGAACATGGTTTTTGTTGTTTGAGCACGGCTTTCGGTCCATTTGACATTGGCTTCAAAAAGCCGTGCGCATAGGTATTTTTTTTTGTTGTTGTATATCTATAAGGCATTTTTTCGCTGCCTATAAACTCATGAAAATAGGTATTTATGCAACAATATTTATTTAATTTTCATTGATCGTGTCTGTTGCACCCATCACGTGAACAAGTCCGTGAAATGACCCCCCACCCCACCCCCTAAACCTCACTTTATACAGAGAAAACAGGGGTGTACAGGGGTATACATTATTTTTCTTATTTCAGCTCCAAGACATAGTTGTTGGTACTCGTTAGAACCGCCTCAATGAGGCGGTTCTAACGAGCACCAACAACCTATGTTTACAGTATAAATAAGGACAAAACCACGGATTGTCATCAGATAAGTAGCCATTTTGGAGAGGTGAAAACAATGCACTATGTCGCATGGGTGTGTTATCGTAATAGCCTTGATCACCTCTTGTGTGGAAAATTTTGTTTGTTTGATTTGAGGTTTAACGTCCCCGTCAAGACTGGAAAGGTCATTTTGGAGACGTTGCTTCCAACTTTGTGGAACTTTTACCCGACATTGAGATGAAATGACATCTCAAGCCCTGCCGCCCAATGAAACCAATAGGGCTTATAAGCATGGACGGACCGACTCGCACCGCTTTGCCTGGGCAGGCTTAGATCCTCTAAGCGGTTTACCAGTACTCGTGTGCAGGTCGGTTTCAGTTCTGCGTGGAAGCATCATGCAACCCATATATTTCTTCAAGCCCCGATTGGCGGGGGCCCTCTTGTGTGGAAGAGAGAGCTGGTCGCTGGGCTGTATGAGATTCGTTATTCCTATTATGTTTTTCTCATTGTTAGTTATTCTTCCTCTTGGCATTACGAAAACACACCTATACAAATACATTGCAACCTTTTTCGCCGAAAAAATGAAAGTTTAAGATGAAAAATTGTGATAGTTTCCTCATTTTTGCTCAATATATACATTGTCGGTACTCGTTAGAACCGCCTCATCGAGTACCACAATGTATATTTTAGAGCAGAAATATAGTAAATACATGGTTAGTGTCTTTAATAATAAAATATAATCGGTGAGCCTTAGACAATTTTATAGGGGCGAGCTTTAGCGAGCCCCTATAAAATTGTCGCGGCGAACCGATTATATTTTATTATTAAAGACACTAATCATGTATTTAGTTTATACCGCAATTAAAAAATCAAGGGGTTTAGCAATAATTTAGCAAATTTAAGCAAAAAAAGACAACAGACAGTGTGGCATGTTAAACGACATTCAGTGCAATGGCGCGCACACGTAGTATAGCGTGACGTCAACGAGTGCAAAGATTCTGACGTCACCACGCCAGAAAGACGTAGGCAACAACATGGACGCTCGAATAAAAGTTTCTCAGCGCTTTACATTCTGTATGAAAATCTGCAAATAAGTAGTTTATTTTAGCTTTAGAAATTATTTTCGAGGTTGAGACTCAACTGCAGTAGCAGTGCGCAGTTATTCCAACGGACCATTCAAACCAGGAACGGCCGAGAAGGTAAGAATTTAGCTGAAATTTCTGAAAATCTGTTCAAATAAATATTGCAAAGATTTAAACTTGCAGTTTCTTTGTTTTCCCATGTATAAAAGGGTGCATATTTTTGCTTACACTTGTAAATTAGTGACCTGAAAAGTAGGTCCGGTCTATTAACGGTCACTAGACGTATTGTAGGTCAGTAGAAGGTATTATAGGTCACTACCGATTATAGCATGCAGTTATTCGACCCTCTTTATTAGGTTACTAGAATGCCTGATTGCGGTATAAAAGAAAATACGAGGGTAGGCTGAAAAGTTCTGAGCCTGACCAAGCTCCAATGGTTTGTCCATGCTGAAAGTGCCTTATTTTTTAACATAGTCTCCCTTCCTGTCCACACATTTCCTCCAGCGATGCTGGAGTCCTTGGATCCCAGTGGTATAGAAGGTTTCATCTTGGTCCCTGAAAAACTCCTCCACAGCAGCTATCACCTCCTCGTCTGACCGATAATGCTGCCCAGCCAAGTGCTTTTTCATGTTTGGAAACGGGAAGTAATCTGAATGAGCTAGATCAGGTGAATTCGGAGGGGGATCGACAAGTGTGAAGCCACAGTCATGCACAGCAGCCATTGCGACAACCAATTTCTGAGCAGGCGCATTGTCCTGATGGAACAAGACCCCTTTTGTCAATTTTCCGGGTCGTTTAGCTTTTAGCTTTTCGCAATTGTTTAAGCAGATCTGCATAATACTCCCCATTAATTGTTCTGCCCTTTTGAAGGTAATCTATGAATATTATACCCTTGGCATACCAGAACACTAATGCCATCACCTTCCCTGCAGAGGAGACGAACTTTGCCTTCTTTGGAGGGGGTGAGCCAGGGTGCTTCCATTGCATGGATTGTCTTTTGGTCTCTGTCTCAAAGTGATGAACCCAACACTCATCCTGAGTGACAAAACGGCCAAGAAAACCGTCTTAGTCTGCTTCAAAAATAGCCAAGTTGGCTTGTGACAGGTTCAGTCTGGTCAGGCGTCAAAAGCCGTGGCACCCATCTGGCGGAAACCTTCGACATTCCTAATTCACGGTGTAGAATGTTCTCTACTCGTTCACGGGAGATGCCAACAGTGTTAGCTAACTGATTCACATTTAAACGCCTGTCATCCAGCACGGCTCTGTGCACTTGGCTGATGGTTTCCTCAGTTGTAGCCGTTGTGGGTCGTCCACACCGGTCATCATCTTCAAGGCTGTCCTTGCCCATCTTAAAATTTGCTGCCCACCTTCTCACGGTTGCATACGAAGGAGCATCATCCCCTAATGTAGCAACCATATCGGCATGAATGTCCTTAGGAGCTAACCTCTTTTTATGGAGCTACTTGATGACACCACGATGCCAGATTTTGTCCATTTTCTCAAAAACGTGCTAGTATCAATTTTCAAAGTCTAGAATTTCTACGTTATTGCAGGTAAACTTCAACTCATTTGAGCCAAATCAAGTAAAAAAGGTTTGGATTTAATGAATACAAAATTTCATGGCTGTACGATGCCTGCTTCTTGGTCAGGCTCAGAACTTTTTAGCCTATCCTCGTAAGGTTTACCCCTGTAAACTCCAGTTTTACTTTATAAAAGTGGGGTTCAAGGGGGTCAAAATTATATAGGCATTTTTTTTTTTTTCGTGATGGTGTCACTGGTATGCTGTAGTCTTTGATTGTGGCTTTTCACTGGGCATCTTTTTCTATATTTTTGTTAAAGTTTCATTTGGGGAGTAAATCATCCGTCGTAAATTTCGTTCACTGTTCCATTACGTAAATGACGATAGTAAAACCGCCGATTTATCTCCCAAAACGACTATTTGGAATGCAGTTATTACGAAAACACGCCTATACAAATACATCGTAAAATTTGACGCTGAAGATGAAAAATTGTGATATTTTTCTTATTTCTGTATTAAACAATAGATTGTGGTACTCGTTAGAACCGCCTCATGGAGGCGGTTCTAACGAGTACCCAACATCTATATTTTAGAGCAGAAATAAGAAAAATAAGGTTTACCCCTGTAAACCCCAGTTTTAATATGGTTCACGGGGGTCAGAATTATATAGGCGTGTATGCGTGATGTATAGAGCAGAAGTGGAAATGATACAACAGACCCTAATGGAAACATCAATAGCGGAAAGTCAAAAGGACAGTTACTTTCCCACAAAACGGTCACTAGGCTATCCAAAATAAAATAATATAAGCGACACAAACACCCAAAGACAAACCATAACAAAAATAAACCGCGAGAGAAGAACCGCCTTGGAACGGTCAGAGGAAACGAATTCCACTGGCGGGCTTAAATCGATTTTACGTGGCCACAATCCTCGTCCTTACTTCCGTTGCGATTAAGACAAATGATTTGTTCAGACCGTATGAAGGCCTCCTAACCCCATCAGAGCAACATCTCCGTGAACACAAAAATCAAACAACCACAGATATGAAACAAGTGTGGATTCGACAGCAGGAAACCACTGAAATGCTAGAGCAAAAGAAACTCCGATGGGCCCGACCAGAGACAGAGCATTAGGTACCAACCGACATAAGCCTTTACGTTGGAACCGTCATAGAATCTGAGGCCTGGCCCACCGGCGTGCAATTAAAGAGGGAAGCAAAATTGTCAGCCGTGATTGGGTTAACTACCATGCATGCAGTCTGTCGTATAACATTTATGTTGTACCCAATCTTTTTATATCGAAGAATGATTTTACGAAATTGGGTGCTGAATTCATTTCGGTTATATATTTTTCTGAATTTATATACAAAATCACCATAAAATTCGGGTTCCGTTAGACCTTGTTGCAGAAGAGATTTAAGTCCAATACTGAATTTTGAAATTAAATCAGAATGACGTCTTTAAACTTTTGAAAACGCTTTTCGTAGTTTATGGTACCGATAACCTTGATTAAGAAGTTTAGCCGTTCACAATTTATTACGAGTGTTGAAGTCAGTTACATGACTACACACTCTAGCAAATCGAATAAATTGCGAAATATAAACGCCATAGGATGGAGCACAAGGAACATCACCATCCAAAAAAGGAAAACTTGCAATTTCAAAATCAAAATCATCGCGTTTATCATATTTTTGCAAGAAACAAACCCATCTACAATAGACAGATGTAAATCCAAAAATATTTATTTAATCATCCAAATACCTAGAAGTGGAGCTAAAAGCTTCAATAAATTCAGACTGGTTTTCAACAGAAATGGACATCATGAAAAGTAGAAGTAATACAAAGATCAGGAATTGATACAATTAACTTACTCCACCCATAAAAGACACCGTAGGGAAAGAAATACAAACATTAAGCGACCAGACCATAATAGAAACCTAAACAAAGAAAGTCTCTCTCATAACAAAACAAAAACAGATCAGCCACAAGTGGTGCGCAATTAGTACCCATCGGAATACCTACAACTTGTCTAAATAACTTAGTACCAAATCTTATGTAAATATTGTCAAGTAGAAAGGTGAGAGCTTCAGACACTTTCGGGCATGACCATAAAGTATAATTTTTATGCTCTTCAGAAGTGAAAAAGGCATTTCTTACAATACATGCAAGATACAGGGTGTCTTCCCTATGAAATGTTCATTCAGTTAAATCATTAAGTTTTTCTTTTATAAGATTATAAGGAAGTGTAGTGTAAAGGGTGGAAAATCAAAAGGAGGCAGACTTGAAGCACGAAAACGCATGGATTTCAATTTATTTAAAACTTCATTAGAATTATTTATAGACCAAAACAGATTTCTACCTGATCGTTAGAAGACTTTGTCGCAATATTTTATCACATGTTTTTGATGGCAGTAAAACATGAAGTTAATAATTTGGTGAGTTCAGCGGTGGAACAAGAGCTTGAATTTGCAATAAACCGTGCTTTGCATGGTCTTTTATGAAGTTTAGGTAACCATTGTAAAGTAGGAATCTTGTCTTGGCCTTCTGTCACACAGACAGCAAACTTGGTGGCTAAATGACAAATATGGTCATCAACTAAAGCCCTCTCCACAGCTAAAGACTGAAGTTCATAGGCCTTAGTACCACCAAGTTCTTGCTGAAGGGTGTTATCATAGTGAAGCCGTCAAACAACGACCACATTGTTAGCGGCCTTATCAGCTGGAGTCAAAACAAACTTCCTATGAAATTCTTGAATACCTAGTTTAAGGTGACGTAAAGACGTCTTAGGTTTAGGAGGTAATATGTTCGTATTTTGCGAATAAAAAGAAATGCGTTTGTTCACTAATTTCAGAATGCTAAGTTTCCATTCTTTTAGAGCTTTATACTCAACATACTCTCGTTTACACCATCGATTACCAAATTCATTCAATGCAGCAGCGATTTCATCTCTACATTTATTGAAATCAATTTTAGAAGGAAATCGATATTTCGGTCCTTTAGAAATTATACTACGTATCCTAGAATCAGGAATAATTTTTAAATTGCCAGTATTAATATGACCGGTAGCAGGATAGCAATACACTGAATTTTTACAATCACATATATCAGGAGTGTTAGTGTCAATATCAAGATCAGAAACAAGTGTATTGAAATTAAAAATGATAGATCTAACAGGTTTATTGTATTTATAGCAAATGATGGGTGTTTCAGTACTTTGAAGATAAGTAGGAATGGATGAAATAACCGAACTGTCCCGGAAGGTACTAGGTAAATCTATAAAATCCAAACCCTTATTAATGAAGGATAATTTGATGTAATGACATTTGTTCTTAATTTCAGAATCGATGGAAGGACAAAGAGCATGCTGAGTATAACCTCTAGTTAAAAGAGCAGCGTCGTATTACTGATTAGAACTATCATTGAATTTATTCGCCTCGGTATCCAGAATCCGTAATACAGAAATGGGTCATGAACTTAGAAAAGCAAGCCTTGAGTGGCGTCCATGATTCAATAATATTATGGACAGTCACTTAAGTCTGGTATTATTTCTTTTAAAAGCACGTAATTTACGTTTATAATTACCATTTTTTTCTGGTGCCGTGCGTTCTTGTTTTACGCTTTCGACAGTCCAGAAGCGAGAAAATATCAAAGTCGGACAATTTAGATATACTACCCTCATGATAAATATTGTCATTAAAGCCCAATGGAAAAGGTGTCTGTAATAATTTAATCCATTTTAATTCAGATTCTTGCCGTTTAATAATTTTTAACCTAGCTGTAGAATTTACATCATAATATTTTTTTTTCCACTGGCTGTATAGAAATATCTTTTATAGAATGGCCTGTACGTCTGAAATGACGATACAAGAAAGTGTCAGTTTTTTAGGCTGTATAGAAATATCTTTTATAGAATGGCATGTACGTCTGAAATGACGATACAAGAAAGTGTCAGTTTTTTAGGCTTACTAATTCTACGATAGTGTTCGTTAAATCGTTTTAAATCGTGTTTCTAACATGCGATTAGTTTGCCCGACGATGCGTGATGTATATCTGATTCGAATGAGTTTTTTTGCATAACAGAACAGAACAATATCTTTAGTTAATATTCTCAGGTCCCAATAATACATGGAATAGAGACATACAGTCTTTGTAAAAATGTAAGAAACAAGCAATGGATGGGAAAGTGTTTTAATATCTGGTATAAATCTCCTCGAGTTGAGGACAACGTGTATTTCATTTTAACTCAGAAAATGACTATGGGTGAGGGTTGTGGGGAGCGCGTACTTACAATATAAGTATCATTTCCCATCTTGGTTCTGGTAACTTGTCTTCATAATTTGCCTTTGGAACTTCATCTGGCATCATTTAATAACAGGCATAAAATCCTATGAATATATCTGTTTCAAGCTTTTTTTCGAATGGGCCAGAAGCCGTGTTCAACCAACACACCTCTGCTCAAATCATGGAATTGGGGTGCTGTTTGAGCGGTTTTCATTCATTCGTACCCAAGTCATTTCGTACCCAAGTCATTTTGTACCATTTTGGTCATTTCGTAACCGTTTTATTTCGCAATTTGGTACCCACTTGGGTCATTTCGTACCCTATTTGGTCATTTCATACCCCCTTTTATTTTTTTCTGGAAAAGGTTTTTGGTTATTTCGTACCCTTTTGAGTCATTTCGTACCAAGTTTTAATTTTTCTGGTAAACATTTTTGGTTATTTCGTACCCAATTTTTCATCAAACGTAGGTACGAAATGACTTTGGTATGATATGATTTGCCGAAGACTCAGGGGTGGGGGGGGGGGCTCTTATGATTGGCCACAGTCCGTCGTCGTCGTCCCTCCGTACACAATTTCTTTAAATGACATCTCCTCAACCACTGAACAAATTTTGACGAAACTTCACAAAAAAGATCTTTGGATGGACCTCTCTAAAAGCTGGTCAAAGAATTCCATCCCATGCTTAACTCTGGCTACCATGGCAACAAAAAGGGGAAAACTAGAAAAAACTTTAAAAAATCTTCTTGTCGGAAACCAGAAAGCCAAGGTCTGTGATATTTGGTATGAAGCTTCATCTGGTGGACATCTACCAAGATTATTCGAATAAGAGCCCTGAGGCAAAAATGGTCCCGCCCCGTGGCCCAGCTGTTTTACATAGGCTTATACTGGGAAAACCTTAAAAAATCTTCTTCTCTGAATCAGAAGGCCCTGGTCTTTGTTATTTGGTATGAAGCTTCATCTAGTGGACATCTACAAAGATCGTTCAAATCACTCCACACAAATGTTGGGTATAATAATATCTCGGGCATGTTCAACTTTCAGGATCCTGGAGTCAAGGTCAATGTCACTGCGGTTATTTTTAGAAAAAAAACTTATCATCCCTCTAGTGCCTACATTTATTGATGGAGTTTAATATTATTTCAGACAAATGTTGGGTATGATAATATCTCGAGCAAGTTTGACTTTCAGGGTCCTGGGCTCAATGTCAAGGCTACGGCGGCTATTTTTAGGAAAAACTTTGTCAAAGCTCTGGCGTCATTATTTACTAACGGACTCTAATATAACTTCACACAAGTGTTGGGTATGGTAGTATCTCGGGCAGGTTCTACTTTCAGGGTCCTGGGCTCAAGGTAAAGGTCACAGTGGCTATTTTTAGAAAAAACTTTGTTATCGCTCTAGTGCCTACATTTATTGATGGATTTTAATATAATTTCACACAGATGTTTGGTATGATAATATCTCGAGCAAGTTCGACTCCCGGGGTCCTGGGCTCAAGGTCAGGGTCGCTGTGGCTGTTTTTGGAAATACTTTGTTTTCACTCTAGTGCCTGCATTTGTTGATGGGTTTTGGTGCAGTTCTAACGTCGTCATTTGTTGATGGATTTTAATATAACTTCACACAAAAGTCGGGTATAATAATATCTCGGACAGATTCAACTTTCGGGATAGTGGGGTCAAGGTCAGGATCGCTGCGGTTGTTTTTTGGAGGAAACTTGTCATCACTCTAGTGCCTACATTTACCGATGGATTTTAATATAATTTCAGACAAATGTTGGGTGTGGTGGTGTCCCGAGCAAGTTCGACTTTCAGCGTCCTCGGCTCAATGTCAAGGTTACTGCGGCTATTTTTAGAAAAAAACTTTGACATCGCTCATTTGCTAACGCACCTTAATATAACTTCACACAAATGTTGGGTTTAATAATATCTCGAGCGGGTTTGACTTTCGGGGTCCTGGGCTCGGCGTGGAGGTCGCTGTGGCTATTTTTAGAAAAAGCTTTGTCATCACTCTAGTGCCTGCATTTATTGATGGATTTAATATAATTTTACACAAATGTTGGGTATGATAATATCTCGAGCAAGGTTGACTTTCAGGGTCCTGGTCTCAAGGTCAAGGTCACTGCGGCTATTTTTTGGGAAAACTTTGTCATCGCTCTGGCGCCATAATTCGCTGATGAATTTTAATAGAACTTCGCACAGATGTTGGGTATGATAATATCTCGAGCATATTTGACTTTCAGGGTCCTGGCTTAAGGTCAAGGTCACGGTGGCTATTTTCAGAAAAACTGGTTGGAGGCAGAAATCCATCCGACTGGAAACGGAATTCCATTGCACACAGCCTTTAATTTTCAACCTCTCATCATTCTGATATGACGGAAATACTGCTAAAAGGATGTAAATCGCAAGTCATCCATCAACATTAGAGAACTTCACATGAATGTTGGGTATAATAATATCTTGAGATAGGATCAGATCCATTTTCGAACCCGTCTTTTGTTGTATATGAATGTAAAGGCAACCAGTACGAAACCATACCTGTAGACAGTCCTAAGAGGCTTGCCACAGTGTACGAGAGTAAGTTTCCAATAATTGGTATTAAACAGTTTTACCTCATTAATACCGCTAAACTAACACCTAGGATATTGGGGTATGGTATCGTACCTGAAGACACTTCCTTTCATTTATTCCGACTTTTGTGCTGCCGGCAGACAAGCTAATCTGTCCACCGACAGGCTTTGTTGCACCTTCGGGGAGCATCCATCGGCATCACCGATATTCTTGTTTTCTTTGTGGTTCCGAAGATGTATGCCAAGTTGAGGTGATTCCTCCTGCATTAGGGGCTGTTTTAGTGTATCATTGAGTCCTTGTATTCAGTGCGGGCAGTGTGGACACTGATCGGACGTCACGTGGTGTGGCACCCAATCTGGGGATACGCTGTTTACTGGTTTAAACATAGGGTTCTGGTCCGGATTTACAGACTGCTAGATTAGATGTGTAGCTTAAAAATGTGTGATAACCGCTCCTATTTGGATCTCGTCGATTAGGGGATCCTGGTGGGTGCGGGTGGCATACACTTATTTGAAAGAGCTGTTCTGGTGTATTCTTGAGTTTTGGTATTTAGTGCAGGCAGTGTGACCCCCTGATCGGACGCCGTGTTATGTGGCGTCTGATCTGGGGCTACACTGTTTGCTGCTTTAAGCACAAGATTCTGGTCCAGAAGTTACAGATTGCTCCATTGGATGTGTATCTTAAAAAAAGGTGATGTCTGTTCCTATTTGAATCTCCTTGATGAGGAAATTCGGGAGAACTATCAAAGTGTTAACATTGTCTGTACACGTTTGTATTCTAGTCATACCGTGCAAATACTTCAGTTTCTGTCATCTGTGACTTTGAGTCGATTGTAAAGCAATCGACCCAGAGTTATAGAGGACAGTGACTGAATTTGTGATGTTGGCTACGTGGCTAGCACAGATTTTGGTTTTTATTGTCACCACTAAACGGAAACTGGAAATTACATTGCATTGTAAGGCCATGGTCAATGTGGGGGGGGGGGGTCTTGGCCGGGCAGGTGGGCCGGGCTTGTCGAATTGAGAGAGATGGTTTTTGATAATGGCTTAGGAATTGGAAATCTTCTCAAAGAATTGTCAGGGGCTAGCCAATCCAAAGAAAAGAAGAGGTTTATGTAGACATGTGAGATGTATAAATTATAATATTATTTGTTTAGATATTCACATTCATAAAAATTTAGAGCCATATATTAAAGCGGAATGGGGATTTGATGTATATTTTAGCTCATTTAATAATAATAGCCGTGGAGTAATGATTCTTTTGAATAATAATTTCCAGCATAAAGTAGAACGCGTTCAAACAGATCATTATGGGAGTTTTATTATACTAGATTTAGCAACTCAAGGAAAACGAATAACATTGTTAACCTTTACGGACCAAATGAAGATAGGCCGCAGTTTTATAATAATATTACAGAAAAGGCGATGGACCTTAATAACGATATGATGCTATACTGTGGTGACTGGAATTTAGTTATAAACCCTGATATAGATACCTCAAATTATTTACATATCAATAATCCTAGAGCTAGACAAACTGTATTAAAACTGATCAACGAAGATAATTTCGTAGATCCATGGAGAGCTTATCACAATAATGAAAAGGGGTTTACATGGAGTAGAAGAAATCCAATTTTGAAACAAGCTAGACTTGATTTTTTCCTTGTAAGTGAGGATGTATTTCCTTACGTGACAAATGCTTGCATTGTTCCCAGTTATAAATCTGATCATCAAAGTATTTTGTTGAATCTTAGATTCAGTGACAATGAAAGAGGGAGAGGTTATTGGAAGTTCAACAATACGTTCAACAATACGTTACTTAAAGATAAAGATTATATCAAGGTATTTAAAGATACAATAAATGAAGTTATAAAATACATATAAAAGCCAAACTGAAAATGCTGATGTAGAGGAAGTTTTTAATATCCCGGAGGAGAGAGTAAGTTTTAATATTAATGAACAATTATTTCTAGAAACATTGTTGATGATGATTAGGGGTAATACCATTAGATATAGTTCAGTAAAAAAGAAGAAGAAACAGGAGGAAGAAGTTAAACTAGAAAATGATATAGCTATTATAGAAAAAGAAATAATGGATATTGCAATATTTCTGAAAATAAATTACAACAACTTGATTAGAAAAAGGAACGCCTAATCCAAATACGTGATGAAAAACTTGAAGGCGTTTTGTTACGTTCACCGTCCAGATATGAAGATGTGGGTGAAAATCCCTAACTACTTTTTTAAACTGGAAAACAGAAATTTTACAAATAAAGTAATAACAAGACTGGTAGATGATAATGGAAACGAATAATATGATACTAAAGACGTAATTAAATGTCAGCAGAACTTTTACAAAGACCTATATAACATACATAATGAACTTGACGACGAAACAATTGAAGAAAAAATAGGATCTAATGAAAATAAATTAAATGAAGAAGATGCCGAAAACCTGGAAGGAGAAATAATATATTCAGAATTAGGGGCTGCATTAAAAAGCATGAAAAATAACAAAACGCCAGGTCTCGATGGTTTCACAGTGGAGTTTTTTTTTCTGGATTGATTTAGGACAATTTGTACATCGATCGTTTAATTATGCATATAGAACAGGGTCACTAAGTATTACTCAGTAACAAGGGATTATAACATGTTTACCAAAACCTAATAAAAATAGAGATAATTTAAAAAAATGGAGACCGATTTCTCTTCTAAATGTGGTGTACAAATTAGCCTCCACTGTGATAGCAAAAAGATTGAAACGCACTTTACAACAATATGTAAATAACGATCAAAAATGATTTATCTCTGGTCGTTTCATAGGTGAAAATATAAGGTTGATCTACGACGTTATTTTCGAGACTCAGAATCGGAATATACCAGGGTTACTACTATCTATAGACTTTGAAAAAGCTTTTGACACTGTTTCATGGAAGTTTATAAATAAAACACTTGACTACTTCAATTTTGGCACTTCGATTAAACAGTGGATAAATCTTTTCCAAAAGGGTGCCGAGTCATGCATATTACAGAATGGTCATACATCTGAATTTTTTAATCTTAGCAGAGGCTGCAGACAAGGAGACCCTCTTTCCCCCTATATATTTATTTTATGTGCGGAAGTTCTTGGTAAGATGATAAGAAAGAATATCAACATCAAAGGTATAAACATAAATAACAAAGAATATAAAATAAGTCAATATGCAGATGATACCCAGCTACTGCTTGACGGCTCAGAAATTTCACTACGTGAATCCTATGATACATCAAATACATTTTTATCAAATGTCAGGTTTAAAAATAAATGTAGATAAAACCAAGGCCATTTGGATAGGTGCAAATCGATTCTCTACAGATAAACTATGTACTCAATATCCGCTAGACTGGAGTCAAGACACTTTTTAAAATTTTAGGGGTCAACTTCTCAACTAATATTAATGATATATGGACAATAAATACTCAAGATATTATGAATAAAATTACTCAACTTTTAAACCAATGGTCAAAAAGAAGATTAACTTTAATTGGTAAAATTACAATCATTAAATCACTGGCTTTATCAAAATTGGTCCATTTATTCATAGCATTACCGGCCCTCCTTCAGACTTGATAAAACAACTAGAACGTCGATTTTACAAATTCCTTTGGAATAACGGCCCTGGCCCGTATAAGTAGAAAATTCATTATTAAGAATATATCTTGTGGAGGCCTTACAATGACACATATCACAAATTTTATTAAAGCTCTGAAAATTTCTTGGATAAGACGAATTATGACGCAGTCAAGTCAAGACTCATGGGTGGCTAGCAGATATTGGCATTACAAAACTAATAACTGTAGGTGGGCGGTATGCTGAACATTTGAGTCATAATTTAAGAAATCCCTTCTGAAAAGACACTATGGAACATTGGGCCTTTTATTGCACAAAGGTGAAGATAGAATCTATAAATGATATCTTAACACCACCATTCTGGTATAATAGCAATATTGGAGCAGGAAATATCTTCATTAAAGACTGGTTTTAAAAAGGTATTAAATCAGTAAACGATCTAATAGATGATCGTGGAGAATGGTATAGTTTCGATAGATTTAAGAATTTATATCATATAAGAGGAACCTTTTAAGACTACTTAAATACCAAACGAGTGGAAAAACAAAATGAACGACCATTAAGTTTACTCAATGCTGAACAAGACAAGTGTATTACGAAATATTTACGTGAGTCTGGTGTTAAAACATAAAAAGGTAGTAGAGATTTTTACGATACCGCTATGGAAGAAAGTGTTAATAATACTCCAGTAAAATGGCAAACAGTCCTTTGCAATATAAACGAAGACGATTGGAAAAAGTACCATGGTTCAATTAGCAAAATAAAAGAGATTTAATTAAGAGCGTTTCAGTATAAAATAGATAAGAAAATATTAGTTACAAACTCTTTTTTGAAGAAAATTAATAAAACAGTGATATATGTAAATATTGTCGGGATGAAGACGAGATGATTTGTCATTTGTTTTTAGAATGTCCAATCGTTAAAAAAATTTGTCAACAGCTTAAAATATGATTGGAAACCGATGTAAGTTTAACCTTAGATATAAATGAACGGTGCATTATCTTTTCCGTTCAAAGCATAAACGAACTTGTGAATTATGTGCAGATCCTTGCAAAATATTATATCTACAAAAATAAATTTTCAGACAGGAGATTGCATGTTCAAAGGTTTCTTTCAGTTTTGAAACAAAAATTATCTAGTGAGAAGTATATAGCATCTATAAATGGCAAAATGGATAAGTTTTTTAAACAATTGTTAACATTCTATAATATTTTTAATGAACAGAATATCCTTTTAGGTTAATTTATATTCATTCAAAACGACTGTACATATAGATATAATGCATCCGCCTCTGACGAAACAACATATATTTTCAATCAATAGTTCTCACAATAGACAAGCCCTGCCCGGTCTGTCAGCTGGCCCAGCTTATGATAACATGATGTGGCCCATTCAGGTTCTGCGGGATCGGGATGGATCGGAATTTAAAAAAAAATACTAAAATGATGTCTTTGACGTCTGATCGAGATTATATTCTGTATGTATTATCTTCTTTTAATTTGTTGTAAACATTGTGTAACAGTTGTACCTGATTAAAAAGAAAATAATAATAAAAAAGATTGTTCAAATCAGGGCCCTTGGGCAAAAAATTGACCCGCCCCGTGGCCCAGCTGTTTTACATAGGCTTATACAGGGAAAACCTTTAAAAATTCCCTGAAACCAAAGGGCCCAGGTCTTTGATATCGAGGCGGCTTAAACGAATCTTTGCTTGGAGCAGAAATATGAAAAATATCACAAGTTTTTATCGAAAAAGTCTCTTTAATAAATAAATAAAGAAAGAAAGAAAGAATAAGATATAATACATACATATATAATCCCTAAGTCCGTCGGTCCTTCTCAGATACGAAATGACCACTAGATATTTAGATGATTTATTAAATATTGATAATACCTATTTTGATGGTTTGATCAGTCAGATTTACCCCCAAGAACTTCAGTAAAATAAAGCAAATTCTTCGGATACCGAGGCCCCGTTTTTGGATTTACATCTATCTATTGTAGATGGATTTGTTTCGTGCAAAATTTATGATAAACGCGATGACTTTGATTTTGAGATTGTAAATTTTCCCTTTTTGGATGGTGATGTTCCTCGTGCGCCATCCTATGGCGTTTATATTTCGCAATTAATTCGATTTGCTAGAGTGTGTAGTCATGTAACTGACTTCAACACTCGTAATAAATTATTAACGGCTAAACTCCTTAATCAGGGTTATCGGTACCATAAACTACGCAAAGCCTTTTCAAAATTTTATAGACGCCATTCTGATTTAATTTCAAAATTCAATATTGGACTTAAATCTCTTCTGCAACAAGGTCTATCGGAACCCGAATTTTATGGTGACTTAGTATATAAATTCAGAAAAATATATAACCGCAATGACTTCAGCACCCAATTTCGTAAAATCATTCTTCGATATAAAAAGATTGGGTACAACATGGATATTATACGACAGACTGCATGCATGGTAGTTAACCCAATCACGGTTGGCAACTTTGCTTCCCTCTTTAATTGCACGCCGGTGGGTCAGGCCTCAGATTCTATGACGGCTCCAACGTAAAGGCTTATTGAAAATTAAAGAGATAATGTCGGTTGGTGCCTGATGCTCTGTCTCTGGTCGGGCTCATCGGAGTCTAACTGTTGGTTTTCTTTTGCTCCAGCATTTCAGTGGTTTCTTGCTGTCGAGTCCTCACCGTTGTCTCACCTCTGTGGTTCTTTGATTTCTGTGTTCACGGAGATGTTGCACTGATGAGTTAGGAGGCCTTCATGCGGACTGAACAAATTATTTGTCTAAATCGCGACGGAAGTAAGGGTGAGGATTGTGGCCACGTAAAATCGATTTAAGCCCCCCAGTGGAAATCTTCCACTGACCGTTCCAAGGCGGCTCTTCTGTGGCGATTTATTTATGTTGTTGTTTGTTACTTACTGTGTGTATCACTTGTGTCTTTTACTTTTGGATGGCCATATAGCCATTTTGTGGGAAAGTAACTGTCCATATGGCCTTCCTTTGTTTAGGTTTCCATTATGGTCTGGTCGCTTAATGTTTGTATTTCTTTCCCTTTGGTGTCTTTTATGGATGGAGTAAGTTAATTGTATCAATTCCTGATCTTTGTTTTACTTCTACTTTGGATACGGATTGACTATTTTAAAGTCATTTCGTACCGCTTAGAGCCAGGGAAAGCGGTGCGAGTTGAACCCTCCATGCTTATAAACCATATTGCTTTCATTGGGCGACAGGGCTTGGGATGTCATTTCATCACAATATCAGGTGAAGGTCCTACAAAGTTGAAAGCACGTCTCAAAAAGGAGGCTATAGAGTGTTGACGGGGACGTTAAACTTCAAATCAAACAAACAAACAAAGTCATTTCATAACCGTTTTGGTAAGTTTGTACCTTTTGGTCAATTTGAACCCAGGTACGAAATAACCAAAAAACGGGTACGAAATGACCAAAATGGGACGAAATGACTAGGGGACGATATGACTTGGGTACGAAATTGTTGTAAGTGGGAACGAAATGTAAAAAAAAAACGGGAACGAAATAACAAAATGGTACGAAATGGCTAGGGTACGAAATGACTTGGGTACGAAATGACCGGTTACCGTTTGAACGTGTGTTGTGAAATTTTGATGCCACAAGAGGGACCTGCTTTGTTTTTGCTACGTTGAGCGACTTAACATTGTCGTCCTGAACGTAGCATTTTAAAATTTTATGATGACGTCAGAGCTTCATTTCGGAACTGACTTGATTGTTTACAACGTTCTACTCTAGCCATCCTATTGCTTTTACGGTCACATTTAAGAGTTTGTATCGAGTTGTAACCGTTTTTGTCATAATTGGCGGTTGGAATCGAAGTAATGCATGAATAACGATCATCCATGGTTATTTAATTTATACTTATTTATTTTAGTTCGATTGCGATGACAGCTTCAAGCTTATTGAATCGCTCTCGAACACTCATTCCGGGTGTTTTCACGCGCGCGCGAGAGAGAGGCAGTGGTTTTTACACCACTGCTACCCATTTACACCTGGGTTGTGTGTGACAGTGTCATTACGTGTCTTGCCCAAGGACACACCTTGATACCGGTGGCCGGATTCGAACGCACAACCTCTCGATCATAAGTCGTTGTCCATGGTTATTTCATTACAATAACATTTGATAGGTCGCTCTGAAGATATTAGAGCACTCGGACAAACAGCTTCCTCGGGACCCTTCAAATGCTAATGCATGAGAAACCATGGGTTTTCCCTATATTTGTATGTGACGCGACGTCTGATTAGGTAACGGCGGTATAGTCTGTGATATAGTGCTAGAAACCAAATGTCATCACGAAACGTCGTGTATCATGGCTGATATTCGAGTTTTGAGCTAACAACTCTTAGTATTTTGGCAACAGTTATCAATTTGTTAAACTTTAAAATGGATAGGTGCATTAGATTGGGGATAACTGACTTGAAATTGTCACTTGGGAAGGGAATCGTCTGTCTTACAGCTGCAAATCACGTTAAACGGGTCGCCGTAAATCACTGATTTAACCCCCAAATTACAAATTTGATCAAAGTTATTCCTAAATTTTGGATTCATTTAATATGCCTTGACATCATTTTGTGAAGCAAATTGAATGGAATGCCAATTCATTTGGTGCTTATATGGAACGTAAATCGGAAATGACTATGTTTGTGACTTCCCTCTATTTATTCGTTTCAGTGATCAAGAATGAACGTCACAACTCAACCACAAGAAGCTGCTACTACGTCTTATATAGTGGAGTGCGTCACATCACCGTTATATTTAGCCATCCACATATTAATTGTAATTCCACTACTTCTGTCAACGCTGTTTGGGAACATCTTGGTCTTAGTTACCATTGCAAGATTTTCCCCTGTATCACGAGGGATGAATATTCTCATAGGTTTGTTCTTTCATTGCGAAAACACACCTATACAAATAAATGTACATTAGCGAAAAAACGAAAATTTTAAGATGAAAAATTGTTAAATATTTCTTATTTCTGCTCAAAATATATCTCTCTCGTATTGTGGGTACACGTAAGAGCCACAACCTATATTTTAGAGCAGAAATAAGAAAAAAAGGTTTCCCCCTGTAAATCCCAGTTTTTCTATATGAAAGCGGGGTTCGGGGGATGGGGGTTATAATTATATAGGGGTGTTTTCGTGATGCATTTCTGGAATAACTATATGCAAAAATCATTTTCGGTGGTAAATTGTCTGTTTCACGGTCGCAGAATTTTACGGCGACGAAATTTGCGGTCGTTTTCGGACACATTGTGTCTCAAAATGATTATTTACTGATTATTTACTTATCTACGAGATAAGCGTTTCTTCTATTTAATGTTGTTACAGAAAAACCGGCAATCTAATTTATCTCCATTCGTATGCTTAATTTTAAAATTTACAGTATGTGCCAACGGGTCGAGGTCTAACTCACCGTCAATACCATTTAAGTCATTTTAGAAACTTTATTTCCGCTTTGAGGGACTTTCACCCGACATCGAGATTAAATGAGATCTCAAGACCTATTGACCAAAGACACTGCTAAGGTTTAAGGAACGGTCCAACTCGCACCACTTTTCCTGGACAGAGTTAGCTTCTAAGCGGTATATCTTCTATCAATACAAAATGATTTATGCACCTGGATTACCTTTTATTCACAAACAGTTGACACTATACCTTTGAATAACTATATATTTATGGCTAACAATAACTGGAGGTAAAGGAGACCCTAAGCCAAGAACAGTCGCAAATACTAAGTATGCCCCCCCCCCCACCCCCGACCAACAACTACTTCGAACCCAGTGAAGAGGCCTGCCAGTTAAATGGACAAAAGTATCTTTGGCGATGAAATAACAATGATAAACGAGCAACTTGAACAGCTAAGTGAAGATACAAAAGCAACTAGGAACAAGGTCAATGATATGATGACAAAAGATGAGTTAACGGACTTCATTATTACAACAGTCAATACATTTTTGAAAGAACTAGAGGACAAAATTCAGACAGAGATAGAGATTAAAGTAAAACTTGAAGAAAAAACAGCTGAGTTGTCAATTAACTTTTGAGAATGTGCTTAGAAGAAGCTGACAAACGGATCAAAGATAATGAATCACTGGCACAAAAGGCAATGCAGAAGAGCAACTAAAAACGAACAATATTCTCGTAAAAATAACATTAAAATCATGGGAGTATGAGAGGAAACTGAAGAGTCGGTTGAGATGCTGCAACATCCTGTATGGGAAGGCAGGAGTCAGTATAGACCCTAGAAACATAGTGGCTCTCCACCGTATCCCAGGGAAAGCTGGAAACCCTAGACCTGTACTCATGAATATGCAAAATAATCATGAAAAAAAAATAACAATAAAATGATGAAAAAAAAAGAAAGAGATGAAAGCTGTAGGGTTCCGTCTGATTGATGACGTGACAAAGATGAACGCGGAACTTATCAACATGCTGTCACTACACGAGAACAATGACTCACTCTGGTTCTTCAACGGCAGCGTGTTTGGTAAAACTAGTGAGGGAAAAAGACATGTTTGATATATGTAGCAATATTGGTAAAATCATTTGCAAGAATGATGGAAGCAGATAATAAAGACTTGACTACTCTGGATTACGATAGAGTTTCACTATCTTTAATTTTGGTAACTTTTCAGATATACTGAAATTAATCGTAGGACTGCTGTTGTCCCGCTGAATAAATTAGTTTTAGTCATTCCCATTCCTGGCTGTTGGCTTATCAAATTACTTGATATAAGGGTTTTCACAAGTTCTTTAGTTCTGCCGATTGTCAATATACCGAGTCTGCTAGTTTGCCGTTATTGGTGTATTCCTTGCTTGCCAAAGGGATCTAACGTTAGAAGCTTATTGAAATCTCAGAGTTCATATGTCGCTTTAAATATCCTTGTCAAGTAGTTTCACACAAGGCACTTAGTATTTTAAAGGCACTAACTTGAGAAAGTGCTTGTGTGAAACTATTGAACAAGGATATTTAAAGCGACATATGAACTTTGAGATTTCAATAAGTTCTAAAGTTAGATCCTTTGGAAGCAAGGAATACACCAAATAAACGAAAATAGCAGACTCGGTTTTATTGACATATCGGAAGAAATAAAGAACTTGTGAAAACCCTTATAAAACAAAACCCTTTATAACATGTTTGTTAAATTGGAGTCCATCGCAGAAAAAGCAAGATAACTGACTTAAATCGAAACAAATGCATAGATTTTATACGGACATGAACATGTCCGACTATAGACTAAGAGGTGCACGCGTAGTCATAGCAACGTAATTCGCTTCCCTCGGAAATATTTTTTGTTGGTCAAATCACGTGAATTCTCGATGAGACTATGCGAGACAACCGCCTATGAATGGTTTACGCGTTCTTCTTTCTAATAAAATGTCTGCCTTTCACACAGTCGGTCCCCAGTCTAGTACAGCATTCATCTTTTACGGTTCTTTTTTCTCCTTTTCTTATTTCAATCTGTTTTCCGCAATGACTTTGTTGCATTTGCTAACAAGAAAACACTCAAAGAAAATAATTAATAATAATAATAATTATCGTACACGTCATTGTGACTGCTTCTCTACTTTTCATCCATATTACGGAGGCGCTTATTAGATTTGCATTGGCGTTTTCTTTGACAGATGCCGCGAAATCAGAACAAAATGTACCGGTCTATTGTTTACATTTCGTTTGCGTTCTGCACTGTCACTGAAACAACTACCGGCTTTCTCATCAAAGATTCAAGGTTTACATGTGCCCATTCTGTTTTATACGGTCATACGTGTTTCCACTACATTAACAAGAACATCAACAGTTGGCAACTGGGGAATTTTACCGTCTTTCGACTTCATACATTTTATTTTTTAACTCAACTTTTCTTGTTTCTAGCTCTTCAATCATTACATTCATTCTTAACGAAAGATCGGTCGGATTTCATTTTTAAAAGTTCAAATCCAGTGGAATGATCCACTGGCATGGACTATGTTGGCGTAAAGACAAGGTGCCACATCATCTCCTACATGAAGCCATTAACTCAGGTCTTGGTGATCAAGAATGTGCAAAAACACTTTCCGATTGGGCTATATCAACTTTTCGGATGACAGCATCACACCCCGCTGGTACATATGATGCGGGCTCTTCTAGAAAAGATTTCTGGCCACCCCCTGAAGGTGCTGCACCAGCTCCTCCTGAGGAGAAAAATCCACTCATAGAACTCCTTATGGATGTCTCTGAGACACAGGAGTCACTCTTGGAGGATCACTTACTGCTTACCAACAGAATCAACATCCACAGATGTTCTGATTTTTGCTGGACACAACCAAAACGCGGTCCACACCAGGGTCAAAAAGTGTGTAGAATGGAGTTTGGACCACAAAATCAGCCTGAAAAAGTTCTGAGACAAAATCCAGCCATAGTCAAGGACAAAAATGGCTCTTTTCGGCTGGAGATGAAAAGGGGCCATCCCATGTTGGTACAACACTCCATTTACCATACACAAGAATGGAGAGCAAATGGCGATATTTCCCTCATCTTGTCAAAGAGCCACCCACACAATCCCTCTGTTGAAGACATTATAGCAACAGAGCAATACATTACAGGGTTTGCCTGCAAAGGAAATGAACCTACAGGTGCTGGTGTGAAGCCCTTTAATGACTTAGTACATTCTGCGGACGAGTCCACGGGTGCTACTGCAATGGCCAAACTGGCGTCAAATCTGTGACATTAAGGACCCAGAACTCACATGGACTCAGATCATGACACAATTCCTGGCCAGTGAACATTGCCCCAATTTTTTAAAGCAGATGTAGAAAAAGCAAAGCGCCAAGACACAGACAATCAAGTTTCACAGTCTGATTCTGAAATGCCAGAAGACGACGAGGTTCAGCAGCCTGACTGGGTGAGTGTTTTACAACCAAATCCTGATTATGTAGATACCTCTGACTTTGTGTTTGATGATGGCGGCCCAGGTCATGATTGGACCCTGCCCAATCATGTTTACCCTGTTGACTATGGTGTCAAATTTATCGAACATCTGGAAACAGATCCGTACATTCCTGATGATGTCCTGGATCTTCCGGAAGTTAATTTGACTCTTCTCAACAAAGTTTTGTTTTGATTGATTTGAGGTTTAACGTCCCCGTCAACACTGTAACGGTCATTTTGGAGACGTTGCTTCCAATTTTTTGGGACTTTTACCCGACATTGAGATGAAATGACATCTCAATCCCTGTCGCCCAATGAAACCAAAAGGGTTTATTAGCATGGACGGTCCGCCTCGCACCGCGGTTCCTGGACAGGCTTAGATCCTCTAAGCGGTTTACCAGTACTAGTGTGCGGACCGGATTCAGCTCTGCGTGGAAGCATCATGCAGCCCATATATTTCTTCAAGCCCCTATGGGCGGGGGCGCTTCTCAACAAAGTACAGAGGTTTGCATTCAACATTGTCATGCTGACATTGATACAGTACAGAGAAGACCCAAGTTTGGTTGAACGTCTTCGTTTGGTGGTCAGCGGCACGGCAGGATCAGGCGAAAGCTTTCTAGTTAAACGCTTAGTCCCTTCAATCAGAAAGCTTCTTCAAAACAACAAGTCAGTTCAAGTCTTGGGTCCTACAGGAAACAGTGCTAACCTCATATCGGGATAAACTATACACAGTTTCCTGAAGATACCAACTGGCAAAGAACTGACCCAAGAAATGACGGCAGCAGATGGCGTAAGAGGGGAATACTACAAAAAAAAACTGCGCAGACTTGTGTGCGCTATTTGTCGATGAACGCTCACTTGTTGGTTGTACAACTTTAGGCTGGATTGAGTTCTTATGCAAACATGGCAAAATAACTTCAATGCCTCATGGGGCGGAATTCCGGTTGTTGTACTCTTGGGTGATGACGTTCAGTTACCACCTGTCTGCGATTCCCCAGTATACATCTGCAAAAGCAAAACATCTGCAGCTCTACATGGGGCACTTGTCTGGAGAGCATTTCAAGTGGCCATAATCTCAAAAACAATTGTTAGGCAAAGTCAAAGCCAGCAACAATTAAGAAATGTCATTATGTCAATGATGGAACACAAAACCTCAATACAACAAGCCAAATGGCTTCAGCAATTTCAGTGGGAGAATCAAAGGGTCACATATGGCGAGCAACTATTAACAGATATGTTTATACATGTTTTTCCTACTCATCTCGCTGAGTGGAATCATAATAAGACTGAGCTCTTAAAACCCAATAAAATGCACCTATAGCAAACATCTCAACAGTTGATCATGGAACGCATGCAAAAAAAAGCAACAAGTGACAAAGCTGCGGGTCTACAACAAAACCTTTACTTGTGTCAGGGTGCAAGAGTCATGCTCACAAGTAATCTTCATGTTCCTTTTGGTTTGTTTAATGGGTCTATGGGTAAAGTTATAGACATAGTGTACTTGGGTGGCAGAACTCCAAAAGATTCTTTGCCAGATGTAGTCATGGTGGAGTTTGACAAATATACAGGACCTGCATTCTTACTACGTTCCCCAAAACTAGTACCCATAGTACCTGTAGAAAAAAAGGGTAGTTTGATTTTGTTATGGGTGCAAAAGGAAGCAGATTCCACTTAGGCTGGATTGGGGCACAACTATTCACAGATGTCAGGGTATGACTATTGGCAGAGGAGAAACAAATCCGTACATTGTAATTGACCCTGGTACCAAGCAGTTTGAGTCAAAAAATCCTGGAGTCCTTTTCGTTGGTCTGTCTCGAGCAAAGACCGCTGATAGACCAGGTGAATTTCCTGATTTTGCTTGGCATCCCAATGTACTTGTCAATGAAGATCGCCTCTGCCATCGAGCCAATACCCCGACAACACAGGCCCGGCATCAAGAACTCGAAAGAATAGCTTTTCTGTCGGAAATGACTAAACAAACTTTCACAATGTTTTCCACACCATTATGGCTACAATAGACCCCACCTTCTCTGCTGAAGAATAGTTAATGGCATTATCTGAAAATGAAAGTCTCTAAAGTTTCAGTTACTACAGGAAACGTCCAGCTGTATCGGTGTGTGGCATGTCAGCTACTAACCTCTTATATACAACGGCATGTTGTCTGTCCATGTTATGTCTTAAATGTGAATAAACTGCATCAGTGCTTCTGACGTTGCCCATTGTGACAACTTAAATTATTTACACATTTAGTCAGCTGGATTGAGCTTCAGGTTGCTTACAATGTAACTTACAGTACCGTCACTTTCAGTCACTTTAAACATCTTTTATTTCCAAACTGTGACCCAAACAATGGCAGACAATACAATGCAAAACAATGGGATTTTTTATCACATGTGAATAAGAGAGTATGTGTAACTCTCACTTTCAATGCCCATCAACACTTATAAGATCATAGAGACACTCCAACTCTATAAATCACATTTTGTACCAAATCGAATCTTCTTCCGTCATATATCCAAAGAATCAATTTCTCATTTTAGGGGTGTCAGCCCGCGTTTTTTCCACATTCATTTCTCGGCCACCGTCCATCGGGGCTTTAAGAAATAGATAGGCTGCATGATGCTTCCACGCAGAGCTGAAACCGACGCGCACACAAGTACTGGTGAACAGCTTTGCGCATCTAAGTCGGTGCCAGTGTTCGACCGTCTTTGCTTATAAACCCCTATTGGTTTCATTGGGCGGCAGGGCTTGAGATGTCATTTAATCTCAATGTCTGGTAAAAGTCCCGCAAAAACTTGAAAGCGACGTCTCCAAAATGACCTTTACAATGTTGACGGGGACGTTAAACCTCAAATCAAACAAATTCATTTCTAAAATGCCTACAACTTATGCAAACAGTGTAGGCCCTGATCAGAGGCCGTGTTCTGCGACACCTGATCTGGGCCTGCCCTATTTGACAACTACCTATTTTCGGCTTCTCATACAAAATGGGTTCAGTACTAATTCAAAAGTCTCGAGATACAAGGGATAAAGACACATCACCAATGCTTCATACATGTCTTTACTGCCTATTACAACTTATTCATTATACACTCTGCCTATTGATTTCAGTCCTGTTCATCGCTTATTAAACCCTTACTTATAAGGATGCCCTGCACAAATGTCAGTACAAGTAAAATGACCAGCTCTATTTGAACTACATACTTTGAATATACTGTTCAGATCCATCAGAAACTCAACAAATAAAATAAACTTTAACGTTATGTAAGTCTTTTCTAAATTACTTAAGGTGTGTGGCACGTCAGCTACTAGCCTTAATGATAATTCCATGCAGTTGTCTTAGAACTGTAACTCAGTCTGTACTTACCAAATATACCATGAACCATGGATACCTTCACTGTTGTGCTACTTACATGTGTGTTTGTTTCTTTCTTTTAAGTGTAACGTCCCCTTCAACACTATATAGATCCTTTTAGAGATTTTCCTTCCAATCTTGTGGAACTTTTGCCCAACATTTACATAAAACGACATCTCAAACAAAGCCGCCCAATGATACTAAAAGGGTTTATAAGCATGGACTGTCCAACCCGCACTCGTTTACCTGGGCAAGCCTAGCTCCTATAGTTTTAGTACTTCCCTTTATAACATTAAACAAAAAAGATGTTTTTCTTTTTTTTTCCAGTTCCGTGAGAAATTGCCCAATATATCATTGCCAAACAATGCAGACCCAGATCACATCACGTGAACAACTCCGTGAAATGAACACCCCCTAAACCCCACTTTATATACAGAAAACTGGGGTTTAAGGGGGGTTTGCCATAGTTTTCTTATTTCTGTTCCAAGACATACATGTACGTTGTCGGTACTCGTAAGAACCGCCTCAATGATGCGTTTTTAACGAGCACCCACAACCTATCTTTGCAGTATAAATAAGAAAAATATCACAGATTTTCTTCAGAAAAGTAGCACTTTCGGGGATGTTAAAAATGTCATTATAGTATGTCTTTGCAGATGAATGCTCCTCAAGTCCTTATCTATACAGATTCAAGAGGTGGTAGCCAACAGAAATATTGTCAAGAAAACAACCTTTTTCAGACATGTAATGTTCAGGTCAATGTACAGGCTTGGGCAAGCATTGACAACATTTCAACTATTATAAAGCAGAAAATCAACACAATACACGCAACACTTTATCCATACACCTTCATCATCATGGCTGCTGATATATGCAGCTTCACAAAAATCAAACTACCCAACCATCAGTTTCAGATTGTTTATCAGCATCAGGATGATCAAATTGAACAAATAAAACAAACCTTATCTTCTTTATATCAATATATTTCTTCACATGACATTATTTTAAAGCTGTACATATCCCGCCTTCAAGTCTTTTGGATTAAAAAAAATACCAAATTTCACATGGCAATCTTTCACATGACACGTGCATCATGACCGACACGCAAATATCACATCAGCAAACACATTTGGAACAGGATATAGCCCTAGTGAACACCCATATCAGTACCTAAAATGAAAAGTATTCAAAGAGAAGTGTTCGCTGGGACCGTAACCTGATTCTTTGTAAACAAAAACTCAGCGGTCAGCATTGCACCACCAAAAAGAAAACACACAAAACAACAGTGTACCACAACCTCTATGATTGAGTACACCCTTCAAAAGACGAAGCTTATAAATGGTTTCGGTTCCTGTGTACTTCATTACAGCTAGATCTACAGAGGTTTTTGTACACTGAGGTTGTTGGTGCAGCTGACACTTGGGATTTCAAGAGATTGAAGTGATCATCAACAAAACATGCCTATATATACCTTTTGACCCCCTTTAACCCCACCTTTATATAATAAAACTGGGGTTTACAGGGGTAAACATTTTTTTTTATTATTTCTGCTCTAAAATATAAATTGTGGGACTCGTTAGAACAGCCTCAAGCAGACCATTCTAACATGTACCCATAATCTATATTTTGAGCGGAAAAAAAGACAAATATCACAACTTTTCATATTAAAGTTTGTATTTTGTATAGGGTGTTTTCGTTATGCATGAACCATCTTTCTCTTACCATCGCATTATCATCTCCGTGTAATGATAACCTGTCTACAAGCAAATTGATATAAAGACATTTTGGGTGTACAGCACTATTAATGATCTTTCAGATTTCTGTTCCTAGACATAGGCTGTGTGTACTCGTTACAACTGCCTCGATGATGTGGTTATAGCGAGTACCCTGAACCTATGTCTGCAGTAAAAATAAGAAGAGTATAGATGATTTTCATCAGCATATGAACCATTTACAGCCCCCGCCTATCTGGACTTGAAGAAAAAGATGGGCTGCATGATGCTTACATCCATACCTGAAACCGACCCACACACGATTAATGGTAAACCGCTTAGAGGATCTAAGCCTGCCCAGGCAAAGCGTTGTGAGTCGGCCCGTCCATGCTTATAAACCCTATTTGTTTCATTGGGCGGCAGGGCTTGAGATGTCATTTCATCTCAATCTGGGGTAGAAGTCCCACAAAATTTGAAGCAACGTCTCCAAAATGACCTTTACAGTGTTGATGGGGACGTTAAACCTCAAATCAAACAAAGAAACATAAACCATTTTAGAGATATGAAAGTTTGTACCACATGGATGTGTTATCATAGTGCATAGGGTACTGTTCATAGCATAAATTTCAATTTAATGTTTGTTCCTGTTCTTAAATATTGACCAAGTGTTCTTTCCTTTTCTCTGTTTCATGTTTATAATGTCGTTTTCTACTCATTGAACTGAATACACAATTATTGGTGCCTTCTACTTCTTCATCCTGTTACAAGCTCAACTGTGATACTTTCCATTACACAAACACTTATCATGCATTTATAACAAGACAAATTAGTTCCAAACTGTGCATGTCTGCTACTAGCTCTTACAAACATATCAGTGGTGTGTGGCATGTCTGCTACAAGCCCTTAACAATGTCTACAATATAACAAGTATGGACCGTATAAAACCATGAACTTTTAGTAAATATTAGCACATGTCACCAATTCTATACTTAATGATGCCCCAACCTGGGTTTTAACTGCAAGTGAATTACAGGTAAGTTTCAAAAAGAAAATATAGTAAACTCTATTACCAAAGTACACATTTGTTTTCCCTTGACAATTATATTCCCTGCTATCAAATGACAATGATCCTTTCAATACAAAGAAACAAAATAGATGCTTACAATATGACATACATAACAAAGCTTTCATCACAGACCATCAGTGTTATTTAGGCATGCAATGCAGTTTTTCATTAATTAAGCTTTCAGTAGTACTCTTAACAGTTTACATAATTCACTAACAACCATATAAAATGGTGTCCTGTTTGGACAATTTACAAGTTCACAATGTCACAAATTATTTCACATTTTTTGATGACTACATATGCATTTCAGCTTCGCACATAGCATATCCAATGAATACATTTTACATTTTACTGCCTTTCATACATCATATTCAGTGAACCACATCAGTTACAGCCCTTTCCCTCATGATGTGTCTGGCTGAAAAACCATCAGAGTATTTAGCATTGATATGTCAGTTACTACCCTGTTACCTTATTCCGTTCACATTTCATTTCCTGTTGTGATTCTGTTCTATTGTTTCAGTTGCAGTTATTCTTTTAACGAAATGACAACTCATGCAAAAATGTTCATGTCCGCATCTAGGCTGTGCCTAAGTTCATATTATACATAAAATATATATATAAGCAATACGGACATGCAAAGAAACTATAACAAATAATAAAACTCGACAGAGGAACCGCCTTTGAAGGTCAGCAAAAAGTATTTCTTACATGCTTTTCAATGAAATATAGAGATTTCTCAGTGAAATAGAAAACGATATTGTTACTGTTTCAAACAGTGAGTGATATCAATTTTATTTTTTACTGTTTGGGACTACTTTTTTCTCCAAATCTAATTCTGTGGTCAGTTTTTCCATCGTCAGATGTTTGAAAATTAATGTACTGTATTAGAATTGACGCTAAGCCCGTCCACACGTCACGAGGAGGTTAATGACGTCATTTTCGTCGCTGACGTCACGTATTTTGTTGCGCGACGTTAGATCTGTCCGCGCCTTCTTTGGGTAAATAATATCTCAATTATTTCAATAACCATTCGTAAAAATGCTATCCCAGTCTATTTCTTAGGTGTAAACTCTTAGTTTACACCCAATATTATACCCAGTAAATACGTTGGACACCACCAAATTGACGCGAAACGACCAGGAACAAAGTTAGTTTTCTCTGAGGGTGAGTGATGCGATTAGTGAAGCTAAGTACTGCCGTTTTGAAGCATATAAGGAACAGAAAATTTGATTTTGTTTAGTGTAAGATCAAATTTTATTTCACTCGTTAAAATACTGGTTTTGGTTTTCATTCGGTGAAATAATATAAAAATCTTAAATGGGCGTGAGGGGTGGATGGAAAAATCCGCCCCAACGGTCACTGTCCGGCATCACGAGGCTTGCCGAGTGATGCAGGACAGTGATCACGAGGGACGGATTTTCTATCGACTCCTCACACCCATATGGGATTCTTTTTCTTGCACACCTCCATTTCTTAGAGGGGTTGTAATGCTGCAGTCACTTCGGTTACTGACGTCCGCCATATTGGGATGACATTACAGGAACGTTTAGTGACGTCACGTAACCTGCATGACGTCAACCTTAACGACGGCGCATATAAGGTCTTATTCAACCAGTGCATTTATCAAACACGCGATTATATTCGATTTTCGGTCGGAACACCAGGGTCAGAACACAAATTTCTATCCCAGGGTAAAATCACGGATTTCATTGTCTGGTGGTGTGCAAGAAAATTCGATCTTACACTGAAAAAATCAAATATCCTCTATTTCACTTGGGATTAAATCGATTTTTATATGACCATAAGCCTCGTCCTTGTTTTTTTTTTTCCAGTTTAGACAAATAATTGGCTCAAGCAGAAATTCGACAGCTTGCAATACTGAACATCTGAAAAGACGTCGTCTGTAGAACCAACACTAATAATAAAGAAACGACGTTGTGAAATTCTCAGGAGATCTACTTCTCTACCAACAAAGAATGTCCATAATACTACCAAGGGTAAAAGATGAGCTGATTATGGTGGTCTGTCAGCCCGTGCTGGACCCTAACCCCCAGCGTCGTACCAGTACCTGCTGCTATCAAGCAGGGAGCAGCAGGTCACCACACATTGTTGTGCCTTTCAATATACTTTCTTTTTCCGACACAATGTTGTAGATACTCGTTACAACTTGACCTGCTGCTAAAGTGTTCGTTTTTCTCAGGGTTTATATTTCTATGAATACTACCGGAAAATCATGCATACTCATATTAGCTTGCTAAGATCGTGGCGAGGTGGAGATACCGTCCACAAATGTAGCTAGATAGCAAAAATCGAGTAGATAATGGATTTGCGTTCAAATAGTATATTTCCCATAGGGAAAATTGATGAAACGACCCTATAAATCAATGCCATGACTCCTGTCAAAACGAACACCCACACAACACGTGACGTTTCATGTGGGTTTACGGCGTCCCGCAAACCCCCATGCTGACAAGACAACCGAGTGTGATCTCTGACAGGTGTACGGGCAGCTGTGGGGTAAGGCACAAGAAAGATATTAGATGAATGACATGAATTTTTTACAGTATCTATATACAACACTTACTAACACAAAACATCACAATTTGTTGCTTCTGTAGCCAACTCACGACGTCCGCTCCGAAGGCAAAACAATGTTCTGTGCTCGGAACGGGTGACGTGAATACCTACAGAAGCAAACAACCAAAACAACAACAAAAACAAAAAAAGAAACAACACAAGACGCGACTGGCCAGTTTAAAACTTAGGGTGAATCCCCCTCTCGCGTGAATCTTCCGCTCGCGAACTAGTGCAAACTAGTCTATCGACATTGTTGCCGATCACAGGTTTAGCGATCGCACCAATCTGATTCGTCCGAATCACCTGCAGGTTATTTAATCGACCTCTTCCATTTGGATGGTCTCACATTTGTTCACAATGGACAATGGTATGAGCTGATTATGGTGGTCTGTCCGCCCGTGCTGGACCCTAACCCCCAGCGTGGTACCAGTACCTGCTGCTATCAAGCAGGGAGCAGCAGGTCACCACACATTGTTGTGCCTTTCAATATACTTTCTTTTTCCGACACAATGTTGTAGATACTCGTTACAACTTGACCTGCTGCTAAAGTGTTCGTTTTTCTCAGGGTTTATATATCTATGAATACTACCGGAAAATCACGCATACTCATATTAGCTTGCTAAGATCGTGGCGAGGTGGAGATACCGTCCACAAATGAAGCTAGATAGCAAAAATCGAGTAGATAATGGATTTGCGTTCAAATAGTATATTTCCCATAGGACATTGATGAAACGACCCTATAAATCAATGCCATGACTCCTGTCAAAACGAACACCCACACAACACGTGACGGGAATGAAAATCATATATGGCACAATTTGGCGGTTGACGATTTTTAGGCAAATTTATAGAACTCAGCCTTATAGCGGCCCCCTGTATTGTAAAAACAGATCTCCATAAACCACTCATGCATACATCGTATGATATGTGCATGACTTGTTCATGGAGCAGCACATTTTGCCTACCATATTTCACCTAAAATATTTCACTCGCACCGCCCTACCATATATCTACTAAAATTATTTAGATGTGCATAAGCACCAGAAAGGTTTCCTATTCCATCTCGTAACAAAGGTTTCCCATTTTGGAGAAAAAACAATCAGAAATGTTTTTTCTTTGTGTACAGAGATGGAATAGGATGAACCTATCTAAACAAGACAGCAATTTACACAACAACCGTGCAAAAAATTACCTACTAAGGTAGTCTGCCCCCAAATATTCTTGGCCCCGTATTGCAATAATCCGAAATCTATACGGCTGTAGTTTCATTGCCCAACGCATAATTCGAGGATTGAGAACTTTTGCTGTTTGCATATAAGACAAGGGCTTGTGGTCTGTCTCAAGCAAGAATTCTACTCCGTAAAGATACTTGCGAAATTTCTCAACACCCCAGATAATAGCCAAACATTCCTTCTCTATCACAGAATAGTTTTTCTCACGAGGCAAAAGTTTCTTGCTGGCATAAGCAATGGGAAGTCGTCCTTCCCCTTCAAATTCTTGGAGCAAAACGGCTCCTATACCAACATCAGAAGCGTCCGTCCGGAGTATGAACGGATTCCCATCGTGAAAGATAGGAAGACGAAGAATAGGACTAGACGTGAGTCTATTCTTTAGGGTCTGGAATGCCTTTTCATGATGGTCCTGCCAGTCTGTGATCTTGTTAGGTCTACTTTTCTTAGTTAAATCTGTCAAAGGGGCAGCAATAGATGAGAAATTTGGAATGAAACGGCGGTAGAAACCAGCCAACCCAAGAAATGACTTTAGTTGTCTCTAAGTGGAAGGTCGAGGATCATCCTTTATAGCTTGTGTCTTCTTGAGGTCTAACTGACTGAGCAGCTACACTGTGACCAAGACATTCGATACTGCTATACCCAATCATACACTAAAAAGGCTGTCCTAAGTCTATCCAAAACTTCACGTAATGACGTCAAGTGGTCTTTCCAAGTTTCGGTAAAGATCCACATATCATCGACGAAGCTATCAACGTTAGAAAGTTCGGACAGAATCATTTTCATCAACCTGCAAAATGTTGCTCCTCAGTTTACCAAACCGAAGGGCATAGTTTTGAATTGAAACAAGCCTTTGGGGGTTTTGAACGCAGTTAGGGGTTTTGCCTTAGACGTCATTTTTACCTGCCAATAACCTTTTGACAAATCTAATTTGCTAAAGTATTTGTGCCCCGACATTCTATTTATAACCTCCTCCATATTTGGCATTGGTTCTGCATCGAGCTCCGTCACTTTATTAAGTTTACGGAAGTCAATGCAGAACCGCACCGAACCATCTTTTTCAGGGACAAGTACTACAGGGGCTGAGTATGGAGATATTGATGGCTCAATAACTCCTAAATCTAACATATCTTGAATTTCCTTTTCCATTACATCCCGTACTTTATATGGTATGGCATAACCTTTTGACCTCACTGGTTCCGACGTCAGCAACTTTATGTCGTGTTCTATTTGGTCAGTTCGTCCTGGTACACTGGACAGTACGTCCGGGTATTCTTTTATCAACGTCTCTATTTCTTTACGCTGATCCTGCGTTAACATTTCTGAAATATTGACGTCCTTAAACGTCTCTGGTTGCTTTGCAGTAGGAAAAGCGCAATCTTCCAATGAGAACTCGTCAACGTCATCATTTTCAGTTGACGGAATGGACTCTACAGAAAGCAAGCAATGTGACGTCACATTTTGACGTTCCACATATTGCTTCAGTATGTTAGCGTGATATGTGTTAACATTTCCATTGACGTCAATCTTATAATCCATTCTGTTCACTACCTCAACCACTTCATAAGGACCTTTCCATTGAAGCAATAATTTATTACTGTCTGTCGGTTGTAACAAAAGTACTTTATCGCCGACGTCAAATTTACGCGACCTCGCGCCTTTATCATAATAAGCTTTCTGCTTAATCTGAACCTTCTTTAAATTATCACGCGCTAATTTGCATGTCTGCTCTAACCGTTCCCTAAGCTCAATAACGTATTGATACGTCGAAAGAACTTGCTCATCGCGTACCTCTTCAGCCCATAATTCTCTTAATATTGCCATTGGACCTCTGACATTACGTCCATATAACAACTCAAAAGGGGAGTATCCTAAAGACTCTTGTGGGACTTCCCTGACCGCAAATAATAAAGCTGGAAGATATTTATCCCAATCTTTTGGACGTTCAGCACACATGCGACGTAACATCTGCTTTAACGTAGCGTGGAACCGCTCAATCAAGCCGTTACAAATTGGGTGTCTCGGACTACACGTTAACTGTTGAAGAGAAAGAAGTCTGCTGACTTCTTTCATTACCTCAGCAGTAAACTGTGATCCACAATCAGTCAACATTTCATTAGGAATACCAACCCTACTAAACATTTCAATAAGCGCTTCCGCGACACGTTCCGTCTCAATACTCGGTAAAGCTATCGCCTCTGGATACCTTGTCGCATAATCTATCATGGTTAAAATATACCGAGATTTCCTATCAGATCGAGGCTCAATTGGACCAACTATGTCCACTGCCACCCTCTTAAATGGCGTATCAATCAATGGCATTTTTCCTAGAGGTACTTTAGTGACCCGACCTTTCTGAATGGTTCTCTGACAAATATCACAAGATTTACAAAATCTAGCGACATCACCGCAAATACCGGGCCAGTAAAACTCAGTTACAACTCTATCCAATGTCTTCCTAATACCCATATGTCCAGACATAAGCGTTTCATGAGCCAGTTTCAACACCTTTCCTCGGAAACTTTGAGGGACCACAAGTTGGAAAGAGACTTTGTTACCCTTTGTGAACTCCCTATATGCCAAACCCTTTTCTCAATAAACCTAGTTTCACCTCGATTTAAACCACGACTCACAGTCTTGTTCCCAGATACAACCCTTTTCCTGATGTTTTCCAAAGTTGGATCATCAACCTGAGCTTGCTTGAAAGCCTCCTTGTCATCGTTAATGATCTGATCGGGAACCTTAAGTTTTCTGTAAGGCTTCTCATCCTGCCTAGTTTGATACCTAGTTACAGCCGCAGCTGAGAAATAAGACATATCAGGAAGTTTTGATCCATCAATGTTACCGATAACCAAATCGTACAACGTATCATCCATACACAAAGCTTCAGTTTTCCCAGTGAAAAAAGGGACAATCAATGTCAATCATTGCCAAAGGATACCTTTGTGTGGATTCATCAATCAACGTAACATTTGATTCCTTCCCTATTAGCTGACTATCCGAAACCAAACTTCTCCGAACGACACAGCCTGTACACCCAGTATCTCTTGATACAACCACCTTTTTATTATTAACCAATCCTTGTGCCGTCGGTAACCTTGCCTTTAAGAAGTAACAGACACCTTCCCTAGTTTCCTTACTACACTCCTCCCTATCCGAAATCAAAGGATCACCAACCTTATTTTCAAAAATACTTCCAATCTCATCACCTTTCCTAGTTACTTCCGTTTGACAAAAACTAACTTGGTGTGCTGCGCCACGTGGTGTGCTATTATTTTTACCGCGTCCGCGAAAAGACCCTCTAAAATTACCACGACCACGTGTATAACCACGACCTACATTCTGCGTATTCTCATTCTTAACCTGAGAACCTTGAGTCTGTACGCGCGTGTTAAAATTTTCCTTAACACCGCTATCCCCAACTCCAGTTGCTCCTACCTCTGCGCTATACAATTGTTTCCTGTCGGGGTTCTTAAAACATTTAATTGTTAAATGCCCCTTACCGCATATGCTACACTTGATATCCGATCTACCACTCGGTTTGTTCGAGTCAACTTTGTCCTGTTTACCCTGCGCTGCACCTCTATTATCGCGTTGCCCCTTATTAGTGCAACTATATACGCCCCCGCGCGCTTCTGCAAACAAATCTGCCTCCCTAGCCATTTCATCTAAATTACCAAACTGTTTTGGCTTCAGATGTACATACAGTTCTCTATTACATGACTCCAGGAACTGATCCCTTGCCATGAAATCACAGACAGCCGGAAAAGATTTTTCTATCTTTGCCATATTAAGCCATTTTTCTAAATAACTTCTCAGTCTACTACTGAACTGTATGAACGTTTCTGATTTCTCGGGCCTACTATAACGAAACTGCTTCCTAAATCCACGCTCCGTCATGTCAAAATTCTTTAAAAAAGCCTCCTTTAACTTATCATAATCCACCGCATCCTCATTTGACAATCGGTCATATACGTCAAGTGCGCGCCCTTTGAGCAATGCACTTAAATACGCGGCCCAAACACTCTTATCCCATTTATTAGCCGTAGCATATTTCTCAAACCTAGATAAATAACTATCCATTTTATCTTTACCCTCTTCAAAATAAGGTAACTTAGGATCCCGGGCATGAGCCACCTTCTCAGCTTTTTACTTTTCAAATTCTAGCTCGAGCTTCGTTCTCTGCATTTCTAATTGGTTCCTTAATTCTTGGTGCTGTAGCTCAAACCCATGTTTTATTTGTTCTAAATGGGTCTCACTAATCTCTTTTGCCTCCCTTTCAGTCTTAATGCGTGCCATTTCAAGTTCCTTATTAACATTCAACAAAGCTAGTTCATGTGCCCTTTCCTTTTCCTTTTCCTCTAACTTAGCTAGTTCATGTACCCTTTCCTTTTCCTTTTCTTCAGACCTTAACCTTTCTAAATCCCTTTGCTCTTGCCTTTCTGCCCGCTCAATATCTTGCTGCTCCTTAACAATACCTTGCAACTCCTTTCCCTCATAACCTAAGTCCTTTCCCATTTGCATTAAACGCTCCATTATTGATAACGTAAATCTCACGTTACTATCAAAACCACTATAAACTGATCAGTTATGATCAGTGATGATTGAATGGGCTTAACTAAAACGTTAAGATGTGTGTTATACGCGTTAATCTAACTAAAACGTTAGTTATTAAAGCACACGCGATTTGAAATGTCAAATGCTTTCAGCAAAGTATGACGTTGCGTACTGGTAGTCTAATATGACGTCATAAACTGACGACGTTTACAGTAAAATGCTACAATCCGAAGTTTCATCACATTACAAAACTCCGATTATAACAAGTCAGCATTAATGTTTCTATTACGTCATACCTAACCTCAAGCCACAGCGTAAATATTAACGCTACCGTTATGTCAACGTCAGTAAATTGTTAACGTCACTACGTCAGAACCATGTGTGGGTAAGATCAATTAGTAACTCCAGTTTAACTTAGTAGAATGTCAGGTAACACAATAAGTGGGCTCTACTTAAATTTTTCGTTACAAAGAAAAAGTGGGGTTTGCCTTGCCTTCCTGCTCAGAAATTATCAACTTGTCAGTATCCATTTAGTTGAATACATGGGTTTCGCACTTCATCAACACAGGAAGGAAGATTCAAGCTAATTTCTAAATGTGGCTGTCAATACATTTTTTTTTATATTGATGTTTCAGAGCATCAATGTGCTGTTCCACAGCCGGGAACACCAGCCAGAGATCAAATCCTCACTTCACTGACACCAAATGTTACATGTGGGTTTACGGCGTCCCGCAAACCCCCATGCTGACAAGACAACCGAGCGTGATCTCTGACGGGTGTACGGGCAGCTGTGGGGTAAGGCACAAGAAAGATATTAGATGAATGACATGAATTATTTACAGTATCTATAAACAACACTTACTAACAAAAAAAAAAACATAATGTGTTGCTTCTGTAGCCAACTCACGACGTCCGCTCCGAAGGCAAAACAATGTTCTGTGCTCGGAACGGGTGACGTGAATACCTACAGAAGCAAACAACCAAAACAACAACAAAAACAAAAAAAGAAACAACACAAGACGCGACTGGCCAGTTTATAACTTAGGGTGAATCCCCCTCTCGCGTGAATCTTCCTCTCGCGAACTAGTGCAAACTAGTCTATCGACATTGTTGCCGATCACAGGTTTAGCGATCGCACCAATCTGATTCGTCCGAATCACCTGCAGGTTATTTAATCGACCTCTTCCATTTGGATGGTCTCACATTTGTTCACAATGGACAATGGCATGAGCTGATTATGGTGGTCTGCCCGCCCGTGCTGGACCCTAACCCCCAGCGTCGTACCAGTACCTGCTGCTATCAAGCAGGGAGCAGCAGGTCACCACACATTGTTGTGCCTTTCAATATACTTTCTTTTTCCGACACAATGTTGTAGATACTCGTTACAACTTGACCTGCTGCTAAAGTGTTCGTTTTTCTCAGGGTTTATATATCTATGAATACTACCGGAAAATCATGCATACTCATATTAGCTTGCTAAGATCGTGGCGAGGTGGAGATACCGTCCACAAATGAAGCTAGATAGCAAAAATCGAGTAGATAATGGATTTGCGTTCAAATAGTATACTTCCCATAGGCAAAATTGATGAAACGACCCTATAAATCAATGCCATGACTCCTGTCAAATCGAACACCCACACAACATGTGACGGGAATGAAAATCATATATGGCACAATTTGGCGGTTGGCGATTTTTAGGCAAATTTTATAGAACTCAGCCTTATAGCGGCCCCTTGTATTGTAAAAACAGATCTCCATAAACCACTCATGCATACATCGTATGATATGTGCATGACTTGTTCATGGAGCAGCACATTTTGCCTACCATATTTCACCTAAAATATTTCACTCGCACCGCCCTACCATATATCTACTAAAATAATTTAGATGTGCATAAGCACCAGAGAGGTTTCCTATTCCATCTCGTAACAAAGGTTTCCCATTTTGGAGAAAAAACAATCAGAAATGTTTTTTCTTTGTGTACAGAGATGGAATAGGATGAACCTATCTAAAGAAGACAGCTATTTACACAACAACCGTGCGAAAAATTACCTACTAAGGGAGTCTGCCCCCAAATTTTCTTGGCCCCGAATTGCAATAATCCGAAATCTATACGGCTTTAGTTTCATTGCCCAACGCATAATTCGAGGATTGAGAACTTTTGCTGTTTGCATATAAGAAAAGGGCTTGTGGTCTGTCTCAAGCAAGAATTCTACTCCGTAAAGATACTTGCGAAATTTCTCAACACCCCAGATAATAGCCAAACACTCCTTCTCTATCACAGAATAGTTTTTCTCACGAGGCAAAAGTTTCTTGCTGGCATAAGCAATGGGAAGTCGTCCTTCCCCTTCAAATTCTTGGAGCAAAACGGCTCCTATACCAACATCAGAAGCGTCCGTCCGGAGTATGAACGGATTCCCATCATGAAAGATAGGAAGACGAAGAATAGGACTAGACGTGAGTCTATTCTTTAGGGTCTGGAATGCCTTTTCATGATGGTCCTGCCAGTCTGTGATCTTGTTAGGTCTACTTTTCTTAGTTAAATCTGTCAAAGGGGCAGCAATAGATGAGAAATTTGGAATGAAACGGCGGTAGAAACCAGCCAACCCAAGAAATGACTTTAGTTGTCTCTTAGTGAAAGGTCGAGGAGCATCCTTTATAGCTTGTGTCTTGTCTTCTAGCGGTCTAACTGACTGAGCAGCTACACTGTGACCAAGACATTCGATACTGCTATACCCAATCATACACTTAGAAGGTTTTGCCGTCAACTTGGCTGTCCTAAGTCTATCCCAAACTTCACGTAATGACGTCAAGTGGTCTTTCCAAGTTTCGGTAAAGATCCACATATCATCGACGAAGCTATCAACGTTAGAAATTTCGGACAGAATCATTCTCATCAACCTGCAAAATGTTGCTCCTGAGTTTACCAAACCGAAGGGCATAGTTTTGAATTGAAACAAGCCTTTGGGGGTTTCGAACGCAGTTAGGGGTTTTGCCTTAGACGTCATTTTTACCTGCCAATAACCTTTTGACAAATCTAATTTGCTAAAGTATTTGTGCCCCGACATTCTATTTATAACCTCCTCCATATTTGGCATTGGTTCTGCATCGAACTCCGTCACTTTATTAAGTTTACGGAAGTCAATGCAGAACCGCACCGAACCATCTTTTTTAGGGACAAGTACTACAGGGGATGAGTATGGAGATATTGATGGCTCAATAACTCCTAAATCTAACATATCTTGAATTTCCTTTTCCATTACATCCCGTACTTTATATGGTATGGCATAACCTTTTGACCTCACTGGTTCCGACGTCAGCAAGTTTATGTCGTGTTCTATTTGGTCAGTTCGTCCTGGTACACTGGACAGTACGTCCGGGTATTCTTTTATCAACGTCTCTATTTCTTTACGCTGATCCTGCGTTAACATTTCTGAAATATTGACGTCCTTAAACGTCTCTGGTTGCTTTGCAGTAGGAAAAGCGCAATCTTCGAATGAGAATTCGTCAACGTCATCATTTTCAGTTGACGGAATGGACTCTACAGAAAGCAAGCAATGTGACGTCACATTTTGACGTTCCACATATTGCTTCAGTATGTTAGCGTGATATGTGTTAACATTTCCATTGACGTCAATCTTATTATCCATTCTGTTCACTACCTCAACCACTTCATAAGGACCTTTCCATTGAAGCAATAATTTATTACTGTCTGTCGGTAGTAACAAAAGTACTTTATCGCCGGCGACAAATTTACGCGACCTCGCGCCTTTATCATAATAAGCTTTCTGCTTAATCTGAACCTTCTTTAAATTATCACGCGCTAATTTGCATGTCTGCTCTAACCGTTCCCTAAGCTCAATAACGTACTGATACGTCGAAAGAACTTGCTCATCGCGTACCTCTTCAGCCCATAATTCTCTTAATATTGCCATTGGACCTCTGACGTTACGTCCATATAACAACTCAAAAGGGGAGTATCCTAAAGACTCTTGTGGGACTTCCCTGACCGCAAATAATAAAGCTGGAAGATATTTATCCCCATCTTTTGGACGTTCAGCACACATGCGACGTAACATCTGCTTTAACGTAGCGTGGAACCGCTCAATCAAGCCGTTACAAATTGGGTGTCTCGGACTACACGTTAACTGTTGAAGAGAAAGAAGTCTGCTGACTTCTTTCATTACCTCAGCAGTAAACTGTGATCCACAATCAGTCAACATTTCATCAGGAATACCAACCCTACTAAACATTTCAATAAGCGCTTCCGCGACACGTTCCGTCTCAATACTCGGTAAAGCTATCGCCTCTGGATACCTTGTCGCATAATCTATCATGGTTAAAATATACCGAGATTTCCTATCAGATCGAGGCTCAATTGGACCAACTATGTCCACTGCCACCCTCTTAAATGGCGTATCAATCAATGGCATTTTTCCTAGAGGTACTTTAGTGACCCGACCTTTCTGAATGGTTCTCTGACAAATATCACAAGATTTACAAAATCTAGCGACATCACCGCAAATACCGGGCCAGTAAAACTCAGTTACAACTCTATCCAATGTCTTCCTAATACCCATATGTCCAGACATAAGCGTTTCATGAGCCAGTTTCAACACCTTCCCTCGGAAACTTTGAGGGACCACAAGTTGGAAAGAGACTTTGTTACCCTTTGTGAACTCCCTATATGCCAAACCTTTTTTCTCAATAAACCTAGTTTCACCTCGGTTTAAACCACGACTCACAGTCTTGTTCCCAGATACAACCCTTTTCCTGATGTTTTCCAAAGTTGGATCATCAATCTGAGCTTGCTTGAAAGCCTCCTTGTCATCGTTAATGATCTGATCGGGAACCTTAAGTTTTCTGTAAGGCTTCTCATCCTGCCTAGTTTGAGACCTAGTTACAGCCGCAGCTGAGAAATGAGACATATCAGGAAGTTTTGATCCATCAATGTTACCGATAACCAAATCGTACAACGTATCATCCATACACAAAGCTTCAGTTTTCCCAGTGAAAAAAGGACAATCAATGTCAATCATTACCAAAGGATACCTTTGTGTGGATTCATCAATCAACGTAACATTTGATTCCTTCCCTATTAACTGACTATCCGAAACCAAACTTCTCCGAACGACACAGCCTGTACACCCAGTATCTCTTAATACAACCACCTTTTTATTATTAACCAATCCTTGTGCCGTCGGTAACCTTGCCTTTAAGAAGTAACAGACACCTTCCCTAGTTTCCTTACTACACTCCTCCCTATCCGAAATCAAAGGATCACCAACCTTATTTTCAAAAATACTTCCAATCTCATCACCTTTCCTAGTTACTTCCGTTTGACAAAAACTAACTTGGTGTGCTGCGCCACGTGGTGTGCTATTATTTTTACCGCGTCCGCGAAAAGACCCTCTAAAATTACCACGACCACGTGTATAACCACGACCTACATTCTGCGTATTCTCATTCTTAACCTGAGAACCTTGAGTCTGTACGCGCGTGTTAAAATTTTCCTTAACACCGCTATCCCCAACTCCAGTTGCTCCTACCTCTGCGCTATACAATTGTTTCCTGTCGGGGTTCTTAAAACATTTAATTGTTAAATGCCCCTTACCGCATATGCTACACTTGATATCCGATCTACCACTCGGTTTGTTCGAGTCAACTCTGTCCTGTTTACCCTGCGCTGCGCCTCTATTATCGCGTTGCCCCTTATTAATGCAACTATATACGCCCCCGCGCGCTTCTGCAAACAAATCTGCCTCCCTAGCTATTTCATCTAAATTACCAAACTGTTTTGGCTTCAGATGTACATACAGTTCTCTATTACATGACTCCAGGAACTGATCCCTTGCCATGAAATCACAGACAGCCGGAAAAGATTTTTCTATCTTTGCCATATTAAGCCATTTTTCTAAATAACTTCTCAGTCTACTACTGAACTGTATGAACGTTTCTGATTTCTCGGGCCTACTATAACGAAACTGCTTCCTAAATCCACGCTCCGTCATGTCAAAATTCTTTAATAAAGCGTCTTTTAACTTATCATAATCCACCGCATCCTCATTTGACAATCGGTCATATACGTCAAGTGCGCGCCCTTTGAGCAATGCACTTAAATACGCGGCCCAAACACTCTTATCCCATTTATTAGCCGTAGCATATTTCTCAAACCTAGATAAATAACTATCCATTTTATCTTTACCCTCTTCAAAATAAGGTAACTTAGGATCCCGGGCATGAGCCACCTTCTCAGCTTTTTGCTTTTCAAATTCTAGCTCGAGCTTCGTTCTCTGCATTTCTAATTGGTTCCTTAATTCTTGGTGCTGTAGCTCAAACCCATGTTTTATTTGTTCTAAATGGGTCTCACTAATCTCTTTTGCCTCCCTTTCAGTCTTAATGCGTGCCATTTCAAGTTCCTTATTAACATTCAACATAGCTAGTTCATGTGCCCTTTCCTTTTCCTTTTCCTCTAACTTAGCTAGTTCATGTACCCTTTCCTTTTCCTTTTCTTCAGACCTTAACCTTTCTAAATCCCTTTGCTCTTGCCTTTCTGCCCGCTCAATATATTGCTGCTCCTTAACAAAACCTTGTAACTCCTTCCCCTCATAACCTAAGTCCTTTCCCATTTGCATTAAACGCTCCATTATTGATAACGTAAATCTCACGTTACTATTAAAACAACTATAAACTGATCAGTTATGATCAGTGATGATTGAATGGGCTTAACTAAAACGTTAAGATGTGTGTTATACGCGTTAATCTAACTAAAACGTTAGTTATTAAAGCACACGCGATTTGAAATGTCAAATGCTTTCAGCAAAGTATGACGTTGCGTACTGGTAGTCTAATATGACGTCATAAACTGACGACGTTTACAGTAAAATGCTACAATCCGAAGTTTCATCACATTACAAAATTCCGATCATAACAAGTCAGCATTAATGTTTCTATTACGTCATACCTAACCTCAAGCCACAGAGTAAATATTAACGCTACCGTTATGTCAACGTCAGTAAATTGTTAACGTCACTACGTCAGAACCATGTGTGGGTAAGATCAATTAGTAACTCCAGTTTAACTTAGTAGAATGTCAGGTAACACAATAAGTGGGCTCTACTTAAATTTTTCGTTACCAAGAAAAAGTGGGGTTTGCCTTGCCTTCCTGCTCAGAAATTATCAACTTGTCAGTATCCATTTAGTTGAATACATGGGTTTCGCACTTCATCAACGCAGGAAGGAAGATTCAAGCTAATTTCTAAATGTGGCTGTCAATACATTTTTTTTTAAATTGATGTTTCAGAGTATCAATGTGCTGTTCCACAGCCGGGAACACCAGCCAGAGATCAAATCCTCACTTCACTGACACCAAATGTTACATGTGGGTTTACGGCGTCCCGCAAACCCCCATGCTGACAAGACAACCGAGTGTGATCTCTGACAGGTGTACGGGCAGCTGTGGGGTAAGGCACAAGAAAGATATTAGATGAATGACATGAATTATTTACAGTATCTATATACAACACTTACTAACACAAAACATCACAATTTGTTGCTTCTGTAGCCAACTCACGACGTCCGCTCCGAAGGCAAAACAATGTTTTGTGCTCGGAACGGGTGACGTGAATACCTACAGAAGCAAACAACCAAAACAACAACAAAAACAAAAAAAGAAACAACACAAGACGCGACTGGCCAGTTTATAACTTAGGGTGAATCCCCCTCTCGCGTGAATCTTCCTCTCGCGAACTAGTGCAAACTAGTCTATCGACATTGTTGCCGATCACAGGTTTAGCGATCGCACCAATCTGATTCGTCCGAATCACCTGCAGGTTATTTAATCGACCTCTTCCATTTGGATGGTCTCACATTTGTTCACAATGGACAATGGTATGAGCTGATTATGGTGGTCTGTCCGCCCGTGCTGGACCCTAACCCCCAGCGTCGTACCAGTACCTGCTGCTATCAAGCAGGGAGCAGCAGGTCACCACACATTGTTGTGCCTTTCAATATACTTTCTTTTTCCGACACAATGTTGTAGATACTCGTTACAACTTGACCTGCTGCTAAAGTGTTCGTTTTTCTCAGGGTTTATATATCTATGAATACTACCGGAAAATCATGCATACTCATATTAGCTTGCTAAGATCGTGGCGAGGTGGAGATACCGTCCACAAATGAAGCTAGATAGCAAAAATCGAGTAGATAATGGATTTGCGTTCAAATAGTATATTTTCCATAGGAAAAATTGATGAAACGACCCTATAAATCAATGCCATGACTCCTGTCAAAACGAACACCCACACAACACGTGACGGGAATGAAAATCATATATGGCACAATTTGGCGGTTGGCGATTTTTAGGCAAATTTTATAGAACTCAGCCTTATAGCGGCCCCCTGTATTGTAAAAACAGATCTCCATAAACCACTCATGCATACATCGTATGATATGTGTATGACTTGTTTATGGAGCAGCACATTTTGCCTACCATATTTCACCTAAAATATTTCACTCGCACCGCCCTACCATATATCTACTAAAATAATTTAGATGTGCATAAGCACCAGAGAGGTTTCCTATTCCATCTCGTAACAATGTCGTTTTCTACTCATTGAACTGAATACATAATTACTGGTGCCTTCTACTTCTTCATCCTGTTACAAGCTCGACTGTGATACTTTCCATTACACAAACACTTATCATGCATTTATAACAAGACACATTAGTTCCAAACTGTGCATGTCTGCTACTAGCTCTTACAAACATATCAGTGGTGTGTGGCATGTCTGCTACTAGCCCTTAACAATGTCTACAATATAACAAGTATGGACCGTATAAAACCATGAACTTTTAGTAAATATTAGCACATGTCACCAATTCTATACTTAATGATGTCCCAACCTGGGTTTTAACTGCAAGTGAAATACAGGTAAGTTTCAAAAAGAAAATATAGTAAACTCTATTACCAAAGTACACATTTGTTTTCCCTTAACAATTATATTCCCTGCTATCAAATGACAATGATCCTTTCAATACAAAGAAACAAAATAGATGCTTACAATATGACATACATAACAAAGCTTTCATCACAGACCATCAGTGTTATTTAGTCATGCAATGCAGTTTTTCATTAATTAAGCTCACTAGTACTCTTAACAGTTTACATAATTCACTAACAACCATATAAAATGGTGTCCTGTTTTGACAATTTACAAGTTCACAAATTATTTCACATTTTTTGATGACTACATATGCATTTCAGCTTCGCACATAGCATATCCAATGAATACATTTTACATTTTACTGCCTTTCATACATCATATTCAGTGACCCACATCAGTTACAGCCCTTTCCCTCATGACGTGTCTGGCTGAAAAACCATCACAGTATTTAGCATTGATATGTCAGTTACTACCCTGTTACCTTATTCCGTTCACATTTCATTTCCTGTTGTGATTCTGTTCTATTGTTTCAGTTGCAGTTATTCTTTTAACGAAATGACAACTCATGCAAAAATGTTCATGTCCGCATCTAGGCTGTGCCTAAGTTCATATTATATATAATATATATATATATATATAAGCAATACGGACATGCAAAGAAACTATAACAAATAATAAAACTCGACAGAGGAACCGCCTTTGAAGGTCAGCAAAAAGTATTTCTTACATGCTTTTCAATGAAATATAGAGATTTCTCAGTGAAATAGAAAACGATATTGTTACTGTTTCAAACAGTGAGTGATATCAATTTTATTTTTCACTGTTTGGGACTACTTTTTTCTCCTAATCTAATTCTGTGGTCAGTTTTTCCATCGTCAGATGATTGAAAATTAATGTACTGTATTAGAATTGACGCTAAGCCCGTCCACACGTCACGAGGAGGTTAATGACGTCATTTTCGTCGCTGACGTCACGTATTTTGTTGCGCGACGTTAGATCTGTCCGCGCCTTCTTTGGGTAAATAATATCTCAATTTTTTCAATAACCATTCGTAAAAATGCTATCCCAGTCTATTTCTTAGGTGCAAACTCTTAGTTCACACCCAATATTATACCCAGTAAATACGTTGGACACCACCAAATTGACGCGAAACGACCAGGAACAAAGTTAGTTTTCTCTGAGGGTGAGTGATGTGATTAGTGAAGCTAAGTACTGCCGTTTTGAAGCATGTAAGGAACAGAAAATTTGATTTTGTTAAGTGTAAGATCAAATTTTATTTCACTCGTTAAAATACTGGTTTTGGTGTTCATTCGGTGAAATAATATAAAAATCTTAAATGGGCGTGAGGGGTGGATGGAAAAATCCGCCCCAACGGTCACTGTCCGGCATCACGAGGCTTGCCGAGTGATGCAGGACAGTGATCACGAGGGACGGATTTTCTATCGACTCCTCACACCCATATGGGATTCTTTTTCTTGCACACCTCCATTTCTTAGCTGGGATTGTAATGCTGCAGTCACTTCGGTTACTGACGTCCGCCATATTGGGATGACATTACAGGAACGTTTAGTGACGTCACGTAACCTGCATGGCGTCAACCTTAACGACGGCGCATATGAGGTCTGATTCAACCAGTGCATTTATCAAACACGCGATTATATTCGATTTTGGGTCGGAACACCAGGGTCAGAACACAAATTTCTATCCCAGGGTAAAATCACGGATTTCATTGTCTGGTGGTGTGCAAGAAAATTCGATCTTACACTGAAAAAATATCCTCTATTTCACTTGGGATTAAATCGATTTTTACATGACCATAAGCCTCGTCCTTGTTTTTTTTCCAGTTTAGACAAATAATTGGCTCAAGTAGAAATTCGACAGCTTGTAATACTGAACATCTGAAAAGACGTCGTCTGTAGAACCAACAAGAATAATAAAGAAACGACGTTGTGAAATTCTCAGGAGATCTACTTCTCTACCAACAAAGAATGTCCATAATACTACCAAGGGTAAAAGATGAAGGGAACTTAGAGACAAACAGTCACAAACAGGTGCCGAAATCTGTGCAAAAAGTTAGAAAGTTGTGCCAAAGGGTATAAAAGGCGTGAAAAAACAGAAAACTAAATAAATATCAGTTCACTATTTGACATCCATGGGGAGATATTAGTGTTATAAGTGTCTTCGACTGTTTGCAAGATCAGACAGTTTGAGAATACATGGATCCAGTGGTATTTGTAAAGAGGATAATACAGATGTGTCGGATTACGAAGAATGTGTAGTGTCTTCAAGCTCACAGCGTAATTTGGATAAAGGGGAATATATATATTTGGAAAATATTGCTATACCATTGATAATGACCAGACGACGATAGCACTGACGACGATAAGATTCCCAGGAGGGAGAAAATGAAATCTAAGTACAGGTCTTGCGACCGTATGGTTCAGACAACCAAGGAAACCTTACAAGATAACATTCAACGAGACTGTTGAGGAATTTATGACAGAACTTTCGAATATTTATACAGACGATGCCGAGGAAACGGCATATGAGGAACTCAAACAAAGATAGACGCAAGAGCTAGCAATAGAGCTACAGAAGTTTTATTGGGCTGGCAGAAGCACTGTAGACAGATCGAGAACATAAGAAAATCACTCACACGGCAAAACGACTGGGGGGGAGGGGGCGAGTGAGATTACGATGAAGAGGAATCCATGAATAATGCCATCAATATGCGCAGATTGCTCTTTGAGAAGCAACTGGATGAATATAATCCACTTGCCTATGACGAAGAAGAAGCTCCGTACGAGACTGATCATAAGACATTATTAAAACCAACTTCACAATCACAAAACTCATTCAAAAAACCAAAGTCATTAAAATTAGTGTAATGCAAACGATGACATGTTAAGGTTTTAAATTGTAAATGATGACAGAGGGACGGGCTATAATCCTCTAATCATCGTAGGCAAGTTAGTTAGCGGTACAAAAAATGTTGAAACTGCTCATCAATCTTTTTTATCTTTTCATACCCTCTTCATTTCGAAGAGGTAGTAGTATCTAACATTGCGAAGGCTAGAAATTACAAATCATCCCACCGACGCTTCATAGTCTAACGTCTTAGTACTCATGACAAAAATGATATTGAAATACAAAGTCTATTGAGTTTCCACTAAGAGTTTGCTACAACAGTAAACCCCGTCTTACGGCCCCCGCCCATCGGGGCTTGAAGAAATATATGGGCTGCATGATGCTTCCACGCAGAGCTGAAACCGACCCGCACACGAGTACTGGTAAACCGCTTAGAGAAACTAAGCCTGCCAAGGCAAAGCGGTGCGAGTCGGCCCGTCCATGCTTATAAACCCTATTGGTTTCATTGGGCGGCAGGGCTTAAGATGTCATTTCATCTCAATGTCGGGTAAAAGTCCCACAAAATTGGAAGCAACGTCTCCATAATAACATTTACAGTGTTGACGGGGACGTTAAACCTCAAGTCAAACAAACAAACAAAACCTGTCTTAGTGGCCACCTCTATTAAGCAAGCAACCTGGCTTAAGGAAGCAAGCATTTGGTTCCCAAAAAGGCAAATGAATTAAATTTCGCCTGTATTAAGCAAGCACCTGTCTTGAGCAAGCACATTTTGGTTATCCCTTAGGTGCTTGCTTAATACAGAATGGACTGTATAAAGATTCAATATATTTGCCATAACACTTGACAAGTGCCAGGCAAGCTTCTATTACTCCGTGAGGCAGAAATAAATCTTCAGGTACAAGATTTTGTTTTCAATAGAAGCTTGCTACTAGATAGCCTCAATATATGGTTGGTCATACCGTCGCCGGTCAGGTAATTAGATAAGAGTCGGTTAAGCCCAAATTGTCAAACGTGTAGATGTGGACGTGAAAAATCTCCACATTGTGGATCCACATGTTTCACATCACACCCCCATTGCTCCACATTGAGAATTTCAAGCTGAATCATCTAATAGTCTTATACAGACAGAAAGGGCTGGTTGCAAAATGCTGTGTAAATGTGGACATGTTGAATCTCCACATAGAGGATCCACATTTTCCAGATAGCATCCACATTTGCTCAACATCACCTGCACAATTCAATGTGGAGGTTACACCATTTCAATGTAAACATGTGGAGGTTACACAATTTCAATGTTGAGATCTGCAGGTTACACATTTGCTATGTAGAGATGTGGCGGTTAAGAGACCAATAATATGACACTATGAAGTCTTGAGACTCAAGACCAAAATAATCTTGTGGTAATATGTTCTATAAAAGGGTTATCCTTTGGAAGCAAAGAATACACCACTGAACTGAAAAATATGGAGTGTACATGTTTTCTGGGCCAGACTAAATAGTTTCGGCCAATTAGGCCTCATGAGTGACCCTCAAATATTTTCAAAACTCTATACCCCTTGACAGTTTACTCACAAGCCCCTCCATTTACAAACTCCAGAGACAAAGTTATTTCAAGCGTAGGCTGCAAAACTAAAAGCTTTCAGGTACCAGGTACCAAACATTTCAAGTAACCATAAATTTCAGATACCCAGTGACCGGTCACTGAAAACTTATAGCTACCTAGTTACTGAAAACCTCCAGCTACAAACTCCAGAGACTAAATTATTTTCTAGATGGCACTATAATTTCCTCAAAATTGAAAACTTACAGCGTCATTATAAAGCAATTCTAAGTCATTTCAATTTAAGCCTGAAAGAAATGGACAAATTCAAGTACCAGGTACCCAATCACAAAGAACTTCTAGGTACCAGGTATCCATTCCCAACTACTGATCATCCAAGGCAACATGTAATCTTGTCAAGCTTACACAATGGGGGTCGATCTGGGTACGGACTAGTACCCAGCCATCGGTACCCAGAGGTTGGTAGCCAGACCGACCCCCGATACCAATGATACAGCTGTTCAAAGAGCTGTGACATTAGCTCCTGGATAGTGGTAATGGTTTTTGGCAGTCAGATTGGAATATTCCAAGGGCAAAGTTAGCAAATCAGTGGAAATGACATTTTGTTTCTGCTCACTGTTGATACTGAGCAGGTAAAGTGAATACTTGAATCCTGCTCAAGGAGACCGAACCGTAGCCTACACAGAAACATGCACAACGCATCTACTAATAGCATGCCCTTTTTTACGCCCGACTTAACTTACTGTCTCACTGGTCGTGTAGTATACACCAGTCATATTTGAAGAACTTGGCTCAATGCATGCATAAAAACAAGAACAGCTTGTTAGAATGAAAGCATGTGTAAAAGTTTATAAAACTTTGGTCTTTTGAAGACATTGCATCACACAATCTTTCCAAATAAAGCTTATCATTCTGTCTTGGTTGACTCTAGTTGCTCAGTTAGCCGATAAGTCTTTGAGTCGGCTGCCTGTTCGGGATTCGCAGGGTTGCGGTATGCTTCCTCTGGCTACCGTTGCCGGATCATTACGGGGTCACTGATGAGGCTTTATTAGCCGAAACTACGTAGTGTGGCCCATCTTTTTTCTTATGAATATTTTCATTGCTCTTAAAGGAACTCATTTTTGATTTTTATTTGCCTTCACTGCAGCTGGTGTTGTGCCGTGTGGCGGCCGTAAAACGTCTCCCCGTACATCAACCATAGTGCAGTTTATATTTTACTTTTGTTCCTTTGAGATCAGCGTGAATATTCTGAGAAATCAGAAATAAATTATTAGTTTAGACTCAAATTCTAGACTGGTTTTATAATTATTCGGACCTCATTTTGATTTATATCAGTCTTTGAGTCGGCTGCCTGTTCGGGATTCGCAGGGTTGCGGTATGCTTCCTCTGGCTACCGTTGCCGGATCATTACGGGGTCACTGATGAGGCTTTATTAGCCGAAACTACGTAGTGTGGCCCATCTTTTTTCTTATGAATATTTTCATTGCTCTTAAAGGAACTCATTTTTGATTTTTATTTGCCTTCACTGCAGCTGGTGTTGTGCCGTGTGGCGGCCGTAAAACGTCTCCCCGTACATCAACCATAGTGCAGTTTATATTTTACTTTTGTTCCTTTGAGATCAGCGTGAATATTCTGAGAAATCAGAAATAAATTATTAGTTTAGACTCAAATTCTAGACTGGTTTTATAATTATTCGGACCTCATTTTGATTTATATCAGTCTTTGAGTCGGCTGCCTGTTCGGGATTCGCAGGGTTGCGGTATGCTTCCTCTGGCTACCGTTGCCGGATCATTACGGGGTCACTGATGAGGCTTTATTAGCCGAAACTACGTAGTGTGGCCCATCTTTTTTCTTATGAATATTTTCATTGCTCTTAAAGGAACTCATTTTTGATTTTTATTTATCCCTCCTCTTGCTGAATATACAGTTAAGCCCCACCCGTTTCTGACTTTGAACCAATCAGATTACTTGATTACTCTTAGTAATTTATTCCTACAAATTCATAAACTGGATCCAAGCCATCTGATCTGGATCTGCACTGTTTGTAAAGATAGGGGTTGTCGTGAACAGCAAGATAAGGGTTCATGTAGTTGTTGCTGGTTCGCCAAGCACACCTGTATACTCAACGTGTCGTTCGGTTTCTGATGCTTTTCCGCAGAAGAAAAGAAAATTACTCGTAATATAAGCGGCATGAACTTTCGCATTTTATCCCTTTTCCTCAACTCGTTTAATAAATTCAATAATACATGAGCACTCATGTAAGATCCTCTATATAATCTGTATAGTTTCGTACATCGTGGTTTCAGATTGGTGGCTAGTCAACACTTCAGGATCTTGGTTGCTTGCAAGGTCCATCATCACAGCTTTTTGTTTTACAACGAAGTGTTTAAATGTATCAATTATAGCTGTGTTTCTCACTTTATTTCTTTCAGCTAATCTGGCGGTTGCTGACCTCATCGCTGCGTGCCCTTTGATGATGTTTCCAGTACAATTACTTTTCCCGAAACTGCCATATAACAGATATTTCTGCATGACAAGGCTTGGGACAGCTTTTTTGTCTTTCGTCTCCTCGTCGCTTACTCTAATACACATATCAGTTGACCGTTTCTTGGGTATTGTCTTCCCGCTGAAGCATTTTGTTGATTCTAAAAGAATACGAATTTATTACACAATGGTATGCTTCATATGGATAACAACAGTTGGCATGAGTTTATCTATGATATGGCTCGGCGACTTTTCTGACGTTCATGGACTGCCGTGTGCAAATGGTGAACACCTGCGTTTTGAGGTGAATATTATGATCACATGTATTATGGTATTATTAGTGATCATTTCTATGGTGATTTCCATTACAATGTGTGTCAAAATAGCTCGTAGGAAAATAATGACGAATCTAAGCCATTCTCTTATCAATGCAAAAACTAAAATGATGATGATTGTTTATGCTAGTTTTGTATTGTGCTGGTTACCACTGTTTATAGTTTTTCAGATCACATTGTTAGATGAGAGTAAAAGGAAAGGGTTATTTTGTTTGACAGAATACTTTACACTGATAGCGTTTCTGAATTCAGGAATTAATTGGATCATATATGGTCTTGCCAATACGAAATTCAGAAAAGCATTTGCATTACTTTTGTGCCACGGGTGTACGCAGGAATTGCAAGGAACTGTTGTTAACTCTAGCACTTCATAAGTAGAATTAAAGCAGTACAAAAACTGTAGTTTGTAACCCAGTTACTGATACTTTTGCTGTTTTGGATCGATTGTTTGTTGAGGGTAAATTGAATGCCCTTCCCGATTCGATCATTTCGACAGCTGAAGGTGCTGAGGACTGTGGAACTAAGTTTACCTCTTTGGTGAGAGCTAGGGACTAACTTCCCATACCACTGGTCCTGGCGTATGAGTGTCATTTGACGTGTCACCAGTAGCAATTCTGATTCTAATTCGACCCAAAGTTACTAGGCATAGAAACTCTTCCGTGCTTAAAGGCATTTATTCTTTTAACAGTAGCACACAACGTGTGTTCATAATTGTTTAGTTTGCCCCTTGTGATATACTGTCTATAGCAGATCAGATCAAATGCGGCCCTTAATAGGATGATAAGTAGCTCTAGTTGAATCCCCTGACTTACGCACTTAATGGTGGGGGTTGGGGGGGACCCAATATTGTACACTTTAGTCAAGAATTAGTTAACTGCTGATTTTGCCAAGTAGGCCCCCTTACATGATGAAGACAGAAGACTTCCCTTCAGTCAGCACAGAGGGCTACATAATATTATGTAATGAAATGATAGTCCTCAATAATCAGGAACAAATGCCTTTAAGTCCACGTGACTAGCATTGATTTTTAGGAAAGCCCGGTGATGGTTATTGGTTTGGTCGCCATGAGGCGGGCAAACCGGGTCTAATGACCAGATTGTAACTGTTCCATGGAGGGGCACGTGACGCGATCAACCAAGCAGCTTTAACGATGATGCAATACTATACTGGAATTACAGGAAACAGCCTGTCTGAATAGCGAAACAGACCGAAAAGCAAGCGTTTCAACTCCAACAATAAATATCTTAAAGGAAATGGATACACCTGGCAAGTGTGGCAGTTAGTCTACCATTTTTACCGTATTTCGAAACACACCTATACAAATGCATTGTCATTTTTTGGCCAAAGAAAAAGAAATTTTTAAAAAAGAAAAATTGGAATATTTGCCTTTTTTGCACAAAATATAAATTGCGGGGAGTCGACAGAAACGCCTCGACGAGGCGATTCTATCGAGTATCCACAATCTAGTGTCTCAGAGTATGAATACGGAAATTAATGTATACCCCTGCAAACACGAGCTTTACTATATAAAAGTGAAGATTATATTTTCTTGTCCTTTGGGATCATTGATTCCATTGTGGAATTTTGAAAATATCTGAGGGTCACTGATTAGGCCTAATTGGCCGAAACTAACTAGTCTGGCCCAGAAAACATGTACAATCCATATTTTTCAGTTCTGTGGTGTATTCCTTGCTTCAAAGGATAGCCCTTTTATAGAACATATTTAACTTCACTTCAACTGGTGTATGGGAATGTGTGGCGGCGGTAAAATGTCTCCCTGTCCTACATCATAGTGTAGATTACATTTTCTTGTCCTTTGGGATCATTGATTCCATTGTGGAATTTTGATAATATCGTAGGGTCACTGATGAGGCCTAATTGGCCGAAACTAGCTAGTCTGGCCCAGAAAACATGTGCACACCATATTTTCCAGTTCTGTGGTATATTCCTTGCTTCCAAAGAATAACCCTTTTATAGAACATATTAAAGGGGATCACAATTCTATAGGCATGATTTGTGATGGAAATACAACTTTAATGCCCCGGTCCCACAGACCTTGCGACTGCGATGCAACCTCTCTGCAACTGATTTCGTTGCAACTGGCCCGCGACCTCTGCAACTCTTGCAACTAAATTTGCTCCGTAAATGTGATCGCCGACCCGCCGCCGACTAGTCGGCGACCGGTCGCCGAAGAATCGGCGATTAATGTTGCCCAAAGTCGGCGACTGATCAGCGACTTGTCGCCGAAGAATCGCCGTATGATCGGCGACTGACTTGCGACAAGTGAAACATGATCGGGGACTAGTCGGCGATCAATCGGCGACTCTTCAGAGACTGGATAAAACCGATCGGCGACTGGTCGGAGACTGTTTTGCGGGTTTTTTTACGCAGACAAAAATAAACTAAATTTTCGACTGCTGAGAGTCTTCTCTGGGCTGCTGCAAGTCCTCGTCATCCGAAACTGGTGTCCGAGCCATGCTTCCCGTTTTTTCGGCTCCGCCGCCGTTTTCTTTTGCCCGCCTCTCCGAACCAGGTTGCCTCTTTGACGAAAGCTGTCGTCGAAATGATGCTAGGATGTTAACAGCTTTTTATTGTAGTTGGCGCTATAATCGTTCGGTGGTTTTAACACCTTTTTACAGCTTGTCGGCGACCAGTTGCAGATCAATCGCCTACTTATCAGCGATCAATCTCCGATCGATCGCCGACCCTTCGCCGAACAGTTGCCGACCGATCGCCGATAGGTCGTGGATCGATCGCGGATCAGTCGGCCATTGGTCTGCGACCAGTCTCCGATAAGTTGTAATAAGGTTGCTAGAATTTACAACCAAATTTGCATAAATTCGGTCGGGGTCGATCGGTGACTGTTCGGCGATCGATCGGAGATTGGTCTGCGACGTCTAGAAAACCATTGCAACTAGTTTGCGATCAAAATCAGTCGCAGCTAGTCTTTTGTGCATGCACAAATGACGATCGGCGACTAAATTTGATCGGCGACCTACTCTCGACCTTGCTGCAACCTTTATAAAACCTCTCTGCGACTTCTGCAACCGCTCCGCGATTGCCATTTTTATTAGTCGCGGAGAGGTCGCATCGCGGAGGTATGTACGGAGATGGTTATTGGAACCAGTAACCATGCAAGTCACCATGCAATACGCATGCGCCGACTGGAGTGCTGGCTCCACGTTTTGCATTTCCGGCCTGATTTCCTACTTTCGATTTACTGACGGCCTCTATTGACACCGAGTAATTTGTTCACATGAGAATATTTGGGTAATAATTAATTATCAGAATCCTCACACACTAGAATAAGATTGTGTCATATGTTAATTCTTGCATATGGTATAATTGGGGCCATAATTTGTATTTATACATCCTCTGTCAATTGAATTGTCCGCTGGAGAGAAAATTGTCCATAAATTCGTCATGGTACTAGTGCGGCAAATGTGACTGGGAAGCTCCGTGGTGACTGGTTTTTGTTTTATTTGAGGTTTAACGTCCCAGTCAACACTGTAAAGGTCATTTTGGAGACGTTGCTTTCAATTTTGTTGGACTTTTAGTCGACATTGAGATGAAATACAGAAAGTACTGGTTACCACCCAGGAAATCCTGCTCGTAATGCTCAGATGTGAGCGAGTAGCAGTAATAGGAGAAAAAGAAAAAAAAAAAAGAAAAAGAAATGACATCTCAAGTCGTGTCACCCAATGAAACCAATAGGGTTTATTAGCATGGACAGTCCGCCTCGCACTGCGGTTCCTGGACAGGCTTAGATCCTCTAAGCGGTTACCAGTACTAGTGTGCGGGCCGGATTCAGCTCTGCCTGGAAGCATCATGCAGCCCATATATTTCTTCAAGCCCGTATGGGCGGGGGCTGCCGTGGTGACTGGGAAGTATGGCAAGCCTTTTTACTATTTATTATGGAATGTAGATATCTAATTTATCATAGAAGATATATATTATATTAGATATCTTAATTATTATATAAGATATCTTATATAGCATATAAGATATCTTGTATAATATATGAGACATCTTTATATCTTATTTATTATATAAGATATCTTATATAGCATATAAGATATCTTATATAATATATAAGATATCTTTATATATAAGATATCTGATATGTCATATAAGATATCGTGTATGCTTTATTAGATATCTTATTTATTATATTAGATATCTTATATAGGATATGAGATATCTAATAAAGGATATAAGATATCTTATTTACAAAATGTATAAGATAGCTTATATACTAAATAAGATAGCTAATATAGCATATGAGATATCTTTTGTAGCATATCAGATATCTTATATATTGTATAAGATATTTATTATATAAGATCTTATTTATTATACAAGATATATTATTTAAAGATGGAAATAGGATATCTTATATGATACATAAGATATCTGATATATTATATAAGATATCTTATATGTTATATAAGATATCTTATTTGGTATATTAGATATCTTATTTGACATAACAGATATCTTATATATTCCAGTGAATAAGATATCTTAAATCCTATATCAGATATCTTATTATTATATATTAGATATCTTATACAACATATAAGATATCTTATATAATATATAAGATATCTTATTTACCTAAATATATAAGATATCTTATTTGACAAATAAGATATCTAATATATTTTACCAAAACACATAATGAAGTCGACCCCAAACTGCCAAAAGCATATCTGGAAATGACTACCCCCATTTATGCCTAACATTCCATTACCCATTTTGTGTCAGAACCCCTTGCAAACAGTGCAGGCCCAGATCAGATCAGGGCCTACACTATTTGCAAAACGTTCAACAATTTTCAGATTACACAACCTGTCATACCTAATATTCAAAATGGACTCCTGCCATATATAAGGAGGATGATTCCATTTGGTAAAAAGGGATAAAAGGGACAAAGAAATATTGAACTAATTATGCGAAAAGTAGAGGCAGAAACCATGCTGAATATATGCACAGTCTGGTGAGTGGCTTTGTTTTTTTTTTTTTTCAAAATACATGCAGCGAGCAGCGCTTGGCATAACTCAGAGTTTGAAGTTCAATTAAGACTTCTACTATCTGAAGAATTTTTGTAAGGGAGGATTATTAAATTATACAAACAAAAGCAAGCTGGATTTATTATCTATATATCTCTCTCTCCCTCTCTCTCTCTCTCTCTCTCTCTCTCTCTCTCTCTCTCTCTCCCTTAAAAAAAAAAAAAGATGTATCGCACCTGTTTGGGAAACCCACACTTCAAGAATGCATTTATAATCAATTTTCTCCAGTTCTCTGTCTGTGTAGCAGTCTTTTGTGCATATAGGTACGAGAGGGAGCGACTATTATTTGTTATTTCTTTCGAATTTACATAGATGTCTTATATGTTGATTAAGATATCTTATTTATCAAATGTATATAAGATATCATATGTTAAATAAGATATCTTATACGCTTTATATATCATATGTTAAATAAGATATCTTATACGCTTTATAAGATATCTTATATGTTGAATAAGATATCTGATATACCAATTAAGATATCTTATATACCAATATAAATAAGATATCTTATATAATATATAAGATATCTTATATGTTATATAAGATATCTTATATGCTATATTAGATATCTTATTTAGTATATTAGATATCTTATATAGCATATAAGATATCGTATATGTTTTAGTAATTAAGACAATCAGATATCTTATTTATATAAGATATCTATGTTATATAAGATATCTTATTTAAGATATAAGATAACTTATATATCATATCAGATATCTGCATTGCTGAATTAAATAAGATTTATCATATAGGATATAAGATATCTACTTTAGGATATAAGGTATCTTATATCCTGTATGAGATATCTTATATAATAAATAAGATATCTTATATAATAAATAAGATATCTACATTCCATAATAAATAGTAAAATGGCTTGCCATTGTGTAGCAACGTTGCATTCATAAGCTCTTTGCGACAAACGAAGTATCCTTCAACAAATACTTACCTACCTTCATTTATGAGGTGCTGTTTTACTATTTAATTGAATTTCAAGATTTAGTTATTTGCTTGTATTGGAGTTTAAAGGCCCAGGCATCCCCATTTAGGACATTTTTGAATCGGTCAGTTAACTTATCCACACTTTTCCTGGGCAAGCTTATACGTTAGCGGTTAACTAATACAGTGCACATTCTTTCACAGAAACTGACAACTGCCCTTCTTGAATCAGCAGAAGGGAGAAAATGAAAATAGAAAAGATAGGAAGGAATGTTGCCGACTCCAACAGGAATCGAACACGTGTTCTTCTGATCACCAGTCAGACCTGCATCTGACTGACCTACCAAGATATCTTTTAGTCAAATTATAGATAACTAAGAGTAACATTTTTTATATCTGTAATTATCGATATTTTTTGATATCATAAAAAAGGTAACCAATGATATGTAAAATATATTTCTTGATATCTATAAATTTATTTTATGATATCAATTATTCCATTGCATATATAGATATCCAAAAAAAATCCAATTATAGTTATCATTTCAAAGGCTGAATTATAGATATCACAATTTTCAGTAATTGATAGCAGAAAATATATTTTCGATATCAATAAATGTAATTATCGATATCCTAAAATGTTCTTCAATATTTGATATCTATATATCGAATAAAAGATATCTATAACTGAATTATAGATATGTCTTAACATATTTTAGATATCATAAAATATATAATAGATATCTAATATTATTTTTAGATATGAATGTCAGAAAATATTTTATGGATATCAATAAATGATATTTATGATATCCTTAAATGTTCTTCTATATTTGCTATCTATATATAGAATAATAGATATCTATAATTTGAATATAGATATCCTTAAACATATTTCGAATATCATAAAATAAATAATAGATATCTAATATTATTTATAGATAGTTAATAATAATAATTGATATCCTATATTTAATTACAGATATCTATAAATCAAATTATAAATATCATTAAAACAAATTACAGATATGTACAATTAACATTATTGATATCTATAATTATCTGTATTTTTTGATATCATAAAATGAAATCCAAGATATGTTATATATATTTCTTGATATTAATATATTTGTTTTATGATATCAATTATTTCTTTGCATATATAAATATCTAAAATCAAATTATAGAAATCATTTAAAAGGCTGAATTATGGATATCACAATTTTCAATAATGGATATCATAAAATACATTATTGACATCAATAAATGAAAATATTGTTATCCTCAAATGCTCTTCAATCTTTGGTATCTATATATCAAGTAAAAGATATCTACAATTGGAATTATTGATAACCCTTTACATATTATAGATATCATGAAATAAATAATAAATATCCAATATCAATAATTTTAATTATAAATGTCTATAATTTGATTTATAGATATCTATAATTTGATTTATAAATATCTACAAATTGATATATAGATGTCTGTAATAAAAATATAGGATATCAACAAATATTATTATATATCTATAAATAATATTAGATATGTATTATTTATTTCATTTTATCCATAATGAGTTTAGGGATATCTATAATTCAAGTTATAGATATCTTTTTTTCAATATATAGATATCAAATATGGATGAACATATCAGGATATCAATAATTACATTTATTGATATCCATAATATATTTTTTGATATCCATTATTCAAATCTGTGATATCTATTATCCAGCCTTTAAATGGTATCTATAATTGGATTTTAGATATCGTTATATGTAAAGGAATAATGGATATCATTAAACAAATTTATAGACATCAAGAAATATATATTACATATCAATGATTACATTTTATGATACCAAAATATTGATAATAATGTTAATTATAATTTGATATATAGATACCTAGAGTAAAATTATAGATATCTCCCAATTGTATTAAATAGTAATTCGGCACCCCATATTCATTTATCTTCCTAGGACTACCCCTGATAATGCAAGAGTCCTGTTATTTTTCATATATATTGTGTGTGTCATATATGCTTTGCAATGTATGGTACCACTGATATTGTAAAGTAGAAGTAAAACAAAGATCAGGAATCGATACAATTAACTTACTCCACCCACCAAAGACAACAAAGGGAAAGAAACACAAACATGAAGCGACCAGACAAAAGTGGAAACTTAAACAAAGGAAGGCCATAAGGACAGTTACTTTCCCACAAAATGGCCAAATGGCCATCTAAAATAAAAAGACACAAGTGATACACACAGTAAGTAACAACAACATAAATAAACCGCCACAGAAGAACCGCCTTGGAACGATCAGTGTAAAGAATTCCACTGGGGGGGGGGGGGGGGGGCTTTAACCGATTTTACATGGCCATAATCCTCTCCCTTACCTCTGTCGCGGTATACACTAATTTTGTTTAGTCCACATGAAGGCTTCCTAACTCATCAGTGTAACATCTCCGAGAACATACAAATAAAAAAACTACAGAGATGAATTATACGACGCCGTAAATCAGTATTTCATTGATAAATGATAAAACTATCAACATGACTCACACAGCTAATACCTCCATTCCTACAGCTTTAACAATGAATCTCACAGCTATCACAATGGCTCATATAACTGTCATCATGATTCACGCATCTCTAAGCGTGATTCCTACAACTATCATCTTGAGGAAAGCAGCTGTCACCACGGCACATACATCTGTCTCCGTGATTCATACAACCATCAGTATGTCTCGTACGGCTATAAGCATGACTCATACATATAGCTGTCGTCATGGGTCATTGAGCATTCACCGTGACACCTACAGCTGTCTCCAAGGTCCATACAGCTGTCGCAATGACCCATAGAGCTGCAAATATGACTAATACAGTTGTAACCATGGCTCATACAACTGTCTCCATGACTCATACAACTATCATCATGACTCGAACTGCTGCCAGCGTGACTGATTAAGCCGTCATCATCACTCAAACAGCTATCGCCATGACGTATGCTGACAACACTATCATAGTGCTGCCAGCATAACTCATATAGCTGTTATCATGGCTCTTCCAGCTGTCTCTGTGGTTCTTACAGCAATCACCACGACTCATATTGCTGCCACCATTACTAATACAGCGATTGCCATGGCCTATTCAGCTATCACCATGAATACAGCAAACATCTACCACCATGTATCCTGTAGCTATTGCATTGACTCATACAGCAATTTGATCACTCACACAGCTGTCACCATAATTCATTCAGCTATCAGGACGACATCTACAGATATCACCAGGAATCATACAGCGCCCACAATGACTCGGATATCTTAATTTCAAATACAACTGCCACCAAGATATATTCCGTTTGCAACAGTCATACATGAATTATGCATGAATTATGCGACTGTAACCATTGTTCATATACCTGTCACGACGACTCATAGGACTGTCACGATGCCTTTCAGCTGTCACCATAACTCATAGAACAGTTAACATGGCACACACAGCAGTCACCATGATCCGTACAGCTTTAACCATGGCTCATATACAGATATCAGCATGCTTCATACAGCTAACGGCATGTATCATGGCTCGAACAGCTGTCGCGATGATTCATACAGCTGCATGACATGATGGCTAATACATCTGTCACAAATCACGACTCATATACAGCCATGACCATGACTACCACTACCATGATGCATACAGCTATCACCATGACTGATTTAGCTGTCACCGTGAAATATACAGGTATCACCTCGCCCCATACACATGTCATGATGACTCATACGGCTATCACTAGCACACACAACTATCATTATGACTCATACACCTGTCATCATGACTCTATCACATATCACTCCCTGTCACTTTGACTCGTTTACCCATGCTATGACTCACACAACTGTCACACTGACCAATACAGCTGTCACGATGACTCGTACTTCTGTAACCATGACTCATCATGTTGTCACGAGTTGCAGACGGCATGGCTCCTACAGCTGTGACGACGCCTCAAACAGTTGTCAGCAAAACCCATGAAGCTAATGACTACTACCATTATACAACACCGTAAATCAAACAGCAGTCATCTTAGCTCATATGGCTGTCACGATGATGCATTCAGCTGGTACCATGGCTTATACAGTTGACACAATGACTCATAAAGCTTTCACAATTACTTATCATATAGCTATAACCGTGACTAATACAGCTATCACATCGACTAATACAGCTCTAACGAAGACTCATAACATTACTTATACAGCTATCATGATGGCTCATACAGCTGACTCATGCAGTTGTCACCATGACCTACATAGCTATAACCATACATCTGTCACCATGACGCCTATATCTATCAGCACGACTTCTGTAGCTTTTACCAAGGCTCTTATTGCTACTGTCATGACTTGTACAGCTGTTAACATGACACCTATAACTACCGCCATGACCTATACAGCTGTCATCATGACCAATATAGCTGTTAATATCACTTTTACACCTGTCATCATGACTCACACAGCTATCATCATGACTCCTACAGCTGCAACCATGACTACTACAACTGTCACCATGACTGCAACAGCTGTCAGTATGACTCATACATGTATGACGATGACTAATAAATCTATCACTAGGATTCATATAGGTATTATTTTAAATATACTCAGAGGCAATAAAAAGTAAACAGTTTTTGATTTGGAATACCGGGTCTTATATTGCTGTCTGTCATAAAATATGCCTATGTCCGTTTTTCCCAAACGTCTAAGTTTGTAGAAGTCCAATTCTTTTCCTGTTGCAGTCATCCATGATGGAGTTATTGCCCTTAATTGATAATCAATATTTCCAACAAAATCTCGTGTTGTACATGACATTCAAACTTATGCACATCGCACAAGTCATGTATGAACGTTCATCGATAAGACGCCATCATTACTTTGCCATTAAACCCAAACAAACAGCTTCAAACTCAATTGTAATTTCTGCCTGTTCCGGATTATCTCCCTTTTAATTAAAATCGAAGTGAATGAAATGAGTCTTTTTTTCAAATCGTGTAAGATATTCATTTGAAACTTTCACATAATTTTTGTTTTCCTCGGCATTTTTATACTTACTCCATACTGATGCCTCGAAAATTACTCAAAGAAAAGTTTATCACCAGTACAAACAAATCCCAAAGTAACATAAAGCATTTAATCAAAGGAAGAACGTAAAAGGCGAAAATGACATTTTCTTTGACAAAAAATGTTGCATTTTACCTTGTGTTTAATTTAAATATGGGATATATTCTTGCCAATCAGTTCCCCATCTTTGAATCTGTTGCAGAAAAAAATCATTTATTGAATAACACTTATTCGAAACACATGTTTAAAGGGAAACTACTCAAGACAAAATATTGGATGAGAGCCCCCTGTCCATTTCAAGTGACGAAATTTCATTATCCTTTAATCAATTTTAACGGAAACTGCTGCAAATCACGCAGAAGTGGTTGTTCTTATTTATGATGCCACATATGTATGTAGAGAGGGAGACATTGGGACGCAAATCAGCGTTCAGTAACCTGTATACTTACTTTTGCCTCTCAGTATATGTTTGTAAAATATAAATGTCCCAGAAGAGCAACAGTACTATTTTAATTGAAATGTTAGAAATAACTGTGGTAATATTTACATATAATATTTACAACTTTGTGCTACTTTGGCCCATTGTAATTTAAATAGTCTTTCTGTGCTAATCGGTTGCACATACACATGTCACTGATTTACTATGCTATTATTTCATATATATATATAGTGTATGCCATGTATGCTTTGCAGTGTGTGATACCACTGATATTGCATTCAGTATTTCATTTATAAATAATAGAATTATCAAGATGACTCACACAGTTAATACCTTCATTCCTACCGAATTCACCATGAATCCCAAAGCTATCACAATGGCTCATATAACTGTCATCATGATTCATGTATCTCTAAGCATGATTCCTACAGCTATCACCGTGACGAAAGCAGCTGTCACCCTTGCACATACATCTGTCTCCGTGGCTCGAAAACCATAAGTATGTCTCATACAGCTATATGCATGACTCATATAGCTGCCGCCATTGGTCATTGAGCCTTCACTTGACACCTACAGCTGTCTCCAAAGCTCATACAGCTATCACAATGACCCATACAGCTGTCACAAAGTCTCTCATACACTATGTCTTCTCTAGCTATTGCAATGACTCATACAGCAATTAGGACACTCACACAACTGTCACCATAACTCATACAGTTATCACCACGACTTCTATAGCCATCACCATGAATCATACAGCGCCCACAATGTCTTGGATATCTTAATTTCATATACAGCTGCCACCAAGACTTATTCCTTTTTCAACAGTCATATCTCCTATAACTATCAGCATGGATTTTACAGCTCTAACCGTTGTTCATACAGCTGTCACCATCACCTATAAGGCTGTCAACATGACTCACACAGCTTTCTTTACGACTTCTATAGCTCTCACAATCACTACTTCAGGTGTGAGCATGAATCTTACGAAGATAACCATGACACCTTGTCACCATGACTCATAGAGCTACCACCATGACTCGCATCCCTTCCACTAGGACTTATATAGCTTTCATCATGTCTAATACAGCGATCACAATAACTAATACAGCTGCCACGACGATCCATATCATGACTAATACAGCCATCACGATAACTCATACAGATGTCAACACGACACAAACAGCTATTATCATAACTCATGCAGCTATTACCATGACTCGGATATCTATCAGCACGACTTTTAAAGCTTTCACCAAGACACATATAGCTACCACCTTTACTCATTCAGGTGTTACCTTGACTTTTATAGCTATCGTCATGACCTAAGCGACTGTAACCATGACCAATACAGCTGTTAACACTACTCATACAGCTGTCACCATGACTCACTAATCTATCATCATGACTACTGCTGTTGTCAGTATAACTACTACAGCTATCAATATGACTAATGCATCTTTAAAAATGGCTTATACGACCGTCAGTATGGCTTATACAGCTATCGCCAATGCTTACAGCTTTCACAGAGACTCTTACAACTGTCACCAAAATTCATGCAGCTATAATCGTGATCCCGACAGCTATCACCATGACGAATACAGCTGTCACCACAGCTCGTACAGCTATCTTCGTGACTCATACAGCCATCACTCTGTGCTCATACAGCTTAAAGCTTCGCACATATTGCTGTCGACAGGGTTCATACTGCAAACACTATGTCTAATACAGCTGTAACAATGAACCAAATGACTACGTCTAAAGCTGTCTTCATGCCTCATACAGCTATCAGGATGACTCGAACAGCTGTCACAATCACTCATTCAGTGACCACCATGAGCCATATAGCTATCACCATCACCAATACAGCAAGCTCCAGCCCATCGGGACTTGGAGAATTAAATTAAGATGCAAAGTGTTTCCACGCATAGCTGAAACCGACCGCACTCGAGTACTAGTATACAGCATAGGTCTAAGCCTGTTCAGGCAAAGTGGTGCGAGTCGGACCGTTCATGCATATAAACCTTTTGGTTTCATAGGGCGGCAGGGCATGCGATTTCATTTCATCTCAATGTCGGGTAAAGGCCCACAAAATTAAAAGCAACGTCTCGAAAATGACCTAAATAGTGTTGACGGGGACGTTAAACCGCTATTCAAACAAACAAACAAAAAACCAATACAGCTATCTCAATCACTCATACAGCTATCACCATGAGGATTGCAGCTATTACCGTAACTCATACAGCTACGAGGGTAGGCTAAAAAGTTCTGAGCCTGACCAAGATCCAATGGTTTGTCCATGCTGAAAGTGCCTTATTTTTCAACATAGTCTCCCTTCCTGTCCACACGCTTCCTCCAGCGATGCTGGAGTCCTTGGATCCCAGTGGTATAGAAGGTCTCATCTTGGTCCCTGAAAAACTCCTCCACAGTAGCTATCACCTCCTCGTCTGACCGATAATACTGCCCAGCCAAGTGCGTTTTCATGTTTGGAAACAGGAAATAATCTGATGGAGCTAGATCAGGTGAATACGGAGGGTGATCGACAAGTGTGAAGCCACAGTCATGCACAGCAGCCATTGCGACAACCGATTTCTGAGCAGGCGCATTGTCCTGATGGAACAAGACCCCTTTTGTCAATTTTCCGGGTCGTTTAGCCTTAATTGCTTTTCGCATTTGTTTTAGCAGATCTGCATAATACTCCCCATTAATTGGTCTGCCCTTTTGAATGTAATCTATGAATATCATACGCTTGGCATCCCAGAACACTGGTGTCATCACCTTCCCTGCAGAGGAGACGACCTTTGCCTTCTTTGGAGGGGGTGAGCCAGGGTGCTTCCATTGCATTGATTGTCTTTTGGTCTTTGACCCAAAGTGATGAACCCAACACTCATCCTGAGTGACAAAACGGTCAAGAAAACCATCTTGGTCTGCTTCAAAAATAGCCAAGTTGGCTTGTGACAGGTTCAGTCTGGTCAGGCGTCAAAAGCCGTGGCACCCATCTGGCGGAAACCTTCGACATTCCTAACTCACTGTGTAGAATGTTCTCTACTCGTTCACGGGAGATGCCAACAGTGTTAGCTTACTGATTCACAGTTAGACGCCTGTCATCCATCACGGCCGTGTGCTCTTGGCTGATGGTTTCCTCAGTTGTTGCCGTCGTGGGTCGTCCACACCGGTCATCATCTTCAAGGCTGTCCTTGCCCATCTTAAAATTTCCTGCCCACCTTTTTACGGTTGCATACGAAGGAGCATCATTCCCTAATGTAGCAACCATATTGGTATGAATGTCCTTAGGAGCTAACCCCTTTTTATGGAGGTACTTGATGACACCACGATGCCAGATTTTGTCCATTTTCTCAAAAACGTGTTAGTATCAATTTTCAAAGCCTAGAATTTCTACGTTATTGCAGGTAAACTTGAACTCATTTGAGTCAAATCAAGAAATAAAGGTTTGGATTTAATGAATACAAAATTTCATGGCTGTTCGATGCCTGCTTCTTGGTCAGGCTCAGAACTTCCCAGCCTACCCTCGTATTAAGATGACTCATACAGCTGTCCCTAGGACTCACACAGCTATCACCACGACATCTATAACTATCACCATGAATCATACAGCTACCACCACGATTCATACAGATATCTTAATTCACATACAACTGTCACCACGACCCATAGCGCTTTCATCAGCCATATCTGCAGTATTGTCACTATGAACCATTGCTCATACAGCTGTCCATATCAATATGACTCACATAGCTTTCCTCATGACTCCTACAGCTGCCACCATGACTTCTTCAGATGTCATCATGTCTCATATAGCGGTCGCCATGACACATACAGCTGTTATCATGACTCATACAGCTATCAGCACGACTTCTAGACGAATCATACGGCGCCCAAAATGACTCGGATATCTTAATTTCATATATAGCTGCCATCAAAACTTATTTCGTTTTCAACAGTCATATCTCCTGTAGCTATTAGCATAAATTATGCAGCTGTAACCATTGTTCGTGTAGCAATCAACATCGCTTATAAGCCTGTCAACATGACTCACACGGCTTTCTTTACGACTTCTACAGCTGTCACCATGATTACTTCAGGTGTCACCATGACTCTTACAATGGTACCCATGACACTTATAGCTGTCACCATGACTCATACAGCTATCACCATTGCTCGCATCCCTCTCACCAAGACTAATATAGCTTTTATCGTGTCTAATACAGCGATCACTATAACTAATACAGCTGCCACGACGAGTCATATAATGACTAATACAGCCATCACGATGACTCATACAGCTGTCATCATGACTCATACAGCTGCCACCACGACACATACAGCTATTACCGTAACTCATACAGCTTTTACCATGACTCTGATATCTATCAGCACGCCTTTTTAATCTTTCACTAAGACACATACATATACCGCTATTAAACATTAAGATGTCACCTTGACTTTTAAAGCTATTGCCATGACCAATACAGCTGTCACCATTTCCAATTCAGCTGTTAACATCAATCATACCATGACTCACACATCTGTCATCATGGCAAATGCTGTCTTCAGTATAACTACTACAGCTGTCAATATAATTAATACACCTTTCAAAATGGCTCATACGGCTGTCAGCATGGCTTACACAGCTATCACCATGACAACAGATTTCACCGTGACGCTTACAACTGTCACCATAATTCATGCAGCTCTAACCGTTATCACTACAGCTATCACCATTATGAATACAACTGTCATCTTGGTTCATGCAGCTATCTCCGTTACTCATACAGCCATCACTCCGTGCTCATGCAGCTATAAGCATCGCTTATATTTCGTCAGGTGCCATAAAGCTTACACTATGCCTGATGCATTGAATAACATGATTGAATACCATGAGTATGCCTAAAGCTGTCTTCACGCCTCATACAGCTATCAGCATGAATCAAACAGCTGTCACAATGACTCATTTTGTGACCACCATGATCAATATAGCTATCACCATGACTAATACAGCAAGCCCCGTAAACCTCTATTCAGATCAACAAAGGAAAGACTAATACAGCTATCGCAGTCACGCATACATCTATCACCATGATTCTTGTAGCTATTACCATAACTCATACTGCTATTAAGATGACTCATACAGCTGTAACCGTGACTCACGCAGCTACCACCACGACTTCTCCAACCATCACCATGATTCATACAGTTACCAGCATGACTATAACGATATCTTAATTTCAAATACAGCTATCACCAAGACCCATAACACTTTCATCAGCCATTTTATCTCATGTACTGTCACTATAATTCGTGCAGCTGTAACCATTGGTCATACAGCTGTCCATATCAACATGATGCACACAGCTGCTGTCCTCACGACTACTACAACTGTCACCATGACTACTTCAGGTGTCATCATGTCTCACACAGCGGTCGCCATGACACATACAGCTGTCATCATGACGCATACAGCTATCAGCATGACTCGCCTAGCTCTCACCATTGCTCACACAACTGTCCCCATGACTAATACAGCTAGCCCCATGACTTACAATGTTATCACCATGACTCATTCAGCTGTCACCACCATTAAAGCCTCCGCGGTTAAGCTACTCGTCTTAGAAACCAGGTATCTTGGGTTCTGTGTTCATATTTTCTTAGTGCAGATTATATTTCCTTTTCCTTTGGGATCATACGCCTTGCAAACTATATTGCTGTTTCTGAAGGTACTCAATAAAACCGAGTCTCCGATTTCCGTTCTTCCATTTGATTTGTTTCCAAAGGCAACCCTTACCTCACTGCAGCTGGTGTTAAGTGCCGTGTGGCGGCCGTAAAAAGTCTCCCCGTCCTTCATCATAGTGCAGATTATATTTTCTTAGCCTCTGGGATCATTGCGTTTGAAAATCGAATATCGCTTAAGCCGGTGGTAGGAGGCGTATGCAGCCTTGCAAACTATATTGCTGTGTATGAAGAGACTCAATAAAACCGAGTCTCCGATTTTCGTTCTTGTATGTGTTCTTTATTTCCAAAGGCAGCCTTTCAGCTTTTTATTCTGCAGACTTTCGGATAAATCTTTAAACTGAGGTCCCGTTTCTATATGATCTTAGCTGTTGGTGGGACGAAACATGCCCCAGCACGCACGCACACACACACACAGAACTGTCACCATGACTTAAACCGCTGCCACCGCGACGACTACAGCAATCACTACGACTGGTACATGTATGTATCACTACCACAGGGACACATTCATTTATTGTCATGGCTCTGGTAGCTATTACCAGGACTTAAACAGCTTCCAACATTACTCCTATAGCTATTCCCATTACTCATACTGGGGTTAATATGACTTATACAGCCATCACCACAACTCACACAGCTAGCACATTGACTCCTAAAGTTATCACCATGACTCATAAAGCTGCCACTATGACTCATACAGCTGTCCCTATGACGTATAAAGCTGTCACAAGACCAATACAGTTGTCACAATGACTATCACAAGAATCACATAGCCCAGATAACCCTGTACACTATGATTTTCTGTTCCGTGTTGTAGTCCTTGCTTCCAAAGGATTATTATATATGACTTCACCACAGCTTGTATTTAGGGAATGTGTGGCGGCCGTCAAACGTCTCCCTTCCCTTGATCATAGCGTGGGTTATATTTTCAAGTCATTTTGGATCATTGATTCCACTGCAAAAATTTGAGAATAGTTGAGGGTCACTGGCTAGGCCTAATTGTGGAAACTAGCTAGTCTGTCCCAGAAAAAACTTGTACACTACGGGTTTCGGTTCCGTATTGGAGCCCTTGCTTCCAAAGGATTGCCCATTATATAGAACATCATACAGTTATTACCATGTATCAAATGGCTATCAAGATGTCACCCTTAGCTGCCTTCATAACTCATACAACTATCATCATGATTCATTTAGCTGTCATCATGACTCATTCAGCTATCCCCACGAATCATATTGCTATCACGATTACGCCTGTATTACCTTTGCACATACAGCTATCACCATGACTCATACAACTGTCAACATGACTCATGCAGTTACCACAAATACTCATGCAGCTGTTATGATTAATCTTCAAACTCTCACTATAACTCAAAAAGCCATCACCATGACTCATACAGCTTTCACCATGAATCATATTTTAGTCTTACTCTTATAATTACTCTTATAGCTATCACCATTTGTTATACAGCTATCGCCATGATTCGTAATGCTGTAATTGTGTGTCATACAGCTGTCCCCATGATTCATATACCGTCGCTACCATCATGAATCATATAACTACTCTTATAGCTGCCATCTTGGCTCATACAGATATCAGCATTGCCCATGCAACTGTCAACAAGGCCATGAATCTGTAAACATTACTTATTCAAGGCGGTTCTTCTGTCGTGGTTTATTTTCGTTATGGTTTGTCTTTGGGTGTTTGTGTCGCTTATATCATTTTATTTTGGATAGCCTATTGGCTATTTTGTGGGAAAGTAACTGTCCTTTTGGCTATCCGCTATTGATGTTTCCATTAGGGTCTGTTGTTTCATGTTTGCGTTTCTTTCCCTTTGGTGTCTCTGATGGGAGTTGTAGGTTAATGGTATCGATTCCTGATCATTGCCTCGCCTTCTACATTATTATGACCAGCTAGTGTACTACATGTATCTAACAGTCTTCAAGCCAAATATGCATGTTTGAGAGGTATAGATAAACCCATAGTAGTTTTTCGTCACTTTTAGACTATAAAAATATGCAAGTATATAGGTATAACTTTAGCTCTATTTTGATGAATGTTACAAATTTTAAAATTTCTGTAAAATGTATAGATCTGTCCATGTTCATTATGCCCCCAACTTCAAAGAAGTTGGAAGGACATATTGATTCTGCTTCGTTCGTCCGTCTGTCCGTCCGTCCGTTACGCTTTTTATGCATAACATAACCTAAGAACCTATATGCTAGGGTTTTGAACTTTCATATATGGATACCTCATAGAAATTAGGTAACACGTATTATTTTCTCATCCCTATCAAGAGTTTGAATTTTTCTTTTTGATAAAATCTTTTCAGCAGAATATCTCAAAACCTAGAAGAGTTAGAGCCTTGAAAATTTGTGAATAATTTGGTGGTGATGATTAGATGACTTCATTAACTTTTGAATAAATTCCGAAAAATACTTCATGAGTAATGACCCTTTGTTACTTTGGGTATTTGTACATTGTATGCTTTGTGATACATAGCATAACTTAAGAACCATGTATGCTAGGGCTTTGAAATGTAATATATGGATTCCTCATGGAAAATTAGGAGACACGATTTTTTTTCTCATTCGGATTATGCCCCTTTCAAGAGTTATTGCCTTGATTTTTATTTTGATAAAATTTTGTCAGCAAAATATCGCAAAATCCATTGAAGCTAGAGCCTTGAAAGTTGGTGAATAGATTTGTGGTGATGAGTTATGATCCGTTGTCACTTTGGACATTTGTACATTATACCTCTGTATATTTTGTGATGCATAGCATAACTTAAGAACCGTGTATGCTAGGGTTTTGAAATTTCATATATAATCTTCTCATGTAAAATTAGCAGACACGTGTTTTTTTCTCCATATCCGGATTATGCCATTTTCACGTGTTATTGCCCTTTGATTTTTTTTTATAAAATCTTGTCAGCAAAATATCTCAAAAACTATGAGAGCTAGAGCCTTGAAAGTTGGTAAATAGATTGGTTGTGATGAGTAGATGACCTGATGAACTTTTGACTAAATTCCGAAAAAATAATTCATGAGTTATGGCCTTTTGTCACTTTGGGTATTTGTACATTGTATGTTTTGTGATGCATAGCATAGCGTAAGAAACGTGTGCCAGTGGAGTCGATAGAGTGCTGGACTACGAATCAGATTGTCGATTATGAATCAGAGGGTCGTGAGTTCAAACGCCGGTGGAGGAATGGAAATTTGTTTTTTTTTTTTTCCTTTTCTTTTCTTTTTTCCTTCATAAACACACATAAACAGTTATCATCTCCCTCGCACAAACAAGCTGTTAGGGGTGGGGATATTGCATTTATACATGCATACCTGTGTGTGCGTGTGCATGCATGCATGTGTGCATGTATGCGTGCCTGCATATGTGAGTGCATACATGCATGTATGTGTGCATGCTTGCATGAGTGTGTGTATGCATGCTTGCATGAGAGAATGTGTGCATGCATGTGTGCTTGTATGCATGCTTGCGTGTGTGCACACTCATGTACATGCTGTATGTATGTGTGCATGCAAGAGTGCATGCATGCATTTGTGTGTGCGCATGCAAGCGTGTGTGTGCATGCATATGTGTTTGTGCATGCATGCATGTTTGTGTGCATGTGTTTGTGCATGCATACATATGTGCATGTGTACATGTGTGCACGTTTGCATGACTCGCATCCCTCTCAAAAATGACCATTAGTATCTGTCAGTCTTTTATATTTAAATTGTGATGGAATTTTCCTTGTGTTTCAGAATCGACATCGAGGGGAAGAAGGACAGTAAAAGACGCTAAAGGCTGGAAGCATTGAAATGAATTATAATTAAGAATAAATGAAATATTGTCTGGCAACGAAATTCAGTTGTTTTCTTGCTTACTTTCAGTTTTTTTTTGGTCATGCCTGCTTTTAACATGGCACGACTTAGGGACCTATTTTTCTGTCCATTTGTTTGTTCATCCACCAGCACACAAAATAGATGTGAAGGCAATGATCAGGAATCGACAAATAAACCCACAAAATTGGAAGCAACGTCTCCAAAATTATCTTTACAGTGTTGACGGGGACGTTAAACCTCAAATCAAACAAACAACTCATAATTTCTCCGAGGGACTTACAAATTAAATTTTGCAAGTCCCAAGACTCACCATTATTTCGAAATACTTAGGAAAACTGTGTTTTGTACAAATAATTTTGCAGTGAAACTTATAGATTTGGGCATAGCGAGTTCACAGGACTCATTAGAAAAATGTAAATAGATCATCAATATGCTGATAACCAGTGCAAGTATAGTGCACATTCGTCTTTTAGAAACTGACAACGGTCTTTAGATAAGCAGAAGAGGTCGAGATGCTATAGAACATAGTTCGTGATCAAGATCACTTGCAAGAAACATCCTCAGCCTAGAGAGGATCAATCCCAGGAGCTGATCATTAGCAACTTGCGCATTCAACTGAGCCACTGAGATACTTTATGGTCACAAAGCTGCTGTTGAAATAAATTATGCCTATACTGTTAAAACAAACTAACAAGTCCGGGAAATGCATACCCATTTAGACCCCACTTCATATAGATGAAAGTAGGGTTGGCAAGGGCATACATTTTTACCATAATCTTATCCACAGCATAGACGTACTATGTACTCATTATACCCCCGGTATACGAGGTATGCTATGGGGTATAATGCTTTCTGCCTGCCGTTCTTCCGTCCGTCTTTCCGTCTGTCTGCACCAACAAATGGATAGTTAGGTGGCTATGTAAATGGACAGAATCAATGTAAGTCAATAGGATTTATTCCGTTAGACACCGAAATTACTTCTTTTCTGTGGCTAAAAATAGCCACTTAAGTATCGATCCTGCCAAAAATAGCCACATAACTATCCATTTGTGAGAACGTCCGTCCGTCCATCTGTCCGCCCGATGTCCGTCCATCCTTCTTCCGTCCGTTAACATTGTGGTTAAAGTTTTGCGTCAAAGTTTCTAAGAGATTATATCTTCTGAACCCTTTGATAGATTTAGTTGATACTTACACTGAAGTTACATACTGGTCTAAAGATATCATTGATGCACGTCCTAGCCCCACAGTGACCTTGAGGTCAAGGTCAAAGACTTAAAAAATTATATTTGGTCAAAGTTTTATGACAAAGTTTATAGATGCCTGTATGTTCTAAACTCTAACACAAATTCAGTTGATACTTGCATCAATGTTGCAAACCAGTCCAAAGATTTCGTTATGCTTGGACTTCCCCCACCCAAGGTGATCTCAAGGTCACAGACTTAGAAATTTTACATTTGTTTAAAGTTTTATGACAAAGTTTATAGATGCCTGTATGTTCTTAACTCTAAGACAAATCCAATTTATACTTGCATCGAGTTTGCTTAGCAGTCCAAAGATTTTATTGATGCATATCCCACCCTGCTGCTTCAGTAACATTGATGCCCCCAACCCTTCAGTAACTTTGATGCCCTCACTCGGTGGTCCATTTAGAATTTTTATGTTTGGTTTAGCTCTTACAACCACATATATAGATTCTTATAGCTTCTTGACTTCTTCATTCATATTACATACCAGCTCAAAAGCTATATTAGAGGGTGGCGCTGGCCTGGGGTATACGTGACCCACTGGTCGTTTTTTTTCTAACTGCTTCGAAGAGTCTGTTCTAATGAACACCATTTATCTAAATTTGAACCAGAATTAAGAAAAGTGTCACAAACTTCCATAGATGGAGAAAAATTGACAGAAAGCAGTGTAAGATGTGTGTGTTTTCACAATGGGCCCCATTGACAGAAGTACTGAATTGAAGAGCTAATGCATTTTCCAAGGTTTTATAATGTCATTAAAATTGTGATTAAAGCATCAAAACTAGATGGCGCAGTCGATGGTATACCATCGCAAATACCCGATTTTTCTGTGAATAACACTAAAGATATGGCAATGTCATATTTTTTACTTTTGACCCTGGGGCCATGTTGTCGTCAAGGTCACACGAAAAGTATTCCAATATGTTTTACTTCCAAGGGCTATCCAATAATCAATTTTCGGCAGTGCAATCCCAACAGGTTAGAAGATATGATAAAGTCATACTTTTTGACCTTTGACCCAGGGGTCATGTTGGGGTCAAGGTCACACGAAAAGTATTCCAATATGTTCTACATTCCAAGGGCTATCCAATAATCAAGTTTCGGAAGTGCAATCCCAACAGTTTAGAAGATATGATAATGTCCTACTTTCTGACTTTTGACCTTGGGGCCACGTTGGGTTCAAGGTCACAAAAAGTAACCCACTGCCATCTACATACCATGAACTATCCACATGCAAAGTTTCGAAAGTGTAACTTCAGTGGTTGCAGAGGAGATCCATTTACAAGAACCTGACGGACGGACAGACAGACGGACGGACAGACGCTCACTCAACTCTGGTACGAAAACAATATACCCGATTTTTCTTTGAAAAAGCGGGTATAATAACATTGATGAAATCATTCGCAAATGTAAGCAGAGAAACGTTTGATAATTAAGGCGTAATTATACCTAATTTAGTGACACAGAGGCCTTTCTGATATTTAATCTTCATCAGTGTGTCTCAACCCTAAAGTTCTGAAACCGAAACGGATGATGGACAAGATCCGGCAAACACAGCACATCCCCCTCCCAGCACACACCGACCGACGTAGCTCGTGAGAGAGGTCAACTGGAGGCATCAGGCAAGAGACGCCCTTGATAAATGACGTTTTTGAAACATTGCCGAAATATTCGCACAATAAAATGACGTCTGTAAACGTGTTAGAAACGTTAATGGAATCGAACTGAAGGCAATGATCAGGAATCGATGCAATTACGGCTTACCGCTTAGAAGATCTAAAAAGTAGAAGTAAAACAAAGATCAGGAATTGATACAATTAACTTACTCCACCCAAAAAAGACACCAAAGGGAAAGAAATACAAACATTAAGCGACCAGACCATAATGGAAACCTTAACAAAGGAAGGCCATAAGGACAGTTACTTTCCCACAAAATGGCCATATGGCCATCCAAAATTAAAAGACACAAGTGATACACACAGTAAGCAACAAACAACAACATAAATAAATCGCCACAGAAGAGCCGCCTTGGAACGGTCAGTGGAAGATTTCCACCTGGGGGCTTAAATCGATTTTACGTGGCCACAATCCTCGCCCTTACTTCCGTCGCGATTTAGACAAATAATTTGTTCAGTTCTTTCCAGGAAAAGTGGTGCGAGACGGACCGTCTTTTAAACCCTTGCGGTTTCTTTGGGCGGTAGGCCTTTATATGTCAGTTTATCTCAGTGTCAGGTAAAAATCCCCCAAACCAGAAAGCAACCCCTAAATCTCCTAAATGGTGTTGCCTTGGACGTAAAAACCAAAAACAAACAAATCTCACCTATTGCCACAGTTAATATGGCTATGATCTTAGCGCACAGCTATCATCACAGCAAGAATGACTGTCAACTGAGTCATATACATGTATGTCTACACGGGTGAGTTTCACAGCTATCACCGCAGGTAATGAGGCTGTTCCCTGAGTTATACGGCTGTCACCACAGGTTGAATGGCCAGGTAGAATGGCTATCACAACCGATGCCGTACACAGCTTTTACCATTAATATTTTGGCGTGTATGGCTTTGAACTTATTCTCACAGATATCACCGCATGAAATATGGCTATCAACTGAGTTTCACAGCTATCACCACAGGTGATATGACTGGAACCCAAGTTTCACTGCTATCACCACAGGTTATATGGCTAACTCTTCAGTTTTACAAATGTCACCACATGTTATTGATCAATGGCCTCTGTCTCACAAAAGTCGCAATGGGAAGTATGGTTCCTAGAGTTTCACAGCTATCAACAAAGTCAATATCGCTATCACTGAGTTTTTCAGGGATCACCACAACACGGCAGGTAATATGGCTATCACCTCAGTTCCACAATGTCACCTTGTATATTATAGCAATAACTTCAGTTTCACCGCTGTCACTAGAGGTATTATGATTATCACCTTAGTTTCACAGCTATCACCACAAGTAATATGACTAACACCTGACTTTCTAAGCTTTCCTTCACAGCAGGTAGTATGGCTATCACCAGAATATTCATATATATCGCCAAAGGTTATTTCGCTATCACATCAGTTTACAGCTGTCACCATAGGTAATAATTATAGCAATCAATTATGTTTCACCTTTTCACAACAGGAAGTATGGTTATCGGACGAATTTCAAAGCTATCACTGCAGGTAACATGGCTATCACCTAAGTTTAACAGCTGTCACCACAGTTCATATTGTTTTCACCAGAGTTCACAGCTATCACCATAGGTAATATGGCTATCACCTCCGTTTCATAGCTGTCATCTCAGGAAATATGGTTATCGCCTGAGCTTCACAACAAGAAATATGACTATCACCTGATTTTCACAGCTATCATCGCAGGTAATACGGTTATCGCCTGTGTTTTACAGCTGTCAACAAAGGTAATATAGCAATCGCCTCTGTTCATAGCTGTCACTAAATTGAGTATGGATATCACCTGAGTTTCCCAGCTGTCACCACAGGTAGTAAGGCTATTAGACCTGAGCAGGTAATATGGCTTTAACAGCTGCCACCACGGGTAATATGGCTGTCATCTCAGTTTCATATCTTTCACCTCGGGTAATATGGCTGTCACCTGTATTACACAAGAAGTAGTAGGACTATCACCTGAATTTTACACCTGTCATTAACGGTAATATACATATCACCTCGGTTTGGCAGCTGTCACCACAGGTAGTGCAGCAGTCACCTCTATCACCGCAGGCTATATATGGCCGCCACCTGAATAACAGTTACCACTATATATAATATGGCTATCACCGCAGTTTCACAGCTGTCACCCCAGGTAGTAAGGCTTTCAGATTAGTCTTACAGATATCACCACAGGTAATATGGCCATCACCTGAGTTTCCAGTTTCACAGCTGTCATCACATGTGATGTGACCTAATGCGGACTTAAACGATTATTTATCTAAACCATAAAAGAACCAAAGCCATGTACAATCGATTTAAGCCCCCGAGTGGAAGACTTTTGCTGACCGTTCCAAGGCGGTTCTTCTGTTGTGGTTTATTTTTGTTATATTGCGTCTTCGCATGTATGTATTGCTTATGTCTTTTTATTTTCTACAGCTGTTTGGCCATTTTGTGTGAAACTATTTGTGATTTTGGCTATCCGCTTGTGGTGTTTTCATTAGGGTTTAGCAATTTTATGTTCGTATTTCTTTCCCATTGGTGTCTCTGTTAGGAGATTTTGGGTAATTGTATTCGTTCCTGATCATTGCCTACACCTCTATTTTTAAACCAAATTTCACAGCTATCACCATAGGTGGTATGACAAACACCTCAGTTTTACGGCTGTCACCACAGATTATTAAGCAATGACCTCTGTTTCACAAATCCGTTTCACAAATCTCAGAACAGGTAGTGTGGTTATCGCAGGTAGTATGGTTATCACCTGGCCGTATCGCTATCACATCAGATAGCTATCACCAAAGGTAATATAGCAATCCACTGTGTTTCACACTTGACACAACAGGTAGAATGGTTATCACCTGAGTTTCACAGCTATCACTACAGGTAACATGGCTGTCACCTCAGTTTGACAGATGTAACCACAGGTTATATTGCTGCCAACTGAGTTTCACAGCTATCATCAGAGGTAATATGGATATTACCTCCATTTCACAGCTTTTACGACAGGAACTATGACTATCATCTGAGCTTCCCACAAAAAATAAGTATCACCTGAATTTCAGAGCTATCGTTACAGGCAATACGGCTATCATCTCGGTTGACATCTGTCACAACAGGTGATACAACAATCACCTCTGTTTCACAACTGTCACTTCAACTAGGATGGTTAACACCTGATTTTCCCCGCTGTCACAACAGGTAGTAATTAATGCTATCACAGGAGTTCACAGTTTTTTGTTTGCATTGGAGTTTAATGGCCAAATCAACACTATTTTGTCATTTTTGAGCCAGTCAGGTTACCTATCCAGAATTTTCCTGGAACGAATGACCTTAGAAAAGATTTCATAATCAATCTCCAAGAATACTGCCAACCCCGGCAAGCATCGAACCCGCGTACTTCTGATCGCCAGTCAGACGCATCACCGCCGGTAATATGGCTATAACCTCCGTTTTGCAGCTACCACCACAGGTTATAAGGCTGTCACCTCAGTTTCGCATCTTACACCTCAGGTAATATGGCTATCACCTGAGTTTCACAAGAAGCAGTATGACTATCATCTGAATTGCACAGCTAGCCATTACAGGTTATATGCCTGTCACCTCAGTTGGACAGCTGCCACCACAGGTAATACAGCAGTCAAGTCTGTTTCACAGCTATTCCCATACCTTGTTTGGCTATCCCTTTAGCTTGACAGCTATTCCCAGAGGCTATATGGTCATTACCTGAGTAGCAGTTACCACTACGGTATTATGGCTATCGTTTCAGTTTCACAAATGTCGCCGTAGGTGGTAAGGCTTTCAAATAAGTCTCACAGATATCACCACAAGTAATATGGCTATCACGTGATTTTTCAAGTTTCACAGCTGTCATCACAGGTAATATGGCTATAACCCCAGGTAGTATGGTTATCGCCAGAGTTTAACAGCCATCGCCAAAGGTAATATCGCCATCACCTCAATTTCTTAGCTTTCATCACATCACCACAGGTTATATGGCTATCACTTTAGTTTCACAGCTGTCGACACATATTATACAGCAATAATTTCAGTTTCACCGCTGTCACTATAGGTAGTATGGCTATCATTTTAGTTTTCAGCTATCACAGCAAGTAATATGGCTATCACCTGACTTTCTCAGCTTTCCTTCACAAAAGTAAGATCGCTATCACCTTAGTTTGACAGTCGTCACCACGGGTAATACAGCAGTCAACTATGATTAATAATTGTCACAACAGTTAGAATGGTTATCACCCGAGTTTCAGAGCTGTCCCTACAGGTAACAACGATATCACCTCAGGTTGTATTGCTATCATCTGAGTCCCATAGCCATTAATGTATGTAATATGGCTATCACCTCCATTTCATACTGTCACCTCAGGAAAAATGGCTATCACTAGAGCTTCACAACACGAAATGTGAAATTGTGCTGAAATCAACAGAACATATGGAAAAGCTGATAAACTGTGGTGATGCTGAGTTACCTGTTGTGATGCCGAGTTGACACTATAACCTGCGGTGATAATCTGTGTAACAGCGGTGATGGACATTTGGACAGCTTTGAAACGGTGCTGAATTATAAATAACCTGTGGTGGTAGCTATAAGACGGTGGTCATAGCCACATCATCTTCGGTTACAGCTGTGAAATTGTGCTGAAATCTGATTAACCTGTGGTGATACCTGCCAAAGTTTGGTGAGAGCCAAGTATCTGTGTTACAGCTGTGAAAAAGTGCTGTGATCTTTAATCTGTGGTGACAGCAGTGAAACTGTGGTGACAGCTATGTTATCTGTTGTGAAGCGGTGAAACTGTGCTGAAATAAAAAAAAAGCTGTAAACCTGTGGTGATGCCGAGTTATCTGTTGTGATTGCGAGTTTTCCGTTGTGACAGTTATAAAACTATACTGAAGACTAAATAACCTATGGTGATATCTGTCAAACAGCGGTGATGGCAATTTAATCTATGGTGACAGCTATTAAACGATGCAGAATTATAAATAACCTGTGGTGAAAGCTGTGAAACTGTGGTGCTAGTCACGTAGCATGTGGTGGCAGCTGTGGAACTGCTGAATTCAAAAACACCAACCGGAAATATGTTCTATAAGAGAGTTATCCTTTGGAAGCAAGGAATAAACAACAGATCCTAAAAGCATGGAGTGCACAAGTTTTCTGGCCCAGAACAGCTAGTTTCGGCCAATTAGGCCTCATCAGTGGCCCTGAAATAATTTCAAAATTCCACAATAAACCAATGATCCCGAAGGAGAAGAACATATAAAATACCTATGACGAAAGGCGGGGATACATTTTACGGCCGCCACAAACTCCCTTAATGCCAGCTATAGTCACATCAAATACGTTCTATGAAATGCATAAAGTATACATGTATTCCTTGGCCAAATGACCCTCATCAGGACCCTGAAATAGTACAAAAAACAACAAAAAAAATGTGAAACAGTTGCGATGGCCAGGCGACCAGTGGTGAAAGTTTTGACCTGTGCCAAAATCTAAATAATCTAGGGTGACAGCTGTGAAACTGTATTGAAATCTAAATAGCCCGTGGTGATTGATGGGAAACTGTGGTGATAGCCACATATTAACCTGTGGTGACTGCTGTGAAACTGTGCTGAAATCTGAATAACCTGAGGTGATACCTGCGAAAGTTTGGTGATAGCCAAGTATCTGTATGACAGCTGTGAAAATGTACTGAAATCTGTATAATTTGTGGTAATAGCTGTGAAACTATGTTGACAGCTATGTTATCTGTTGTGCAGCTGTAAAACTGTGCTGAAATCAAAATAACACATTGAGAAAGCTGTGATACCGAGTTTCCTGTTGTGATGCTGAGTTCTCTGTTGTGAGAGTTATAAAACTATACTGAAAACTAAATAACCTGTGGTGATATCTGTGAAACAGCAATGATGGCCATTTAACCTATGGTGACAGCTGTGAAATGAGGCAGAACTATGAATACCTGTGGTGATAGCTATGATAGTGGGTGTTAGTTACGTAGCTTGTGGTGAAAGCTGTGAAACTGCTGAATTCAAATAGCCTACTGTGAAATATGTCCTATAAAGGAGTTACTATTTGGAAGCAAGGCATAAACAACAGATCAGAAAAGCATGGAGTGCACAAGTTTTCTGGACCAGAGCAGCTGGTTTCGGCCAATTCAGCCTCATCATTGACCCTGAAATATTTTAAAAATTCCACAATAAACCAATGATCCCGAAGGACAAGAAATTATAGACAACATAATGACGAAAGGCGGAGAGACATTTTACGGCAGCCAAAGACTACCTTAACGCCAGCTATATTCACATCAAATATGTTCTATGTAAGGTTTATCATTTGTAAGCAAGGAATATACAACAGAGCCTAAAAGCATGGAATGTACACGTCCGTGGTGATTGATGGCAAACTGTGGTGATAGCCACTTAACCTGTGGTGACAGCTGTGAAACTGTGCTGAAATCGGAATAACCTTTTGTGATACCTGCGAACGTTTGGTGATAACCAAGTATCTGTATGACAGCTGTGGAAATGTACTGAAATCTGTATAATTTGTGGTGACAGCTGTGAAACTGTGGTGGAAGCTATGTTATCTGATGTGAAGCTGTAAAACTGTGTTGAAATCAAAATAACATATTGAGAAAGCTGTGAAACTGTGGTGATGCCGATTTACCTGTTGTGATGCCGAGTTGTCTGCTGTGACAGCTATAAAACTATTCTGAAAACTAAATGACCTGTGGTGATATCTGTGAAACAGCGATGATGGCCATTTAACCTATGGTGACAGCTATGAAGCGATGCTGAATTATAAATAACCTGTGATGATAGCTGTGAAACAGTGGTGCTAGTCACGTAGCCTGTGGTGACAGCAATAAGACTGCTGAATTCAAAATAACTTACTGTGAAATATGTTCCATAAAAGAGTTATCCTTTGGAAGCAAGGAATAAACAACAGATCCGTAAAGCATGGAGTGCACAAGTTTTCTGGGCCAGAGCAGCTAGTTTCGGCCAAATAGGTCTCATCAGTGGCCCTGAAATATTTTAAAAATTCCATCAATTATCCCGAAGGACAAGAAAATATAAACTACATTGTGACGAAAGGCGGGGAGACATTTTATCTGAAATCTGTATAATTTGTGGCCACACACTCAATTTACGCCAGCTATAGTCACAGCAAATATGTTCTATGAAAGGCTTATCATTTGGAAGCAGGGAATATACAACAGAGCCTAAAAGCATGGAATGTACAAGTCCGTGGTGATTGATGGCACACTGTGGGGATAGCCACTTAACCTGTGGTGACAGCTGTGAAACTGTGCTGAAATCTAAATAACCTGTGGTGATACCTGCCAAAGTTTTGTGGTAGCCAAGTATCTGTGTGACAGCTGTGAAAATGTACTGAAATCTGTATAATTTGTGGTGACAGCTGTGAAACTGTGGTGACAGCTATGTTATCTGATGTGAAGCTGTAGAACTGTGTTGACAGCTATGTTATCTGTTGGGAAGATGTAAAACTGTGCTGAAATCTGTATAATTTGTGGTGATAGCTGTGAAACCATGTTGACAGCTATGTTATCTGTTTTGAAGCAGTAAAACTGTGCTGAAATCAAAATAACACATTTAGAAGGCTGTGATACCGAGTTTCGTGTTGTTATGCTGAGTTGTCTGTTGTGACAGCTATAAAACTATACTGAAAACTAAATAACCTTTGGTGATATCTGTGAAACAGCGGTGATGGCCATTTAACCTGTGGTGACAGCTGTGAAATGAGTCAGAATTATGAATACCTGTGGTGATAGCTATGATAGTGGGTGTTAGTTACCTAGCTTGTGGTGACAGCTGTGAAACTGCTGAATTCAAATAGCCTACTGTGAAATATGTTCTATAAAGGAGTTATCCTTTGGAAGCAAGGAATAAACAACAGATCAGAAAAGCAAGGAGTGCACAAGTTTTCTGGACCAGAGCAGCTGGTTTCGGCCAATTCAGCCTCATCATTGGCCCTAAAATATTTTAAAAATTCCACAATAAACCAATGATCCCGAAGGACAAAACATTATAGACAACATTGTGACGAAAGGCGGAGAGACATTTTATGGCAGCCAAAGACTCCCTTAACGCCAGCTATATTCACATCAAATATGTTCTATGAAAGGTTTATCGTTTGTAAGCAAGGAATATACAACAGAGCCTAAAAGAATGCAATGTACAAGTCCGTGGTGATTGATGGCAAACTGTGGTGATAGCCACTTAACCTGTGGTGACAGCTGTGAAACTGTGCTGAAATCGGAATAACCTGTGGTGATACCTGCGAAAGTTTGGTGATAACCAAGTATCTGTGTGACAGCTGTGGAAATGTACTGAAATCTGTATAATTTGTGGTGACAGCTGTGAAAGTGTGGCGGAAGCTATGTTATTTGATGTGAATTTGTAAAACTGTGTTGAAATCAAAATAACATATTGAGAAAGCTGCGAAACTGTGGTGGTGCCGATTTACCTGTTGTGATGCCGAGTTGTCTGTTGTGACAGCTATAAAACTATACTGAAAACTAAATGACCTGTGGTGATATCTGTGAAACAGCGATTATGGCCATTTAACCTATGGTGACAGCTATGAAGTGATGCTGAATTATAAATAACCTGTGATGATAGCTGTGAAACAGTGGTGCTAGTCACGTAGCCTGTGGTGACAGCAGTGAAACTGCTGAATTCAAAATAACTTACTTTGAAATATGTTCCATAAAAGAGTTATCATTTGGAAGCAAGGAATAAACAACAGATCCGTAAAGCATGGAGTGCACAAGTTTTCTGGGCCAGAGCAGCTAGTTTCGGCCAAATAGGTCTCATCAGTGGGCCTGAAATATTTAAAAAAATCCACCAATGAACCCGAAGGACAAGAAAATATAAACTACATTGTGACGAAAGGCGGGGAGACAGTTTACGGCCGCCACACACACCATTAACGCCAGCTATAGTCACAGCAAATATGTTCTATGAAAGGCTTATCATTTGGCAGCAAGGAATATACAACAGAGCCTAAAAGCATGGAATGTACAAGTCCGTGGTGATTGATGGCAAACCGTGGGGATAGCCACTTAACCTGTGGTGACAGCTGTGAAACTATGCTGAAATCTAAATAACCTGTGGAGATACCTGCCAAAGTTTGGTGATAGCCAAGTATCTGTGTGACAGCTGTGAAAATGTACTGAAATCTGTATAATTTGTGGTGACAGCTGTGAAACTATGTTGACAGCTGTGTTATCTGTTGTAAAATTGTGCTGAAATCAAAATAACACATCGAGAAAGCTGTGATACCGAGTTTCCTGTTGTGATGCTGAGTTGCCTGTTGTGACAGCTATAAAACTATACTGAAAACTAAATAACCTGTGGTGATATCTGTGAAACAGCGGTGATGGCCATTCAACCTATGGTGACAGCTGTGAAATGAGGCAGAGTTATGAATACCTGTGGTGATAGCTATGATAGTGGGTGTTAGTTACGTAGCTTGTGGTTACAGCTGTGAAATTGCTGAATTCAAATAGCCTACTGTGAAATATATTCTATAAAGGAGTTATCCTTTGGAAGCAAGGCATAAACAACAGATCAGAAAAGCATGGAGTGTACAAGTTTTCTGGACCAGAGCAGCTGGTTTCGGCCAATTCAGTCTCATCATTGGCCCTGAAATATTTTAAAAATTCCACAATAAACCAATGATCCCGAAGGACAAGAAATTATAGACAACATTATGACGAAAGGCGGAGAGGCATTTCCCGGCAGCCAAAGACTCCCTTAACGCCAGCTATAGTCACAGCAAATATGTTCTATGAAAGGTTTATCATTTGTAAGCAAGGAATATACAACAGAGCCTAAAAGCATGGAATGTACAAGTCCGTAGTGATTGATGGCAAACTGTGGAGATGGCCACTTAACCTGTGGTGACAGCTGTGAAACTGTGCTGGAATCGGAATAACCTGTGGTGATACCTGCGAAAGTTTGGTGATAACCAAGTATCTGTGTGACAGCTGTGGAAATGTACTGAAATCTGTATAATTTGTGGTGACAGCTGTGAAACAGTGGTGGAAGCTATGTTATCTGATGTGAAGCTGTAAAACTGTGTTGAAATCAAAATAACATATTGAGAAAGCTGTGAGACTGTGGTGATGCCGATTTACCTGTTGTGATACCGAGTTGTCTGTTGTGACAGCTATAAAACTATACTGAAAACTAAATGATCTGTGGTGATATCTGTGAAACAGCGATGATGGCCATTTAACCTATGGTGACAGCTATGAAGCGATGCTGAATTATAAATAGCATGTGGTCATGTTTACGGCCGCCACACACCCCATTAACGACAGCTATAGTCACAGCAAATATGTTCTATGAAAGGCCTATCATTTGGAAGCAGGGAATATACAACAGAGCCTAAAAGTATGGAATGTACAAGTCCGTGGTGATTGATGGCACACTGTGGGGATAGCCACTTAACCTGTGGTGACAGCTGTGAAACTGTGCTGAAATCTAAATAACCTGTGGTGATACCTGCCAAAGTTTTGTGGTAGCCAAGTATCTGTGTGACAGCTGTGAAAATGTACTGAAATCTGTATAATTTGTGGTGACAGCTGTGAAACTGTGGTGACAGCTATGTTATCTGATGTGAAGCTGTAGAACTGTGTTGACAGCTATGTTATCTGTTGTGAAGCTGTAAAACTGTGCTGAAATCTGTATACTTTGTGGTAATAGCTGTGAAACTATGTCGACAGCTATGTTATCTGTTGTGAAGCTGTAAAACTGTGCTGAAATCAAAATAACACATTGAGAAAGCTCTGATGCCGTGTTTCCTGTTGTGATGCTGAGTTGTCTGTTGTGACAGCTACAAAACTATACTGAAAACTAAATAACCTGTGGTGATACCTGTGAAACAGCGGTGATGGCCATTTAACCTATGGTGGCAGCTGTGAAATGAGGCAGAATTATGAATATCTGTGGTGATAGCTATGATACTGGGTGTTAGTTACGTAGCTTGTGGTGACAGCTGTGAAACTGCTGAATTAAAATAGCCTACTGTGAAATATGTTCTATAAAGGAATTATCCTTTGGAAGCAAGGCATAAACAACAGATCAGCAAAGCATGGAGTGCACAAGTTTTCTGGACCAGAGCAGCTGGTTTCGGCCAATTCAGCCTCATCATTGGCCCTGAAATATTTTAAAAATTCCACAATAAACCAATGATCCCGAAGGGCAAGAAATTATAGACATCATTATGACGAAAGGCGGTAGACATTTTACGGCAGCGAAAGACTTTAACCTGTGGTGACAGCTGTGAAACTGTGCTGAAATCGGAATAACCTGTGGTGATACCTGCGAAAGTTTGGTGATAACCAAGTATCTGTGTGACAGCTGTGGAAATGTACTGAAATCTGTATAATTTGTGGTGACAGCTATGAAACTGTGGTGGAAGCTATGTTATCTGATGTGAAGCTGTAAAACTGTGTTGAAATCAAAATAACATATTGAGAAAGCTGCGAAACTGTGGTGATGCCGATTTACCTGTTGTGATGCCGAGTTGTCTGTTGTGACAGCTATAAAACTATACTGAAAACTAAATGACCTGGGGTGATATCTGTGAAACAGCGATGATGGCCATTTAAACTATGGTGACAGCTATGAATTGATGCTGAATTATAAATAACCTGTGATGATAGCTTTGAAACAGTGGTGCTAGTCACGTAGCCTGTGGTGACAGCAGTGAAACTGCTGGATTCAAAATAACTTACTTTGAAATATGTTCCATGAAAGAGTTATCGTTTGGAAGCAAGGAATAAAGAACAGATCCGTAAATCATGGATTGCACAAGTTTTCTGGGCCAGAGCAGCTAGTTTCGGCCAAATAGGTCTCATCAGTGGCCCTGCAATATTTTCAAAAATCCACCAATGATCCCGAAGGACAAGAAAATTTAAACTACATTGAGACGAAAGGCGGGGAGACAATTTACGGCCGCCACACACTCCATTAACGCCAGCTATAGTCACAGCAAATACGTTCTATGAAAGGCTTATCATTTGGAAGCAGGGAATATTCAACAGAGCCTAAAAGCATGGAATGTACAAGTCCGTGGTGATCGATGACAAACTTTGGGGATAGCCACTTAACCTGTGGTGACAGCTGTGAAACTGTGCTGAAATCTGAATAACCTGTGGTGATACCTGCCAAAGTTTGATGATGGCCAAGTATCTGAGTGACAGCTGTGAAAATGTACTGAAATCTGCATAAAATTGTGGTGACAGCTGTGAAACTGTGATAACAGCTATGTTATCTGATGTGAAGCTGTAGAACTGTGTTGACAGCTATGTTATCTGTTGTGAAGCTGTAAAACTGTGCTGAAATCTGTATAATTTATGGTGATAGCTGTGAAACAATGTTGACAGCTATGTTATCTGTTGTGAAGCTGTAAAACTGTGCTGAAATCAAAATAACACATTGAGAAAGCTCTGATGCCGAGTTTTCTGTTGTGATGCTGAGTTGTCTGTTGTGACAGCTATAAAACTATACTCAAAACTAAATAACCTGTGGTGATATCTGTAAATAAGCGGTGATGGCCATTTAACCTATGCTGGCAGCTGTGAAATGAGGCAGAATTATGAATATCTGTGGTGATAGCTATGATAGTGGGTGTTAGTTACGTAGCTTGTGGTGACAGCTGTGAAACTGCTGAATTCAAATAGCCTACTGTGAAATATGTTCTATAAAGGAGTTATCCTTTGGAAGCAAGGCATAAACAACAGATCAGAAAAGCATGGAGTGCACAAGTTTTCTGGACCAGAGCAGCTGGTTTTGGGCAATTCAGCCTCACCATTGACCCTGAAATATTTTGAAAACTCCAAAATAAACAATTGATCGCGAAGGACAAGAAATTATTGACAACATAATGACGAAAGGCGAAGAGACATTTTACGGCAGCCAAAGACTCCCTTAACGCCAGCTATATTCACATCAGATATGTTCTATGAAAGATTTATCGTTTGTAAGCAAGGAATATACAACAGAGCCTAAAAGCATGGCATGTACAAGTCCGTGGTGATTGATGGCAAACTGTGGTGATAGCCACTTAACCTGTGGTGACAGCTTTGAAACTTTGCCGAAATCGGAATAACCTGTGGTGATACCTGCGAAAGTTTGGTGATAGCCAAGTATCTGTGTGACAGCTGTGGAAATGTACTGAAATCTGTATAATTTTGTGGTGACAGCTATGAAACTGTGGTGGAAGCTATGTTATCTGATGTGAAGCTGTAAAACTGTGTTGAAATCAAAATAACATATTGAGAAAGCTGTGATACCGTGGTGATGCCGATTTACCTATTGTGATGCCAAGTTGTCTGTTGTGACAGCTATAAAAATATACTGAAAACTAAATGACCTGTGGTGTTATCTGTGAAACAGCGATGATGGTCATTTAACCTATGGTGACAGCTATGAAGCGATGCTGAATTATAAATAACCTGTGATGATAGCTGTGAAATAGTGGTGCTAGTCACGTAGCTTGTGGTGACAGCAGTGAAACTGCTGAATTCAAAATAAGTTACTGTGAAATATGTTCCATAAAAGAGTTATTCTTTGGAAGCAAGGAATAAACACTAATCCGTAAAGCATGGAATGCACAAGTTTTCGGGGCCAGAACAGCTAGTTTCGGGCAAATAGGTCTCATCAGTGGCACTGAAATATTTTAAAAAATCCACCAATGATCCCGAAGGACAAGAAGATAGAAACTACATTTTGACGAAAGGCGGGGAGAAAGTGTACGGCCGCCACACACTCCATTAACGCCAGCTATAGTCACAGCAAATATGCTCTTTGAAAGGCTTATCATTTGGAAGCAAGGAATATACAACAGAGCCTAAAAGCATGGAATGTACAGGTCCGTGGTGATTGATGGCACACTGTGGGGATAGCCACTTAACCTGTGGTGACAGCTGTGAAACTGTGCTGAAATCTGAATAACCTGTGGTGATACCTGCGAAAGTTTGGTGATAGCCAAGTATCTGTGTGACAGCTGTGAAATGTACTGAAAGCTGTATACTTTGTGGAGACAGCTGTGAAACTGTGGTGACAGCTATGTTATCTGATGTGAAGCTGTAAAACTGTGTTGAAATCAAAATAACATATTGAGAAAGCTGTGAAACTGTGGTGATGCCGATTTACCTGTTGTGATGCCGAGTTGTCTGCTGTGACAGCTATAAAACTATACTGAAAACTAAATGACCTGGCGTGATATATGTGAAACAGCGATGATGGCCATTTAACCTATGGTGACAGCTATGAAGCGATGCTGAATTATAAATAACCTGTGATGATAGCTGTGAAAAAGTGGTGCTAGTTACATAGCCTGTGGTGACAGCAGTGAAACTGCTGAATTCAAAATAACTTACTGTGATATATGTTCCATAAAAGAGTTATCCTTTGGAAGCAAGGAATAAACAACAGATCCGTAAAGCATGGAGTGCACAAGTTTTCTGGGCCAGAGCAGCTAGTTTCGGGCAAATAGGTCTCATCAGTGGCCCTGAAATATTTTCAAAATTCCATCAATGATCCCGAAGGACAAGAAAATATAAACTACATTGTGACGAAAGGCGGGGAGACAGTTTACGGCCGCCACACACTCCATTAACGCCAGCTAAAGTCACAGCAAATATGTTCTGTGAAAGGCTTATCATTTGGAAGCAAGGAATATACAACAGAGCTGAAAGCATGGAGTGTACAAGTTTTCTTGGGCAAAACTAACTAGTTTCGTCCAATGAGCCTCATCATGATCCTAATATAGTAAAACAAACAGTGAAACTGTTGCGATGGCCAGGCAACCAGTGGTAACAGCTGTGACCTGTGCTAAAATCTAAATAACCTTGGCGACAGCTGTGAAACTGCACTGAAATCTAAAAGCCTGTAGTAATTGATGGTAAACTGTGGTGATAACCACATAACCTGTGGTGACAGATCAAACTGTGATGAAATCGGAATAACCTGTGGCGATACCTGCGAAAGTTTGGTGATAGCCAAGTATCTGTGTGACAGCTGTGAAAATCTACTGAAATCTGTATAATTTATGGTGACAGCTGTGAAACTGTGATGACAACTATGTTATTTATTGTGAAACTGTGCTGAAATTAAAATAACTTATTGTGAAAGCTGTGAAACTCTTGTGATGCCGAGTTGCCTGTTGTGACTGCGAGTTTTCTGTTGTGACAGCTATAAAACTATACTGAAGACTAAATAACCTGTGGTGATATCTGTGAAACATCGGTGATGGCAATTTGACCTATGGTGGCAGCTATGAAACGATGCTGAATTATAAATAACCTGTGGTGATAGCTGTGAAACTGTGGTGCTAGTCACGTAGCCTATGGTGACGGCTGTGGAACTGTTGAATTCAAAATAACCTACTGTAAAATATGTTCTATAAAAGAGTTATCCTTTGAAAGCAAGGAATAAACAACAAATCCGAAAAGCATGAAGCGCAAAAGGTTACTTGGCCAGAGCAGCTAGTTTCGGCCAATAAGGCCTCATCAGTGGCCCTGAAATATTTTCAAAATTCCAATAAAACCCATGATCCCGAAGGACAAGAAAATATAAACTACATTATGACGAAAGGCGGGGGGACATTTTACGACCGCCACACACTCCATGAACGCCTGCTATAGCCACATCAAATATGTTCTATGAAAGGTTTATCATTTGGAAGAGCAAAACAACAGAACTGAAAAGCATGGAAAGTACATGTTTTGGCCAAACTTTCTAGTTTCGACCAATTATCGCATCAGGATTTTGAAATATTGTAATAAAAACTGTGGAACTGGCGATGGTCACGTAATCAGTGGTGACAGCTGTGATCTGTGCTAAATAACCTGGCGTTAGAGCTGTGAAACTGTACTGAAATCTAGATAACCTGTGGTGATAAATGGGAAACTGTGGTTATAGCTCTGCAGCTGGTGTGATAGCCACGTAATCTGCGATGACAGTTGTGAAACTGTGCTGTAATCTCCAAAATATGTGGTAATAGCTGTGAAAATGTGGTGATGACCACGTACCCTGTGATGACAGCTATGGAACTATGCTTGAAACTAAACCTATGGTGACAGCTGTGAAACTGCAGTGATTATTATGTTGCCTGTGGTGACAGCTGTGAAACTATGCAGAAATCTAAATCGCATGTGGCAAGTGGTACATAATACTAGAGCTGTTAACTCTTCAGCCTGCCATTTCCGGAAAACTGATCTGATTGGTTAGGTTCAAACAGAAAAGTTCAAATATGATCTTTAGTTATCATTACAGTGTGGTGAGACTTTAATGTCAGAAGTCATATTTCTGTTAACGAGCTTTATCATTTGAAACCGAGATGCAGATGGGCTATGCTTTCTTGAATTTACACAGTCTTTATTCTTGTTGATAGCTAAGGATGTCGTCAAAATTAAAGGAAAAGCTGAAATGTCTTGGCCCAAAAAATACAGCAAAAAAAAAAAAAAAAAACTTGAGGAGTAAAGACATTTTGAAAATTAACTAAAGCAACCGGCCTTATCTGGAACATTGTCCCCACAAGGGACATTTACCTTTTTCCATTGAGTATTTGTTGAAAGGGATAACTGTCATTGTTTCCCCTGCACTCTTTAGAATCGCCTTCGCGATTATAATGAATATCCAAGTATGGAGAAAAGTATCCTTTAATTAATTATCCTTTAATCGTATAATCAAATACCCTCTTATCTATATCAATGTTTACTTCAAACTGAAGTCGCATCAGGTAAAAACTTACCTCCAGTCCATTTAATAAAAAACGATTCATTCCTTGAAAAACAAAACAAAACACATATATATAAATGAAGAACTGACCATTAATTGCATAACACTAAAGCACTTTTATATAAACTGATCATCAATACATATCAAATACATTGTCTGATTCACTGGCTGTGATATAAACTCCAGATTACTGGGTAATAAAACACTTTGTGGTTTCAGCATCTGACACTTATGGCCCTTGGCAGAAACTGTTAACTGGCTGCCTTTTAAACAAGCAGATACAAATACACGGAAACAACTGTCCGTATGTATTTAATAGAGGGGTTTGGTGCTCTCCTGTAATAAGCTCTTCACTGTGGTGATAGCTGTGACACTGTCGCAAAAAAAAAATAGAATATGTGGCGACAACAGTTGTGAAACTATAGTTATAGCCAAATAAACTTTGAGAGTTGTGAAAGCTGTGAAAGTGTACTGAAATCTATATTATCTATGATGGGAGCTGTGAAACTGTGAGGTGATTACATCTGTGAATCTGTGCTGAAATATAATTTACCTGTGGTGATAGCTGTGACCCTGTCGTAAAAGTCATGTAATCTATGGCGACAACAGCTGTGAAACTATTGTTATAGACAAATAACCTTTGCGAGTGGTGACAGCTGTGAAAGTGTGCTGAAATCAATATTATTTGTGGTGGAAGCTGTGAAACTGTGCTGAAATATAAATTACATGTGGTGAAAGCTGTAAAACTGCCGCGATAGCCACGTAAGTGTGGTGACTACCGTGAAGCTGTTCTGAAATCAAAATAACCTGTGATGATGAGGTTAAACTGTGCTGAAATCGAGATAACCTATGGTGATAGCTGTTAAAATGTGGTGATAGCCACGTAACATGCAGTGACAGCTATGAACTGTGCTGAAATTTATAAATAACCCGTGGTAATAGCTGTGAAGCTTTGGCGATATACACATTACCTGTGCACACGTGACAGCTATGAAACTGCTGAAATCTATATAATCTGTGGGGAAAGCTGTGGAATTGGTGTGACCGGTGGTGACAGCTGTGAAATTGTGCTGCTAAAACCTATATAATCTGTGCTGCTAAAACCTATATAATCTGTAGTCATAGTTGTTAAACGGTGATGACACCCACGTAACGTGTGATGACAGCTATGAATCTGAGCTAAAAACTCAACAACGTGTGAGGAAAGTTTTGCTCTGTGCTGATTATTGCGTTACCTTTGGTAACAGCTCTGAAACTGTGCTGAAATCTATAAAAGCATTTGGTGTCAGCTGTGAAACTGTGCTGAAATCTTTAAATTCTGTGGTGATAGCTGTGAAACTGTGATGATGGCCATGTAACCTGTGATGTCAGCTTTGGAACTGTGCTAAAACCTTAATGAACCGTGGAACTGCAGGGATTATCACATAACCAATGGTGACAGCTGTCAAACTATGATGAAATCTAAATAATATGTAGTGATAGATGTAACACTGTGGTGATACCAACGTAACCTACGTCGACAGCTATGAAACTGTGGTGATAGTCAAATAAACTTATGGACTGCGACATCAATGTACATGTACTTTATAGAAGTGAAGGCATTGACCAGGAATCGATACAATTAACACACAGCTCCCATTAGAGACACCTAAGGGAAAGAAACACAAACAAATCTATATATTTTGCGGTGATAACTGTGAAACTGTGATGATAGCTGTGAAACTGTGCTAAAATCTAAATTACATGTGGTGATAGCTGTAAAACTGCGCTGATAGCCACATAACCTTTGGTGGCAGCTGTGAAGCTCTGCTGAAATCCATATAACCTGTGGTCATAGCTTCGAATTTGTGGTTATAGCGACGCAACCTATGGTAAAGGTGCAAGTGTAATGAAATTTAAATAACCCCATGGTGACAGCTGCTGTAAAAAGGTGCTGAAACCTAATAAACATGTGGTGATAGTTGTTATACTGTGGCGAAAGCCACGTATGAGACTGTGTTTAAATCTAAATAACCGTGTGATTTTAGCTGTGATATTGGCTTGATAACGATATAACGGGTGGTGAAAGAGCAAAACTGTTGTGATAGCAATATAGCTTCGGGGATAACTGTGAGCTGCTATAATAGCCATGTAATCTGTCGTGAGCGCTTTGATAGTGTCGTTATTTATTACCTATGGTTATAGCCGTGAAACTGTTGTGAAAGTAATATTACACATGTGACCTGTGGTGATAGTCATGGAAACTGTGCTGATTATCAAAATAACCAGCGGCGACAGCGCTGAAACTGTGTAAATAGCTATATAGCCTATGTTGATATTTCGATGACAGAAACGGTGGCGACACGTTTATAAGCTGCGATCCCTGGTTTATGAGACGAGAAGCAAAACCACTACACTATGTGGAGACACTTATGAAGCTGTGGTAATAGATATTTAGTGTATGGTGATAGCAGTGAATATGTTGCGAAAGTCATATAAAATGTGGTTGCATATGAGAAACTGCAGTGATAGTAATATAACATGTAGTGACAGAATAGAAATAATGGTATTTTGAACCTGAGATTGTGCTGTAAAGCTGTAATGATAACCTTAAACTATGTGGTAACAGTTTTGTAATCGAGTTAATTTCATATTCCCGATGTGACTGCCTTGAAACTGTTATAATAGCCATATCTCTTAAGGTGACCGCTGGAAATAGTGGTGATAGTAAAGTAAACATGTCGTGTTATAGCCAAATATCTTGTGGTGGCAGCTGTGAAGTAAGTGTTAGTCACATAACCTGTTGTAATAGTTATGTTTCAGTAGTAGTGGCCACATAACTTGTCGTGACAGATTACATATAGCTGCAAAATAGGGGGGGGGGGGTTGGGTGAGGCGAAGGTGTTGCATCAACTGGGCGCCAAGTGATATTGGCTTACAGTTAGGCAAGGCTTGCTGGCCTAGCAGCAGTTAAGGATAGAAGGTAACGCTGGTATTTCTTCTATTTCTTCACTTTCATTTATTTAGCGCTGTCTCTGCCCACTCTCATTCATCTCCTCTACTTCTTCTTTCTCTTTTCTCCTTTTTTCTGGGAGACGACACAAAGTGACCCACAAGGGTTGACATGTCGTTAAACCCCAACACAATCAATCAATAGCAGCGAAATTGTAGTGGCATCCACATAGTATGTGGTTATAGCTGTTAAACTGTACATAGGCATATAACCTGTGGTGATAATTGGTAAACTGTGTTGATTACCATAATTCATGAAAAAAAAAAAAAAACAGCTGTAAAACATTCGATAGCCATGTAAAATAGAAGTGGAGGCAATGATCAGGAATCGACACAATCAACCCACAGCTCCCATCAGAGACACCAAAGGGATGGATTAACACGCATGAAATAACAGACCCTAATGGAAACACCAACAGCGGAAAGCCAAACGGACAGTTACTTTCCCACAAAATGGCCAATAGGCTATCCAAAATAAATAACATAAGCGACACAAACACCCAAAGACAAACCAAAGCAAAAATAAACCGTAACAGAAGATCCGCCTTGGAACGGTCAGCGGAAACGAATTCCATTTAGGGGGCTTAAATCAATTTTACGTGGCTACACTCCTCTCCATTACTTCCGTCGCGATTTAGACAAATAATTTGTTCAGTCCGCATGAAGGCCTCCTAACTCATCAGTGCAACATCTCCGTGAACACAAATAATCAAACAAGCACAGAGATGAAACAACGCTGATGACTCGACAGCAAAAAGAAAAGCAACAGTTAGACTCGATTTCACCCTCCAGTAAAAATACTGACCGTTCCAAGGCGATTCTTCTGTTGTGGTTTATTATTGTTACAGTATCTTTTTATTTTGGACAGTCATTTTGTGGGAAAGTAATTGTCCTTTAGTCTTTCCGATTGTGGCGTTTTCATTGTGGTGAATGTTATGATTATGTTTCTTTCTCTTTGGTGTCTTGGATGGGGGTTGTGAGATAATTGTATCGATTCCTGGTGATTGCCTTCACTTCTATTTTGTGGTGACAGCTGTGCAACTGTGGTGATACCCAGCTAACAGTTGTGTTTTATAAACGTTTTCAAAACGTCAGAAGGGACGTCAGGTAACTTTCGCTTGGATATATGCTGCAGCGTTAAACTAAAGATCAATTTTAATGTTTAACCGCCAGCTGTGAAACTGAGGTGATAGCGATATAACCTTTGGTGATAGCTGAGAAATTCAGGTGATAGTTGTGAAACAGAGATGTTTGCTATATAACCTGTTGGGACAGCTGTGAAAATGAGGTGATAGCCGTATGCCCTTTGGTGAAAGGCTGTAAAAGTAAGGTTTATCTATACTTCCTGTGTTGAAAGCTGTTAGACTGGGGTGAAAGCCAAAAGACCTGTTGCGACAACTGCAAGTCTGATGTGATATCCGCACTTCCTGTGATTACAAATGTGAAACTAATGTCATAGCCATATTTCCTATAGTATATAACCCAGGTGATAACCATATTATTTGTGGTGACAGCTAAACTGAGGAGAAACAATATAACCTGTTATGATTGCTGTTTAACTCACGCTATATAATCTGTTGTGAACGCTGTGAAATTCACACGATGGCCATAACACCTGTGGTGACGGCTGTGAAACCGAGGAGATAACCATACTACCAGTAGGGAAAGCTCTGAAAGCCATACGATAGCCATATTAGCTATGGTGATAGCTGCGAAACTAATGTGAAAGCCATTTTACCTGTTTTACCTGTTTCGTTTGCTGCGAAACCCATGTGATAGCCATACCACCTATGGTGACAGCTGTGAAACTAATATTACTGCTACATAATCTGTGGTGACCACTTTAAAATCTTAGGGGATAGCCATATTACCCGTGGTGATATCTATAAAACGGATGTGATAGCTATACTACCTGTGGTTATAGATGAGAAACTCACGTTATAGCCTTATTATCTGAGGATTATTTATTTATCGTGCTAACAGATTTGAAAGTGAAGTGATTGTCATGTCATATGTGCTGTTAGCTGTGAGACTCGGGTGATGGATAGAAGTCTCCGTGGTGTAGTGGTTACGATAGTCGCCTTGTAAACCAGGGATCGCAGGATCGATCCCGGGCTTCTCCAGACTTTCGGATGTGTCTTAAACCGAGGTCTCGTCTCCGTATGACCTTAGCTTTGGTGGGATGTATAACTCAAACACCCACTCACTCAGTTGATGGACATTCTACCTGTTGCGATAATGGAGATACAAAGGTCACTGCTATATAACATTGATGACAGCTGTGAAACTGATGTGATAGCTAAACTTCCTATGGTGATAGCTGTGACACCGAGGTGATAGCATCTTACCTGCGGTGATAAAGTAAAACTCAGATTGTAGTCATATTACCAATGTTGAAAGCCATGAAACGATGCGATAGCCATTCTACATTTGGTGATAAATGTAATGCTGAGGTGATAGCTGTGAAACTCAAGTGATAGCCATACTACCTCTGGTGAAAAATGTGAAACACAGGTGATTTCTATTCTGTCTCTGGCGATAGCTGTGAAACTGAGGTGATAGACATATTTCTGTGGTGACAGTTGTAAATAAAAATCAAAAATGAGTAACTCTGATGTAAAATCCAGCTGTGAAACTAATGTGATTACTTTATTCCCTGTGGTGGTAGCTGTGAAACCCAGGTGATAACCATTCTGCAGGTGGTGACAATTTTGAAACACAGGTGAATGCTATATTACATGTGGTGAAAGCTGTTTTCCTGTGGTGATAGCTGTGAATACGAGGTGATAGCATATCACCCGAGGTGACAACTGTAAATGTCAGATTATAGCAAGATTACCTGTTGTGACGTCTGTGAAACTGAGGCTATAGCCATACTACCTGTGGTAATAAGTGTGATGCTGAAGTGATAGCTGTGAAACTCAAGTAATAGCCATACTACCTCTGGTGACAATGATGAAACACATGTGATTGCTATATTACCTATGGACGACAGATGTGAAACACAGATGATAGCTATATATCTTATAGTAACAGCTGTAAGTCTGATGTCATATGTATACCATCTTTGGTGACAGCTGAGAAAGTAATGTGATAGCCTTATTACCTGTGAATATCAAACTTTCAATTAAGAAAGCTGAGAAACTCAGCTAAAAATGATGTAATCTGTGGTAGAAGCTGTAAAACTAAGGCGACAGCCATGTTACCTGATTTGATTGCTGTGAAAATCCTGTGATAGCCATACTACCTATATTGCCAGCTGTGAAACTGAGGTGATTGTTATATAACCTGTGATGACAGCTGTGCACCTCAGGTGGCAGCCATATTACCTGTGGCGATAGCTGTGACTACCTCTGGTGACAGCTGTAAATAAGAGGTGTTTACTGTATTACCTTTCTTTTACGACAGTTGTGAAAACTGAGATGATAGGTTTTGTGTGTGAAACTGGGGTGACAGCAAAGTAGAAGTAAAACAAAGATCAGGAATCGATACAATTAACTTACTCCACCCATCAAAGACACCAAAGGGAAAGAAACACAAACATTAAGCGACCAGACCATAATGGAAACCTAAACAAAGGAAGGCCATAAGGACAGTTACTTTCCCACAAAATGGCCATATGGGCATCCAAAATAAAAAGACACAAGTGATACACACAGTAAGTAACAAACAACAACATAAATAAATCGCCACAGAAGAACCGCCTTGGAACGGTCAGTGGAAAGATTTCCACTGGGGGCTTAAATCGATTTTACGTGGCCACAATCCTCGCCCTTACTTCCGTCGCGATCTAGACAAATAATTTGTTCAGTCCGCATGAAAGCCTCCTAACTAATCAGTGCAACATCTCCGTGAACACAAATAATCAAAGAAACACCGAGGTGAGACAACGGTGAGGACTAGACAGCAAGAAACCACTGAAATGCTGGAGCAAAAGAAAACCAACAATTATACTTCGATGGGCCCGACCAGAGACAGAGCATCAGGCACCAACCAACATTACCTTGAATTAGATCTCTCTAACTCTCAATAAGTCTTTACGTTGGAACCGTCATAGAATCTGAGGCCTGATCCACCGGCGTGCCATTAAAGAGGGAAGCAAAGTTGCCAACCGTGATTGGGTTAACTACCATGCATGCAGTCTGTCGTATAATATCCATGTTGTACCCAATCTTTTTATATCGAAGAATGATTTTACGAAATTGGGTGCTAAATACTATCTTTAGCGACAGCTGTAAAAATTTAAAAGAAAGACCGAGGGAGCGCCACAGTCACAAGACACAGCCCACTCACGACAGGAAGAGGGAACATACACAAAACAAGAAAAAATACGAGTGTTTATGAAACGGAACAATCAGCCCTCTCTTCCCCACAGGGGGTGATCAGATCATTAGAAAACACTAAACAACAACTCACAACAAATTCGCAGATATGCGATGATAGCCATGCTGCCCGTGGTGATAGCCATATTACCTGTGGTGATAGCTATAAAATGTAGGTGAAAAACTGTGGTGACAGCTGTCAAATTAAGGTGATAGCCATAATACCTTTGGAGATAGTTGTGAAATTCAGGTGATAGACTGCGAAACTTAGTTGATAGCTTTATTACATATTTGGGCAACTATTACTCAAGTAATGGCCATATTAACTGTGGCGATAACTGTGAAACTAAGGGGATAGCCATACTAACTCTGCAAACAGCTGTGAAACAGAGGTGACAGCTGTACCACCGGTGGTGACAAGCCGAAGCGATAGGCATATTACCTATAATGATAGTTGTGGAATTCAGATGATAGTTATACTAAGCATAGTGAAACTCAGGCGAAATATGTGAAGCTGAGGTGACAGCCATATTACCTGTGGTGGTAGCTGTAAAATTGAGGTTATAGCCACATTACCATCTGTGATAGCAATGAAGCAAGGTGGTAAACATACTAGTTGTAGCGACAGTTGTAAAACAGATGTTATTTCTGCATTACCTCTTGTGACAGCTGTCAGCCGATGTCATAACCGTTTTACTTGTGATTATAGCTGTGAAATTCAAGCCATAGTCATATTTCTTGTTGTGAAGCTCAAGTGATAGCCATATTTCCTGAGGTGACAGCTGTAAAATGGAGGTGATAGCCATATTACATGCATTTATAGCTATGGAACCCAGATGATAGCAATATAACCTGAGGGGATATCGTTGTTACCTATAGGAATACATCTGAAACTCGGGTGATAACCATACTAACTGTTTGACAATTATGTATCATAGTTGACTGCTATACTATCTGTGGTAACGACTGTCAAACTAAGGTGATAGCAATCTAACTTTTGTGAAGGAACGCTGAGAAAGTCAGGTGATAGCCATATTACTTGTTGTGATAGCTGTGAAACTAAAATGATAGCCATACTACCTATAGTTAAACGATTGCTATATAATATATGGTGACAGCTGTGAAACTGAGGTGATGGCGATATTACCTTTGGCGATGGCTGTTTAACTCTGGTGATAACCATACTACTCAGGTGATGGCCATATAGCCTGTAGTGATAGCTGTCAATCTAAGGGGATAGCCAAACAAGCTATGGGAATAGCTGTGAAACAGACTTGATTGCTGTATTACCTGTGGCAGCTGTCAAACCGAGGTGACAGGCATATTACAGATGATAGTCATACTGCTTCTTGTGAAACTCAGGTGATAACCATATGAACTGAGGTGTAAAATGCGAAACTGAGGTGACAGCCATATTAACTGTGGTGGTAGCTGTAAAACTGAGTTTATAGCCATATTACCGGCGGTGATGCGTCTGACTGGTGATCAGAAGTACGCGGATTCAATACTTGCCAGGGTCGGCAGTATTTTTTCGTGGAGATTGATCATTATATCGTTTCTATCATCATTCTTTCCCTTCCGCTGATTCAAGAAGGGCAGTTGTCAGTTTCTGGCGAAAGAATGTACACTGTACTGGTCAACCACTTATGTACAAGACAGCCCAGAAAACGTGTGGATAGGTAAACTGACAGGCTCAAAAATTACATAGTGTTGACTGGGCCATTAAACTGCAATCAATGAAAACAAAAACCTGTGAACTCATGTGATAGCATTACTACCTGTGGTGACAGCTGGGAAAACATGGCGTTAACCGTACGAGTTTTAGTGACTGTTGTGAAACAGAGGTGATTGTTGTATAACATGTTGTGACAGCTGTCAACCAAGATAACAGCCGTATTATCTGTAATGATAGCTCTGAAATTCAGGTGATTATGTTTGTGGGAAGCTCAGATGATAGCTATACTTCCTGTGGTGACAGCTGTGAAATGGAGGTGATATCCATAGTAGCTCTGGTGATAGCTGTGAAACTCAGTTGACAGCAATATAACCTATGGTTACAGCTGTCAAACTAAGGTGACAGCCATGTTACCTGTAGTGATAGCTCTGAAACTCAGGTGATAAACCATTCTACCTGTTGTGACAAGTGTGAAACATATTGGATTGCTGTATTACTTGACAGCTGTCAGTCTGAGGTGATAGCGATATGATCTTTGGTGATAGATGTAAAAGTCAGGTGATAACCATACTACCTGCTGTGAAGGAAAGCTGAGATATTCAGATGATACCATATTACTTGTGGTGATAGCTGTGAAACTAAGGTGACAGCCATACTACCATACATGGTAAAATGATTGCTATATATTATGTTATGACAGCTGTGAAATTGATGTGATAGCCATATTACCTGTGGTGATGTGATGATAGCTAAGAAACTGAGGTAATGGCGATATTACCTGCTGAAAGCTGTGAAACTCTGGTGATAACCAAACTACCTGTTCTGACATTTGTGAAACGGAGGTCATTGCTTAATAACCTGAGGTGACAGTTGTGAAACTGAGGTGTTTGTCATACCACCTTTGGTGATAGCTGTGAAACAGGGTTTAAAACTAGAGGTGAAGACAGTGATCAGGAATGGATTCAATTACCCCTAATCTCCTAACAGAGACAACAATGGGAAATAATTCGAAATTGAAATAACTAAATCCTAATGAAAATACCACAAGCGGATAGCCAAAAGGACTTTTACTTTCACACAAAAATGGCCAAACAGCGATCGAAAATAAAAAGACATAAGCAATACATACATGCAAAGACGCACTGTAACAATAATAAACCACAACACAAGAACCGCCTTGGAATGGTCAGCAAAAAGTATTCAACTCAGGGGCTTAAATCGATTTTACATGGCCTCAGTCCTCGTCCTTGGTTCTTTTATGGTTTAGACAAATAATTGTTAAAGTCCGCATAAAGTCACATCACATGTGCTGACAGCTGTAAAACTGGAAACTCAGGAGATAGCCATATTACCCGTGGCGATATCTATAAGACTAATTTGAAAGCCTTACCCCGGAGTCTAACTGTTGGTTTTCTTTTGCTCCGGCATTTCATTGGTTTATTGCTTTCGAGTCCTCACCGTTGTTTCATCTCTATGGTTGTTTGAGCTTTTGTGTTCACAGAGATGTTGCACTGATGAGTAAGGAGGCCTTCATGCGGACTGAACAAATTATTTGTCTAAATCGCGACGGAAAGGCGAGTATTGTGACCACGTAAAATCGATTTAAGCCCCCCCCCCCCCCCCCCACACACACACACCCAAGTGAAATTCGTTTCCACTGACCTTTCCAATACGGTTCTTCTGTCGCGGTTTATTTTTGTTATGATTTGTTTTGGGTGTTTGCCTCGCTCATATTATTTTATTTTGGATAGCCTATTGGCCATTTTGTGGGAAAGTATCTGTCCTTTTGGCTTTCCGCTGTTGATGTTTCCATTGGAGTCTGTTGTTACATGTTTGTGTTTCTTTCTCTTTGGTGTCTCTGGTGGGAGCTGTGGGTTATTTGTATCGATTCCTGATCATTGCCTCCACTTCTGTTTTATTACCTGGACTGACAGCTGTGAAACTGAGGTGATAGCCATATTATATATAGTGGCAACTGTTATTCAGGTGTGGCCATATATAGCCTGCGGTGATAGAGGTGAGTGCTGCATTACCTGTGGTGACAGCTGCTAAACCGAGGTGATATGTATATTACCTATAATGGCATGTGTAAAAATCAGATGATAGTCATACTACTTCTTGTGAAATACAGGTGACAGCCATATTGCCTGAGGTGAAAGATATGAAACTGAGGTGGCAGCCATATTACCTGTGGTGGTAGCTGTTAAAGCCATATTACCTGCTCAGATGATAGCCTTACTACCTGTGGTGACAGCTGAGAAACTCAGGTGATATCCATACTCAATTTAGTAATAGCTATGAAACAGAGGCGATTGCTGTAAAATACAGGCAAGAACCGTATTACTTGCGATGATAGCTGTGAAAATCAGATGATAGTCATATTTCTTGTTGTGAAGCTCAGGCGACAGCTATATTTCCTGAGATGACCGCTATGAAACGGAGGTGATAGCCATATTACCTAAGGTGATAGCTGTGAAACTCTGTTGAAAACAATATAAACTGTGGTGACAGCTGTCAAACTGAGGTGATAGCCATGTTACCTGCAGTGATAGCTTTGAAACTCGTCCGATAATCATACTGCCTGTTGTGACAATTGTGAAGCATAGTTGATTAGTATAATTATTACCTATGGTGACAGATGTAAACCTGAGGTGATAGCGAAATAACCTTTGGTGATATATGTGAATATTCTGGTGATAGCCATATTACCTGCTGTGAAGGAAAGCTGAGAATGTCGGGTCTTAGCCATATTGTGGTGATAGCTGTGAAACTAAGGTGATAATCATAATACCTATAGTGACAGCGGTGAAACTGATGTGATTGCTATAATATATGTGGTGACAGCTGTGAAACTGAGGTGATAGCCATATTAACTGCGGTGTTGTGGTGGTAGCTGAAAAATTCGGGTGATACCAATGTTGACTTTGTTGATAGTTGTTAAACTCCTTTAACCATACTACTTATTGTGACTTTTGTGAGACAGAGGTCATTGATTAACAACCCGTGGTGACAGTTGTAAAACTGAAGAGTTAGCCATACTACCTGTGGTGATCGCAGTGAAACTTAGGTGATCGCCATATTACCTGTGGTGATATCTGTGAGAATAAGTTCAAAGCCATACAAGCCAAAATACTAATGGTAAAAGGTGTGTGCGGCATCAGTTGTGATAGCCATTCTACCTGGCAATTCAACCTGTGGTGACATGCGTATAACTCAGGTAACAGCCTCATCACCTGTGGTGATAGCTGTGAAACTTACCCGTGTAGACATATATGACCCAGTTGACAGTCGTTCTTCCTCTGATGATAGCTGTGCTACTAAGATGACAGCCATATTAACTGTGGTGATAGCTAAGATTTGTTTGTCAATAGTTTTTACTTCCCAGGCAATACCATTTTGGATATTTGGAGGTTGCTTTAGATTTTGAGGGACTTTTACCCGACACTGAGATAAACTGACATCTCAAGGCCTACCACCCAAAGAAACCGCAAGGGTTTAACCAAGAGGACCATGATGGTCCTATATCGCTCACATGAGCTAAGAGATTAACATGTAGGCCCCAGGGCGGTGCAATTTTTTTTGGACCCAGGTCTATATTTTGAACAACCTAAGCAGAGGTCCACTGAATGAAGCTAAACATCGAATATAAAAGGCATGGCCTTCTGGTTTTGGACAATAAGATTATTCAAAAGTTTTCTCTTTATAAGTCTATGTAAAACAAGTGGACCCAAGGACGGGATCATTTTTGGCCCCCATGCTATGATTGGAACGATCATGGTAGAGGTCCATTAGATGAAGCTTCAAACCAAATTTCAAAGACCCGGGCCTTCTGGTTTCAAACGAGAAGATTTTTAAATGTTTTCCCTCTATTAGCCTATGTTAAACCAGTGGGCCCCGGCGCGGGAGCATTTTTGGCCACAGGACTATAATTTGAACAATCTTGGAAGAGGTCCACTAAATGACGCTTCATATCAAGTATCAAAAGACCTGAGCTTTCTGGTCTCAGCCAATAAGTAGAAGTAAAACAAAGATCAGGAATTGATACAATTAACTTACTCCATCCATAAAAGACACCAAAGGGAAAGAAATACAAACATTAAGCGACCAGACCATAATGGAAACCTAAACAAAGGATGGCCATATGGACAGTTACTTTCCCACAAAATGGCCATATGGCCATCCAAAATTAAAAGACACAAGTGATACACACAGTAAGTAACAAACAACAACATAAATAAATCGCCACAGAAGAGCCGCCTTGGAACGGTCAGTGGAAGATTTCCACTGGGGGGCTTAAATCGATTTTACGTGGCCACAATCCTCGCCCTTACTTTTAAAGGTTTTCCCAATATAAGCTTATGTAAAACCAGTGAACACCAGCGCGGGGGCATTTTTAGCCCCAGGGCTATAATTTGAACAATCGTGGTAGAGGTTTACTAGATGAAGCTTCATACTAAATATCAAAGACCTGGACCATCTGGTTTCACAGAAGAAGATTTTTATATGTTTTCCCAATATTAGCCTATGTAAAACCAGTGGGCCCCGGAATGGGGGCATGATTGACCCCAGGGTATTAATTTGAACAATCTTGGCAGAGATTCACTAGATGAAGCTTCATACCAAATATCAAAGACCTGGACCTTCTGGTTTCAGACAAGAAGATTTTTAAAGGTTTTCCCTTATAAGCCCAGGTAAAACAAGTGGGTCTCGGCGCAGGGGCATTATTTGCCCAAGGGCTATAATTTGAACAATCTTGGTATAGGTCCATTTGATGAAGCTTCATACCAAATATCAAAGACCTGGGCCTTCTGGTTTCAGAGAAGAAGATTTTTTTAAGGTTTTCCCTATATAAGCCTATGTAAAACCAGTTGGCCACGGGGCAGGGTCGTTTTTGGCCCCAGGGCTATAATTTGAACAATCTAGGTAGAGGTCCACTACATGGAGCTTCACACCAAATATCAAAGACCTGGGCCTTCTGGTTTCGGAGAAGAAGATTTTTTAAAGGTTTTCCCTATATAAGCCTATGTAAAACCAGTTGGCCACGGGGCAGGGTCGTTTTTGGCCCCAGGGCTATAATTTGAACAATCTAGGTAGAGGTCCAATAGATGGAGCTTCATACCAAATATCAAAGACCTGGGCCTTCTGATTTCAGAGAAGAAGATTTTTAAAATTTTCCCTATATAAGCATATGTAAAACCAGTGGGCCCCGGCGCGGGGTGGGGGTGCCTTTTTGGCCACAAGGCTATAATTTGAACAATTTTTGGTAGAGGTTCACTAGATGAAGCTTCATACTAAATATCAAAGACCTGGACCTTCAAGTTTCAGACAAGAAGATTTTTATATGTTTTCCCTATATAAGCCTATGTGAAACGAGTGGGCCCCGGTGCGGGGGCGTTTTGGCCCCAGGGCTATAATTTGAACAATCTTGGCAGATGTTCACTAGATGAAGCTTCATACCAAATATCAAAGACCTCGGCCTTCTGTATTCAGACAAAAAGATTTTATATGTTTTCCCTATATCAGCCTATATAAAACCAGTGGGCCCTGGCGCGGTGGGGGGGGGGGCGTTTTGGGCCCCAGGGCTATAATTTGAACAATCTTGGTAGAGGTTCAGTACCTGGGCCTTCTGGTTTCAGACAAGAAGATTTTTATATTATATGTTTTCCCTATATCAGCCTTTATAAAACAAGTGTGCCCCGAGGCGGGCCATTTTTGGCCCCAGGGCTATAATTTGAACAATCTTGGTAGAGGTCCACTAGATGAAGCTTCATACCAAATATCAAAGACGCGGCTTTTGGATTTCAGATAAGAAGATTTTTAAAGGTTTTCCTTGTATAAGCCTATGTAAAAACAGTGGGCCACGGCATGGAGGCATTTTGGCCCCAGTGCTATAATTTGAACAATCTTGGTAGGGGTCCACTAGATGAAGCTTCATACCAAATATCAAAGACCTATGCCTTCTGGTTTCAGAGTAGAAGATTTTTAAAGATTTTTTCTTATTTTCCCCTTTTCGTTGCCATGGCAACCAGAGTTAAGCATTAAATTGAATTCTTTGAACAACTTTGAGAGAGGACCACATATGGATCTTTTCTGCCAAGTTTGGTCAGAATCTGTTCAGTGGTTAAGGAGGAGATGATGTTTAAAGAAATTGTAAACGGACGACGGACGACGACGCCGACGTCGACGGACGGTGAATGATCACAATAGCTCACCCTGAGCCTTTGGCTCAGGTGAACTAAAAAACGGTTCGTCTCGCACCACATTATCCTGGGAAGGCTTATTTCTTATAAGCTGTAAGCCGTAATTGTATCGATTCCTGATCATTGCCTTCAGTACGATTTTATTAACATTTCTAACACGTTTACAGACGTCATTTTATTGTGCGAATATTTTGACAATTCATTTAACAAACGTTTCTCTGCTTACATTTCCGAATAATTTCATCAATGTTATTTTTGATGCTTTAATCAGCATGTTAATGACATTGTAAAACATTGGAAAATGTATAAGCTCTTCAATTCAGTACATCTGTCAATGGGGCCCATTATAACACACACATCTTACACTGCTTTCTGTCAGTTGTTCTTCATCTATTGAAGTTTGTGGCACTTTTCCTATTTCTGGTTCAAATTTAGATTGTTAGTGCTCATTAGAACAGACTGTTCGAGGCAATTTTAATGAGTATATACGTCTATGCTGTGGGTAAGAATATGGTAAAAATGAATACCCTTGCCAACCCCTACTTTCATATGTATGAAGTGGGGTCTAAATGGGTATGTATTTCCCGGACTTGTTAATTTGTTTTAACAGTATAGGCATAATTTATTTCAACAGCAGCTTTGTGTCCATAAAGTATCCCAGTGGCTCAATTGAATGCGCAAGCTCGAGGGATTGATCATCTCTAGACTGAGGATGTTTCTTGCGAGTGAGAATGATCACGGACTATATTCTATGGTATTTCGCCCTCTTCTGCTTGTCCGTTTCTAAAAGCTGAATGCGCACTATACTTGCACTGGTTATCAGCATATTGGTGATCTATTTACATTTTTTTTTTCTTATGAGTCCTGTGAACTCGCTATGTCCCAATTCTATAAGAAAGTTCCACTGCAAAATTATTTGTACAAAACACAGTTTAAACCCCCAGTGGAATTCGTTTCGCTGACCGTTCCAAGGCGGTTCTTCTGTCGCGGTTTATTTTATTTTTTTGGCTTGTCTTTGAGTATTTGTGTCGCTTATATTGTTTTATTTTGGATAGCCAATTGGCCATTCTGTGTTAACTGATATTTCAATTAGGGTCTAGTTGTTTCATGTTTGTGTTTCGTTCCCTTTGGTGTCTCTAGATAGTGGGAGCTGTGGTTTTATTTATCGATTCCTGATCATTGCCTTCACATCTATTTTGATGGCTGGTGGGTGAACAAACAAATGGACAGAAAAATAGGTCCCTAAGTCGTGCCATGTTAAAAGCAGGCATGTCAAAAATAAAACAAACAAAAAAACAACACAAAACAAAAACTGATAGTAAGCAAGAAAACAACTGAATTTTGTTGGCAGACAGTATTTTATTTAATTTTTATTTATAACTCATTTCACTTCTTCCTGCTTTTAGCGTCTGTAACTGTTCTTCTTCCCCTACATGTTGATTCTGAAACACAAGGAAAAGTTCATCACAATTTAAATATAAAAGATTGACAGATACTTATGAACATTTTTAGAGGGATGCGAGTCATGCAAACATGCACACATGTACACATGCAGACATGCACATATGCATGCACACTCACACACATGCATGCATGCACATACACATGCATGCACACACACGTTTGAATGCGCACACACACATGTATGCCATCATGCATGCACACATACATACATGAATGCATATGCGTGTGCAAACACGCAAGCATGCATGCAAGCACACATGCATGCACACACACTCATGCAAGCACACATGCATGCACACATGCATGCACACACACTCATGCAAGCATGCACACACACTAATGTAGACTTGCATGCATGCACACATACATGCATGCATGCACTCACACATGCATGCATACATGCACACAAATGCATGCACACACACACACACACACACACACTCGTGCATGCATGGATAAATGCAATATCCCCATTCCCTAACAACTTGGCCATCAGAATCTAACTGTTGGTTTTCTTTTGCTCCAGCATTTCAGTGGTTTCTTGCTGTGAGTCCTCACCGTTGTTTCATCTCTGTGGTTGTTTGATTTTTGTATTCACGGATATGTTGCACTGATAAGTTAGGAGGTCTTCTTGCGGACTGAACAAATTATGTCTTAATCGCGACGGGAGTAAGGGCGAGGATTGTTGCCACGTAAAATCGATTTAATACCCCCACAAGTGGAATTCGATTCCGCTGACCGTTCCAAGGCGGTTCTTCTGTCGCGGTTTATTTTTGTTATGGTTTGTCTTTGGGTGTTTGTGCCGCTTATATTATTTTATTTTGGATAGCCTATTTCCCATGTTGAGGGAAAGTAACTGTCCTTTTGGCTTTCCGCTATTGATGTTTCCATCGGGATCTGTTGTTGCATGTTTGTGTTTCTTTCCCTTTGGTGTCTCTGATTGGAGCTGTGGGTTGATTGTATCGATTCCTGATCATTGCCGCCACTTCTAATTTGGTTGTGCGAGGGACAGAGATTGGATCGATCCCGGGCTTTCGGATGAGTCTTTAAACCGAGGTCCCTTCCCCGTATGACCTAAGCTGTTGGTGAGACGTAAAACCCAAACACTCACTCACTGTGCGAGGGAGATGATAACTGTTAATGTGTATATATGAAGAAAAAAGAAAATAAGAACAAAAGAGAACAAATTTCCATTCCTCCACCGGCATTTGAACTCTTGAACATTTGAAACCTCTGATTCATAATCGACAATCTGATTAGCAGTCCAGCACTCTATTAACTACACTGGCACACGATTCTTAAGTTATGTCATGCATCACAAAACATACAATGTACAAATACCCAAAGTGACAAAAGGCCATAACTCATGAAGTATTTTTCGGAATTTAATCAAAAGTTCATCCGGTCATCTACTCATCATAACCAATCTATTTACCAACTTTCAAGGCTCTAGCTCTTACAGTCTTTGAGATATTTTGCTGACAAGATTTTATAAAAAAATTCAAAGGGCAATGACTCCTGAAAAGGGCATTCTCCGGATAAGATCATATATGAAATTTCAAAACCCTAGCACACGCAATTCTTAAGTTATGCTTTGTATCACAAAACATACAGAGGTACAATGTTCAAATACCCAAAGTGACAAAGGGTCATAACTCATCACCACAAATCTATTCACTAACTTTCAATGTTCTAGCTCCAATGAATTTTGAGATATTTTGCTGACAAGATTTTATCCACCCCCCCCCCCCCCCCCCACAAAAAAAAATCAAGTGGCAATAACTCTCGAAATGAGATGAGAAAAAAAATCGCGTCACTTAATTGTCCACGAGGAATCCATATATAAAATTTCAAAACGCTAGCATACGCGGTTCTTAGGATATGTTACGCATCAAAACGGACAGACAGACGGACGAACGAAGCAGAAGCAATATGCCCCTCCAACTTCTTTAATGAACATGGACAGATCTGTACATTTTGCAGACATTTTAAAACTTGTAACATTCATCACAATATAGTCATATATATTTATATATATATTTGCATATTTTTATATTCTTATAGTGATGAAAAACGAGGTGTTTATCTGTACCTCTCCAACATGAATATTTGGCTTGAAGATTGTAAGATATATGTAGTACACTAACTGGTCATAGTAATAGCTGTATAAGTCAATTTTTACAGTTTAATGGCCTTGTTGACAGTTGCATGGGTCACTCTGATATCTGTATAAGCCAAGATGACAGCTGTAAGAGTAGTAATATGATTCATGATGGTAGCTACGGTATATGAATCATGGGGACAGCTGTATGACACATAATTACAGCAGTACGAATCATGGTGATAGCTGTATAACAAATGGTGATAGCTATAAGAGTAATTATTCTAAAATATGATTCATGGTGAAAGCATGTGATAGCTGTGTGAGTTATAGTGAGAGCTCGATGATTTATCTTGACAGCTGCATAAGTAGTTGTGGTAGCTGTATTAGTCGTGCTGATAGCTGTAAAAGTTATGGTGATTGCTGTATGGGCCAAGGTAATACAGGCGTATCCGAGATAGCTATATGATTCGTGGGGATAGCTGTATGTGTCATGATGACAGCTGTTTGACTCATGGTGACAGTTCCATGAGTCATGATGACAGCTAACTGAATCATGATGAAAGCTGTATGAGTCATGAAGGTAGCTGCGGTTGACATAGTGATAGCAACGTAGTGTACAAGTCTTTCTGGGACAGACTAGCTAGTTTCCGCAATTAGGCCTAGCCAGTGACCCTCAAATATTCTTAAACTTTCGCAGTGGAATCCATGATCCAAAAGGACTAGAAAATATAACCCACACTATGATGAAGGTCAGGGAGACGTTTTACGGCCGCCACATATTCCCTTAACACCAGCTGTGGTGAAGGTAAAATAGCATATATAAGGGATAATCCTTTGGAAGCAAGGACTACAACACGGAACCGAAAATCGTAGTGTGTGTGTGAATTCGGGTTTAACGTCGCTTTCAACAATTTTTCAGTCATATCACGACGGTGTCTGGTTGCGACAGGGAGCTCAATGCTCACGTTTTATAGTGCTGCCTCACTGAAGTATCATGTCCCAGACACATTACATGATACCACACCCAGTCACATTATCCTGACACTGGGTCGACCAGTCCTAGCTCTACCCCGTAAATCTGAGTGCCAAGCGAGGAGCAGCTAGTACCATTTTAACGACGTTGGTATGTCGCGGCCCGGGATCGAACCCGTGACCTCCCGTTCCCCGGAGCGGACACTCTACCAACTGAGCTATCGGGGCCGGTTGTAGTAGTGTACAGGATTTTCTTGGCTATGTGATTCTTAGGGATAGTCATAGTGATAGTTGCATGACCTATGGGGAAAGCTATATGAGCCATGCTTCAGGATGAAAGCTGTGTGGATCAGGATGATAGTTTATTAGCTATGGTGACAGCTTAAGGCGGCATGATGATAGCTCTATGAGCCATGGTGATAGCTTTATGAACCATAGTGACATATGCACGAGACATGGTGATATGAGCCAGAGTGGCCGATGAAGGAGTCATGGTGACAGATGTAGTGTAGACATAGCGATAGCAGCAACCTTTGAATTATGACAGCAGCTTTAAGAGTCATTGTGACAACTGTATGGGTCTTGTGGCAGCTTAATACGTCATAGGGACAGCTGTATGAATCATGGCAGCTGTATGAGTCATGGTGATAACTTTAGGAGTCAATGTGCTAGCTGTGTGAGTCGTGGTGATTGCTGTATTAGTCATAGTAATACCAGTGTGATAAATGGTAATAGCTATAAGAGTCATGGTGGAAGCTGTTTAAGTCCTTTGGTAATAGCATAAGATCCATGGTAATAAATGAATCTGTCCCTGTATGAGTGATACGTACATGTATCAGTCGTCCGTCGTCCTTTCACATGATCAACTAAGTATATCTTTAAAGCCAGTTGGCCAATCATGATTTAATTTCATGAGAGGCATTATCAGGTTGGGGGAAAAGATGCATTACGTTTTGGGGCAGATCAGATGGAAACTCTTGTTGGCATGGCAACATATAGCTCCTATAGACTTACATTGGGAAAAACTTCTCTGAAACCACTAGGCCCAGAGCTTACATATGAAGCATGTAGCAATGTCAAGTGGTCCCCTACATAAATTGTGCCATTCATGCCTCTGGGGTCTAAACTGGCCACTCCCCGGGCCCCTTAGCCCTCATAGACTTATAATGGAAAAAAAGCTTAAAAATTCTTCTTCTCTGAAACCACTAGGCGCAGAGCATATATATTAAGCATGTAGCAATGTCAAGTGGTCCCCTACATAAATTGTGCCAATCATGTCCCTGGGGTCAAAACTGGCCACATCCCGGGGGCCATTCAAGCATGACTTTTCATCAAAAGCATGTACTTGATGTACTTTCACGTATTAACAATATAGGTATGGGATGTTGCACTGATGAGTTAGAAAGCCTTCATGCGGACTGAACAAAGTATTTGTCTAAATCGCGACGGAAGTATTCGTGAGGATTGTTACCATGAAAAATTGATTCAAGCCCCACCCCCCCCCCTCCCCATCGGAGCAGGGTTCATTTTACTGACCGTTCCAAGGTGGTTCCTCTGTCGCAGTTTATTTTTGTTATGGTTTGTCTCAAGTGTTTGTGTCGCGTATATTATTTTGTTTTGGATAGCCAGTTGGCCATTTTGTGAGAAATTAACTGTCCGTTTTGGCTTTCTGAGTTGATGTTTCCATTAGGGTCTGTTGTTTCATGTTTGTGTTTCTTTCCCTTTGGTGTCTCTGATGGGAGCTGTGGGTTGATTGCATCTATTCCTGATCATTGCCTTCACTTATATTTTGGCAGTCAGTACCAGTTTTCAATTTTCCACATTACAAGTCTATTGAACTTCTCAGTTGACATTACAACCAAACTAAAGAGCCGAATTTCATAAAATATATTAAACATGATATGGCAAATTTTGTGAATATTTCCATAAAGTCTCAGTCCCATATGGTTTCTGAGAAGATGTTGTTTTTTTTAAGTATTTTTCTGGCATTTCGGTTTCCATGGCAGCCAAGCAACAAATAAAAGTGATCATAAGGCCTAAAATCAGATAGATGACAGCATAAAGGATATTAATATGAAAGTTTTGTCAAAATATCTGCAAGACTTGGCAGTAACTACCATTTTTCTATTTTCACCATTATAAGGCTATGTAACCTCTAAGATGCCATAGCAACCAAAATAATGAGCAGAATTTCATGAAAAATAAAAACAAAAGAAAAACACTAAACATGTAAGGGAAAATATGGTGAATATGTCCATTGAGCCTCAGCCTCATAGAGCATATAGTTTCTGGGGAGATGATTTTTTTAGTAATTCTTTTTGGCATTTTGGTTTGGCAAAAACTAACAAGAGCTTTTACATGACAGCATAGCTCGCCTGTTTCGCGCCTTCAAGATATAAGGTAAAATTGCTGAACCATGAAATATAGGTCACACTCACCTAGATATATTCTGAGATCAATAACTGGGACACATGGAACATAATTCCAGATATTACATATCAGAATTAAATTGTGTCTGAATATAAGGCAAAATCATTGAACCATGAAAATAGCTCACAATGACCTACATATATTTCTAAGTCAATCATCTGGTCACATGGAACTAATAATCCAGGTGAGACATTTCTCGATCAAATCGTATTCAAGATAATAGGCAAAATCACTGAACCATGAAATACAGGTCACACTTACCTAGATATAATTCAAGCTCAATCATGGGGTCACTTGGAATAAATAATCCAAGCTTGACATTTCTCCATCAAATTGTATTCAAGATAATAGACAAAATCACTGAACCATGAAATATAGGTCACACTGACCTTGATACATTTTGCGGTCAATTATCGGGTCACATGGAACTAATAATCCAGGTATGACATTTCTCCATCAAAAAATATTCAAGATAATAGGCAAAATCACTGAACCATGAAATATAGGTCACACTGACCTAGATATATTTTGCGGTCAATAATGGGATCATATGGAACTAATAACCCAGGTTTGACATTTATCCATCAAATAATATTAAAAGAAATAGGCAAAATCACTATACCATGAAATGTAGGTCACCATGACCTAGATATATTTTGCGGTCAATTATCGGGTCACATGGAACTAATAATCCAGGTATGACATTTCTCCATCAGATAGTATTCAAGATAATAGGCAAAATCACTGTACCATGATATATAGGTCACACTGATGTAGATATATTTTGAGGTCAATCAGCAGGTCACTTGGAACTAATAATCCAGGTATGACATTTCTACATCAAATAGTATTCGAGATAATAGGCAAAATCACTGAACCATTAAATATATAGGTCACAGTGGCCTAGATATATTTTGAGGTCAATCATGGAGTCACATGGAACTAATATCCCAGGTATGACATTTCTTCTACAAATAGTCTTCAAGGTATAAGGCAAAATCACTGGACTGTGAAATGTAGGTCATCATCCCCCTCACCCTTTTACACGTGAACCAATGTCACTTGATTGGTTGATGTATAACCAATTGTGTCTAAAACTTGTTAGCATAATGGAAACGTATACAACAAATTACAAAGGTGTCCTAGATTTTGACCCCTAGCCCCACCCCATCCCCATTTCCAGGCATGAACACAGGGGTGTGTTGTCTTGGAATCTCAGAAGACACTCCCAGGTATCCAAGTTGTAAGTATGAATGTTTTGTGATGAGTGACTGTTTAGATATAAGCATTTCAAAAACTTTAACACAGAATTACATTGGTGTTCTAGACTTTGACCCCTAGGCCCACTCAGGGGCATAAACCCAGCGGTCGGTTCTCTTTAAACATCAGAAGACCCTCCCAGGTACTTAAGTTCCAAATATGAGTGGCTGTTGAGTTTTAAGCATTTGAATAACTTTAAGAAGTGTGACGGGAAGGATCACACAAATAAAAATGCAAACGCGCACGCAGACGACCGAGATGACAACAATAGCTCTCCATGTACTTAGTACAGGCGAGCTAAAAAGGAACAGTATGCCTAAAATCAGTTGGCACATGCTAGACTACACGAGGAACATAAGTTTTGTCAAAATATCTGCAAAAGCTTTGCAGTTAATACAATTTTTCAATTTTCCCCATCAGAAGTCTATGGAAACTCAAAGTTGCTATAGCAACCACCCTTATTTCATAAAAAAACATAAACTTTAAATCCTACAACCCAAGGATGCTACAGATACAATCTGATCTCAATCGGACCAGTGGCTTCAGCAGAGATGTTGTCTGTAAATGTTGATGCCAGACATACTACGCAGACGTCGGACAACTGCCTATCCTTCGGCTCTGGTGAGCTAAAAATCTTTAGTCTGATTTTATAACTGTATTTAACGATTTAGTATAATCCTGTAATTACAAGTACATGATACATGGAACATCACTTTCTTGTCAATGATGGGAGGTGTGAGGCAATTGTATCGATTCCAGATCAATGCCTTCACTTTTATTTTATAGCATAGGTCTAAAGCTTCACCTAAAATATGTAACGGCTGAGCCAATCCTACTTTTGCATATTTTCTGGTCAAGCCCCATTAACTTTAACTGGCATTTAAATGGAATCATCTAAACAACTCCTATCAATTGGATAGCATAACATATTTGAGACTACACCAATTAATGGCACACGTCTAATTGGCAAACTGTAATCTTAAGTCAACTCACTCAAAGCTTTCCTAATTTTGAGTAAAAAGTTCTTACATAATTCCTTTGGTTCCTCAAATATTGTACTGTACCTTCCTCATGGCAGCGATCTTTAGTCTCCAGCTTCACTATATCATGCCTAAATGTAGAAATTATACAAATTAGATCAAAAAGGCATGTTGTATGAAAACAATCAAAATGTATACTGGCCCCCACACATGGGGGCTTGAAGAAATAGACTGGGCTTCATGATCCTTACACGCAGAGCTGAAACAGAGGGCACATGAGTACTGGTAAACTGCTTAGAGGTTCTAAGCCTGACCAGGAAAAAGTGGTGCGAGTTGGGCCCGTCATACATATAAAATATATTGGTTTCATTGGGCGGCAGGGCCTGAGATGTCATTTCATCTCAATGTCTTGTAAAAGTCCCACAAAACTAGAAGCAACATCTCCAACAATGACCTTTACAATGTTGATGGGGATGTTAAACCTCAAATAAAAAAAAAACAAAAAAAAAAAAAAAAAAAAAAACAAGTGCAGTATGTCATTAGAAAAATTAAAGCAATGCATTATGCCTTGCCACTAATTTTCATCAAGCAAGTGCCATAACACTTGTTTGTTTGATCTGAGGTTAAGTATCCCCGTCAACACTGTATAGGTCATTCTCGAGAAGTTGCTTCCAATTCTGTGGGACTTTTACCCAAAACTGAAATGAAATGACTTCTCAATGAAACCAATAGGGTTTATAACCTTGGATGGGTCCACTCGCCCCGCCTTGCCTGGGCAGGCTTAGACCCTCTAAGCGGTTTACAAGTACTTGTGTATGGTCGATTTCAGCTCTGGAAGCATCATGCAGCCCATCTATTTCTTCAAGCCCCGATGGGCTGCCATAAACACTGTCAAAATGAATTCAAAGTGAAGGTGCATTAGTCTTTCCCTTAATAAAGTTGACATTAATACATGAATAAGGTGACTATTTTCAATGTTCAAAGGGGCCATATCTCCGAAAGGAAGTAAACCAGAATTACAATTCCTATTTTCTGTAGAACCACTCAGGGTACGTAACATTTATGCGAAGTTTACGGTAAATTTCTACTGTTTACAGAATAGATAAAAGTATATCACAATTCGCTCATGTGAAAGGGTGCTGGTAAGCCATTTCTGACCTAAAATTGACAGTTTTTGAGGGCCTGTGACCTTGAAAAAAGGTCATGGTCACCAAAAGCAAACCAAATCTTTGGTAGGTTACAATGACATATTGTACAAATAATGTTCTAGAAAGTCTGGCCAAATTACAGCTATTCATTCAAGACACCTGTGCAGATAAGCCAAAATTGACAGTTTTGGGGACCTTTGACCTTAGAAATAAGGTCAAGGTCATCAAAAACTAAGGTCGGTCACGATGATATATTGTACCAAGTTTGAACAAATTTCACTGATTCATTCATGAGACAGAATCTGAATCATTTATGAATAATCTTGACAGCTGCAGAAGTATTTGTGGTAGGTGTATTAGTCATGGTGACAGCTGTATGAGTAATGGTGATAGTTGTATGTGCCAAGGTAATACAGGCGTAACAGTGATAGCAAAATGATTTGTGGGGATAGCTGAATGAGTCATGATGACAGCTAAATGAATCATGATGATAGCTGTATGAGTCAGGAAGTCAGCTGCGGGTGACATGGTGATAGCCATTTGATACATGGTAATAACTGCATGATGTTCTATATAATGGGCAATCCTTTGCAAGCAACCAAGGGCTACAATACGGAACCAAGTTTTTATGGGACGGACTAGCTAGTTTCCGCATTTAGGCCTTGCCAGTGACCCTCAAATATTCTAAAATTTAAGCAGTGGCATCAATGATCGAAAAGGACTAGAAAATATAACCCAAACTATGCCGAAGGGCAGGGAGACTTTTGACAGCCGCCACACATTCCCTAAACACCAGCTGAAGTTAATATGTCATATATAAGGGATAATCTTTTGGAAGCAAGTACTACAACATGGAACAGAAAATCGTAGGGTGCAGGATTATCTTGGCTATGTGATTCTTGGGGATAGTCATAGTGATAGTTGTATGACCTATGTTGAAAGCTATATGAGCCATGCTTATAACTGTGTGAGTCATGATGAAAGCTGTGTGAATCAGGATGATAGTTTATTAGCCATGGTGACAGCTTAAGGCGACATGATGATAGCTCTATGAGTCTATATTAGCTTTATGAACCATAGTCACATCTGCAAGAGTCATGGTGATATGAGCCAGAGTTGCCGATGAAGGAGTCATGGTGACAACTATAGTGTAGACATAGCGATAGCAGCAACCTCTGAATTATGACAGCAGCTGTAAGTTTGTTTGATTTGAGGTTTTACGGCCCCGTCAACCCTCTAAAGGTCATTTTGGAGACGCTGCTTCCAATTTTGTGGGACTTTTACGCGACATTGAGATGAAATGACATCTCAAGCCCTGTCGCCCAATGAAACCAATATGGTTTATTAGCATGGACGGTCCGCCTCGCACCGCGGTTCCTGGACAGGCTTAGATCCTCTAAGCGGTTTACCAGTACTAGTGTGCGGGCCGGATTCAGCACTGCCTGGAAGCATCATGCAGCCCATATATTTCTTCAAGCCCCTATGGGCAGGGCTTAGCAGATGTAAGAGTCATTGTGACAATTGTATGGGTCTTGTGGCAGCTTTATACGGACAGCTGTATGAGTCATGGTGATATGAGCCAGAGTGGCCGATGAAGGAGTCATGGTGACAGCTATAGTGTAGTCATAGCGATAGCAGCAACCTATGAATTATGACAGCAGCTGTAAGAGTCTTTGTGACAACTGTATAGGTCTTGTAGCAGCTTTATACGTCATAGGGACAGCTGTATGAGTCATGGTGGTATAAGCCAGAATGGCCCATGAAGGAGTCATGGTGACAGCTGTAGTATAGTAATAACGATAGCACCAACCTCTGAATTATGACAGCAGCTGAAAGAGTCATTGTGACAACTGTTTTGGTCTTCTGGCAGCTTTATACGTCATAGGGACAGCTGTATGAATCAAAGTGGCAGCTGTATGAGTCATGGTGATAACTTTAGTCGTCAATGCGCTAGCAGCGTGAGTCGTGTTGATTGCTGTATTAGTCACAGTAATATCAGTATGAGTAATGGTAATAGCTTTAGGAGTCATGGTGGAAGCTGTTTAAGTCCTAGTAATAGCTAAAAGAGTCATGGTAATAAATGAATGTGTCCCTGTGGTAGTGATACGTACATTTATCAGTCGTAGTGACAGCTGTAGTCGTCATGGTGGAAGCAGTATACATGTAGGTCATGGTGACAGCTCTGTGTGTGTGTGTGTGTGTGTGTGTGTGTGTGTGTGTGTGTGTGTGTGTGTGTGTGTGTGTGTGTGTGCATGCGTGCTGAGGCATGTTTTCTCCCACCAACAACTAAGATCATATAGAAAGTTGACCTCAGTTTAAAGGCTTATCCAAAAGTCTGGAGAATAAAAAGCTAAATGGTTGTCTTTGGAAACAAAGAACACATACAAGAACGAAAATTGGAGACTCGGTTTTATTGAGGCTCTTCATACACAGCAATATAGTTTGCAAGGCTGCATATGCATAGCACCGGCTTAAGCGATATTCGATATTCAAAGTAAACAAAATAGGCTCAATGATCCCAGAGGAAAAGAAAATATAATCTGCCCTATGATGAAGCACAGGGAGACTTTTTACGGCCGCCACACGGCACTTAACAACAGCTGCAGTGAGGTAAAGGTTGCCTTTGGAAACAAAGAACACATAAAGAACGAAAATCGGAGACTCGGTTTTATTGAGTATCTTCATACACAGCAATATAGTTTGCAAGGCGTATGATCATAAAGGAAAGGAAAATATAATCTGCACTAAGATAACATAATCTGCTCAAATCGAACCCCCAAGATACATGATTTCTAAGTCGAGTAGTTTAACCACTACACCCGCCGAGGCTTTAATGGTGGTCACAGCTCAATGAGTCATGATGATAGCATTGTAAGTCATGGGGCTAGCTGTATTAGTCATGTTGACAGTTGTGTGAGCAACTGTGAAGACTTATGCGAGTCATGTTGATAGCTGTATGCGTCATGATGACAGCTGTATGTGTCATGGCAACCGCTGTGTGAGACATAATGGCATCTGAAGCAGTTATGGTGACAGCTGTAGGAGTCGTGAGAATAGCTGTGTGAGTCATGTTGATATGGACAGCTGTATGAACAATGGTTGCAGCTGCACAAATCATAGTGACATTACATTAGATAATATGGCTGATGAAAGTGTTATGGGTCTTGGTGACAGCTGTGTTTGAAATTAAAATATCTGTATGAGTCATGTTGGTAGCTGTATGAATCATGGTGATAGTGATAGAAGTCGTGGTGATAGCTGCGTGAGTCACGGTGAAAGCTGTATGAGTCATCTTAATAGCTGTATGCGTTATGGAAATAGCTACAAGAATCAAAATTTCAAAGTGATATATGTACGAGTAATTGTGATAGCTGTATTAGTCTTCCCTTTGTTTATTTGAATAGAGGTTTACGGGGCTTGCTGTATTAGTCATAGTGATAGCTATATTAGTCATAATGGTCACTAAATGAGTCACTGTGACAGCTGTTTGATTCATGCTGATAGCTGAATGAGGCATGAAGACAGCTTTAGGCATAGTCATTTGGTTCATTGGCATAGTCATTTGGTTCATTGTTACAGCAGTGTAAGCTTTATGGCCCCTGACGAAAGCAATATGAGCGATTCTCATAGCTGTATGAGCACGGAGTGATGACTGTATGAGTAACGGAGATAGCTGCAAGAACTAAGATGACAGCTGTATTCATCATGGTGACAGCTGTAGTGATCAAGATGAGAGCTGCATGAATTATGGTAACAGTTCTAAGTGTCACGGTGAAAGTTGTTGTCATGTGATAGCTGTAAAGGCCATGATGGCAGCCATATGAGCCATTTTGAAAGATCTATTGACAGCTGTAGTAGTCATACTGAAAGCAGCAGTTGCCATGATGACATATTTGTGAGTCATGGTATGTGTGATGTTAATAGTTGAATTGGTAATGGGTCATAACAATAGCTATACAAGTCAATGTGACATCTGAATGTGTAATTGCGATATCTGTATGTGTCTTGGTGAAAGCTTAAAAGGCGTGCTAATGGATATCGGAGTCATGGTAAAAGCTGTTTGAGTTATGGTCATAGCTGTACGTGTCGTGGTGGCGTGTTGATAGCTGTATGAGTCATTGTGATGGCTGTATAAGTCATGATATGACTCGTCGTGTCAGCTGTATAAGTTATAGTGATCGCTGAATTAGACACGACAAAAGCTATATCAGTCTTAGTGAGAGGGATGCGAGCAACGTTGACAGCTGTTTGGGTCATGGTGACAGCTATAGGTGTCATGGGTTCCATTGTTAGAGTCATGGTGACAACTAAAGTAGTCATAGTGTCAGCTGTAGAAGTCATAAAGAAAGCCGTGTCAGTCATGTTGACAGCCTTATAAGCGATGTTGATAGCTACATGAACAATGGTTACAGCTGCATAATTTATAGCTACAGGAGATACGACTGTTGAAAAGGAATTGCAGTATGTTTCCTCTGGCTTTCTTTGCCGGATTATTACAGGGTCACTGATGAGGCTTTATTAACGAAACTACGTAGTATGGCCCATCTTCTTTCATATGAATGTTTTTATTGCTCTTAAAGGATTTCATTTTTGATTTTTTATTTATGGCAGCTGTATATGAAATTAAGATATCCGAGTCATTTTGGGCGCCGTATGATTCGTGTAGAAGTCGTGCTGGCAGCTGTATGCGTCATGATGGCAGCTGTATGTGTCATGGGGACCGCTGTATGAGACATGATGACATCTGAAGAAGTCATGGTGACAGCTGTAGGAGTCGTGAGGAAAGCTGTGTGAGTCATGTTGATATGGACAGCTGTATGAGCGATTGGTTTCAGCTGCATGGTTCTTTGTGACAGTTTTAGAGATATGGCTATTGAATGCGCTGTGTGTCGTGGTGACAGCTGTATGTGAATAAATATATCTGTATGAATCATGGTGGTAGCTGTATAATTCATGGTGATAGTTATAGAAGTCGTGGTAATATCTATGTGAGTCCTGGTGGCAGCTGTATGAGTCATCTTAATTGCTGTATGAGTGATGGTAATAGCTACAACCCTCATGGTGATAGCTGTTTGAGTGATTGAGATAGCTCTATTAGTCTTTTCTTTGTTTGTTTGTTTGTTTGAATAGAGGTTTAAAGTCCCTGTCAACACTACATGTATTTAGGTCATTTTCGAAATGTTGCTTTCAATTTTGTGGGACTTTTACCGGACATTGAGATGAAATGAAATCCCAAGCCCTGTCGCCCTTTGAAATCAAAATGTTTATATGCATGGACGGTCCGACTCGCACCGTTTTGCCTGAACAGGCTTAGACCTATGCTGCATACCACTTCTCATGTGCGGTCGGTTTCAGCTCTGCGTGGAAGCACTTTGCATACCGATTTATTTCTCAAAGTCCCGATGGGCGGGAGCTTGCTGTATTAGTCATTATGATAGCTATATGGGCCATGGTGGTCAATGAATGAGTGACTGTGACAGCCGTTCGAGTCATCCAGGCATGAAGACAGCTTTAGGCGTAGTCATCTGGCTCATTGTTACAGCTGTATTAGACATAGTGTTTGCTGTATGGACCCTGCCGATAGCAATATGAGCGATGTTTTAAGCTGTATGAGCACAGACTGGTGGCTCTATGAGTCATGGAGATAGCTGTATGAGCTGTGGTGACAGCTGCATTCGCCATGGTGATAGCTGTTGGGATCACGTTTAGAGCTGCATGAATTATGGTGACTGTTGTAAGAGTTACTGTGGAAGCTGTAAGCATTGGCGATAGCTATATAGGCCATGATGACGATCGTATGAGCTATTTTTAAAGATGCATTAGTCATATTGATAGCTGTAGTAGTTATACTGACACTCGTAGCAGTAGTCATGATGAAAGATTAGTGAGTCATGGGGACAGCTGTATGTGTGATGTTAACAGCTGTATTAGTCATGGTTACAGCCGTATAGGTGTTTACGATAGCTGAAAAGTCAAAATAACACCTGAATGAGTAAAGGTGGTAGCTATAGGTGTCTTGGTGAAAGCTTTAAAGGTCGTGCTGAGAGATATCCGAGTCATGGAAATAGCTCTATGAGTTATTGTAATAGCTGTTTGTGTCGTGTTGATAGCTGTACGAGTTATCGTGATTGCCGTATGAGTTATGCTATGAGTTGTCGTGGCAGCTGTATTAGTTATAGTGATTGCTGTATTAGACACGATGAAAGCTATATAAGTCTTAGTGGAAGGGATGCGAGTCATGGTGGTAACTGTATGAGTCATGGTGACAAGGTGTCATGGTTACCTTCGTAAGATTCATGCTGACACCTGGAGTAGTGATTGTAAGAGCTATAGAAGTCGTAAAGAAAGCTATTTGAGTCATTGTGACAGCCTTTAAGGTGATGTATGACCAATGGATACAGCTGCATATTCCATGCTGATGGCTATAGAAGCTATAACTGTTGAAAACAGAATAAGTATTGGTGGCAGCTGTATGTGAAATTAAGATACCCGAGACATTGTGTTAGTCATGGTAACAGCTGAATGGGGCATGATAATTAATTTTACTTTAGAAATAGCGACAGCAGTATGAGTCATGGTGATTGTTGTAAGAACCACAGAGACAGCTGTATGATCAATGATGACAGCTCCATGGGTTATGCTTACAGCACTATGATAGTGTTGTCAGCATCGTCATGGCGATAGCTGTATGGGTGACGATGACGACTTTATCAGTCATGCTGGCAGCAGAACGAGTCATGATGATAGTTGTATCAGTCATGGTGATAGTTGTTTGAGCCATGGTTACAACTGTATCAGTCATGATGACAGCAGTATGAGTCATTGTGACAGCTGTTTGGGTTATTATGGTAGCTGCATAAGCCTTGGAGACAGCTGTAAGTGTCAAAGTGAAAGCTCAATGACTCCTGGTGACAGCTATATGAGTCTGGCATACAGCTGTATGAGACATACTTATGGTTGTAAGAGTCACGGAGACAGAAGTATATGCAATGGTGACAGCTGCTTTCAGCACGGTGATAGCTGTATGAATCACGCTTAGAGATGCATGAATCATGATGACAGTTATATGAGTCATTGTGATGGCTATCGTAGTCACGGTGAAAGCTGTATGAATGAAGGTATTAGCAGTGTTAGTCATATTGATATTTCTGTTATTTATAAATGAAATACTGAAAACAATATCAGTGGTATCATACACTGCAAAGCATACATGGTATACACAATATATAAGAAATAATAAAATAGTAAATCAGTGGCATGTGTATGTGCAACCAATTAGCACAGAAAGACTATTGGCTGTATGAGTTATGGTAACAGCTGTGTGAGTGATCTAATTGCTGTATGAGTCATCGCAATATCTACAGTAGATATGGAGATAGATGTTTGCTGTATTCATGGTGATAGCTGAATAGGTCATGACAATCGCTGAATTAGTAATGGTGACAGCGGTATGAGTCATGGTGATTGCTGTAAGAACCACAGAGACAGCTGGAAGAGCCATGCTAACAGCTATGAAAGTGCTGTCCGCATACGTCATGGCGATAGCTGTATGAGTGATGATGACAGCTTTATCAGTCATGGTGGCAGCAGTACGAGTCATGATGATAGTTGAATGAGTCATGGTGATAGTTTTATGAGCCATATAGACAGCTGTATGAGCCATTGTTACAACTGCATGAGTCATTGTGACAGCAGTATGAGAGTCATTATGACGGCTATATGGGTCATTGTGATAGCTGTATGAGCCTTGGAGACAGCTGTGGGTGTCACTGACCCCTGGTGACAGCTATATGAGTCATGCTTATAGCTGGATGAGACATACCGATGGCTGCATGAATCACGGAGACAGATGTATGTGCCATGGTGACAGCTGCTTTCATCAAGGGGATAGTTTTAGGAATCACGCTTAGAGATGCACGAATCATGATGACAGTTATATGAGTCATTGAGATAGCTTTGGGATTCATGGTGAAAGCTGTCGGAATGAAGGTTTTTTGCTATGTGAGTCCTGTTGATAGTTCTTTTATTTATTTATGAAATACTGATTACAATATCAGTGGAATCATACATTGCAAAGTATACATGACTTACACAATATATATGAAAAATAACATAGTAAATCAGTTTACATGTGTATATGAAACCAATTAGAACAGAAAGTGTTAACATCACTTATACACCTGTCAACATGACTCACATCATGATTCCTACAGCTGCCACCATGACTACTACAACTGTCACCATGTCTACAACAGCTGTCAATATGATTCATACATGTTTTACTTTACGATGACTAATAAAGCTACCACTTGGACTCATATAGCTATTATTTGAACTCTTTTTTTTTTAATATAATTGTTTGTGAAGAGTAACAGTACTATTTTTAATTAGATTGTTAGAACATAACTGTGGTAATGTTAATATTTACTGCTTTGTGCTTCCGGTCACGGTTATAGCTACATAAGTCATTGTGACAGCTCTTTGTGTAATGGTGTCAGCTGTAAAAGCCATGATGCCAGATGCATGCATCACTGACAGCTGTATGAGTCAAGATGACAGCTGTTTGATTTATGGTGGCGTATGATTCATGGTGACAGCAGTATTAGTCATTAGCTTTATAAGTTATGCTGACAAGTGTTTAAGTAGTCGTGACAGCTGTATGATCCATGCTGTATACAACTCGTGACAGCATGATAAGTAATGGTTACAGAAGTATGAGTCACCGTGACAGCTGTATGGGTCAAAGTGAGTCATAGCAAGAGCTAAACGAGTCAAAGTGATAGAGAGTGGCACGTGTTTGAGTCAGGACAAAAGATATATGAGTAATCATGACAGCTATGCGAGTCATAATGACAGCGGTATAAGTCATCATGATAAGTGTATTAGGCATGATGCGATATTACTATTTAATACAATTCGGAGAAATCTGTAATTGTGTTTTAGATATTTATATATCAAATTATAGATATCTATAAATCAAATTAAAGATATGTATGATTAACATTATTATCAATAATTTGACATCATAAAATGTAATCAATGATATGTAATATATATTTCTTGATATCTATAAATTTGTCTAATGATATCCATGATTCCTTTACATATATAGATATCTAAAAATCAAATTACAGATACCATTTCAAGGCTGGATAATAAATATCAAAGTTTTCAATAATGGATATCAGAAAATATATGAAGGATATCAATAAATGTAATTCTTGATATCCTGAAATGTTCATCACTATTTGATATCTCTATATCGAATAAAAGATATCTATAATTGGAACTACAGATATCCCTTAACACATTATGGATATAATGAAATAAATAATACATATCTAATATTATTTATAGATATGAAATAATATTTATTGATATCCTATATCTTTGTTATAGACACCTATAAATCAATTTGTAGATATCTATAAATCAAATTATAGATAATTAACATTATTGATTTTAGATATTTATTATTTATTTCATGATATCCATAATACGTAAAGGGTTGTCAATAATTTCAATATTAGATATCTATTATATTGATATATGGATAACAAATATTGAAGAGCATTTTAAAATATCAATTGTTTCACTTATTTATGACCATAATATATTTTATGATATCCATTATTGAAAACTGTGATATCTATAATTCAGCCTTTTAAATGATCTCTATAATTTGATTTTTAGATATTTATATATGCAAAGAAATTATTGATATCAGGAAACAAATCTATTGGTATCAAGAAATATATATTACATATCACGGATTTCATTTTATGAAAGCAAAACATACAGATAATTATAGATATTAATAATGTTAATTGTACATATCTATAATTTGATTTATTGATATCTATAATTTGATTTATAGATATCTGAAATAAACTACAGTTTAATAATAATTATTGTCAGATATCGATAAATAACATCTATAATAATGACATCTATAAATCAGTTTGTAGATATCTATAAATCAAATTATAGATAATTAACATTACTGATATTAGATATTTATTTTTTCATGATATTCATAGTAAATAAATGGTTATCAATAATTTCAATAGTAGATATCTATTTTTTGGTATATGGATACCAAATATTGAAGAGCATTATAAAATATCAATAGCATCATTTATTAATTACAAAAAATGTATTTTATGATATCCATTATTGAAAATTGTGATATCTATGATTCAGCCTTTAAAATGATCTCTATAATTTGATTTTTAGATATTTATTTATGCAAAGAAATATTTGATATCAGGAAACAAATCTATTGGTATCAAGAAATATATATTACATATCACTGATTTCATTTTATGAAAGCAAAACATACAGATAATTATAAATATTAATAATGTTAATTGTACATATCTATAATTTGATTTATTGATATCTATAATTTGATTAATAGATATCTGAAATAAACTACAGTTTAATAATAATAATTGTCAGATATCGATAAATAACATCTGTAATAATGACATCTATAAATCAGTTTGTAGATATCTATAAATCAAATTATAGATAATTAACATTACTGGTATTAGATATATTTTTTTTTCATGATATCCATAGTAAGTAAATGGTTATCAATAATTTCAATAGTAGATATCTTTTATTTTGATATATGGATACCAAATATTAAAGAGCATTATAAAATATCAACAGTTTCATTTATTCATGACCAAAATGTATTTCATGATATCCATTATTGAAAATTGTGATATCTATGATTCAGCCTTTTAAATGATCTCTATAATTTGATTTTTAGACATTTATATATGCAAAGAAATTATTGATATCAGGAAACAAATCTATTGATATCAAGAAATATATATAACATATCATGAATTTCATTTTATGATAGCAAAAAATACAGATAGTTATAGATATCAATAATGTTAATTGTTCATATCTATAATTTGATTTATTTATAATTATAATTTGATTTATAGATATCTGTAATAAACTATAGTATATCAATAATTATTGCAAGATATCAATAAATAATATCTATAATAATGATATCTATAAATAATATCTATAATAATGATATCTATAAATAATATCTATAATAATGATATCTATAAATAATATCTATAATAATGATATCTAATATATGTTTAAATTATAGCTATCTATTTTTCAATATATAGATAAATATTATAAAATATCAATAATTTCATTTATTCATGACCAAAATGTATTTTATGATATCCATTATTGAAAATTTTGATATCTATGATTCAGCCTTTTAAATGATCTATATAATTTGATTTTTAGATTTTATATATGCAAAGAAATTATTGATATCAGGAAACAAATCTATTGATATCAAGAAATATATATAACATATCATGAATTTCATTTTATGATAGCAAAAAATACAGATAATTATAGATATCAATAATGGTAATTGTTAATATCTATAATTTGATTAATTGATAATTATAATTTGATTTATAGATATCTGTAATAAACTATAGTATATCAATAATTATTGCAAGATATCAATAAATAATATCTATAATAATGATATCTATAAATAATATCTATAATAATGATATCTATAAATCATATCTATAATAATGATATCTAATATATGTTTAAATTATAGCTCTCTATTTTTCAATATATAGATATATACATATATAATTCCTTTGCATATATAGATATCTAAAAATCAAATTATAGATATCATTTAGAAGGCTGAATTATAGATGTCACAATTTTCAATAATGAATAAAAGAAACTATATTATTGATATCAATAAATGTAATTATATGTTCTTAAATATTTAACATCTTTCCATCGAATAAAAGATATCTATAATTCGAATTATAGATGTCCCTAAATGCATTATGTATATCATAAAATAGATAATAGATATCTAATATTATTTATACATATCTAATAATATTTATTGCAATCCAATAATTTTATTATAGATATCAGAAATTTTATTAACAAATATCTTGAAATTCAAGCTGACCTCGGTAGCTCAGTGAGATGTAGGTCTGACTGGTGATCAGAAGGACACGTGTTCGAGTCATGTCGGTGTCGGCAACATTCTTTCCTGGGCATGGATCATGAAATCTATTTTACAGTCATTTTCTCCATTCTGCTGATTAAGAAGGGCAGTTGTCCGTTTCTGTGAAAGAATGTGCACTGTACTTATCATGAAGCGCGTCTATAAAGAGTTTGACCCTCTTGAACCCCACTTTTATATAGTAAAACTTGGGTTGGCAGGGGTAAACCTTTTTTTTTTCTTATTTCTGCTCCAAAATATAGATTGTTGGTACTCGTTAGAACCGCCTCGGGGAAGCGGCTCTAACATGTAACCAGAATCTCTATTTTAAGCAGAAATAAGAAAAATATCAATTTTTCATCTTTAAAGTTTCCTTTTTGTGGTGATAAACTTTACAATGTATTTGTATAGGCAGTGTTTTCGAAATTAGGTTAACAGCTTACGTATAAGCTTGCCCACTAAAAGTGTGGAATGGTAAACTGACCGGCTTAAAAATGACCTAAATAGTTAGGACTGGGCCGTTTAACTCCAATACAAACAAACAAAATCTTGAATTTCAATTAAATAGTAAAATGGCACCTCATAAATGAAGGTAGGTAAGGATTTGTTAAAGGATACTTTGTTTGATGCAAAGAAATTATGAATTTATTATGGAATGAATTAAATTATACAAGATATCTTATATCCTATATAAGATATCTGATATAACAATTAAGATATCTTATATCCTAAAGTAGATATCTTATATCCTTTATGAGATATCTTATTTAATTCTGCAATTCAGATATCTGATATGATATATGTTTTAGCAAACAAGATATCTTATATGTTATATAAGATATCTTATTTAACATATAAGATATCTTATATAACATATAAGATATCTTTTTTACTAAAACATATAAGATATCTTATATGCTATATAAGATATCTAATATACTAAATAAGATATCTTATATAGCATATAAAATATCTAATATAACATATCAGATATCTGATATATTATATCAGATATCTTATTTATATTTTTATATAAAATATCTTAATTGGTATATCAGATATTTAATTTAACATATAAGATATCTTATATAAGTTTGATAAATAAGATATCTTAATTAACATATAAGATATATTATATAAATTGGAAAGAAATGACAAATAATAGTCACTACCTCTCCATTAGACTGCTACAGAGGACTGGAGAAATTATAATTAATAATTATAAACTGTAATTGTACATATGTGTTTATAAATAAAACGGGGTTCCCAAACACGTGCGATCAGATTAAAGACAACATCTTTCTTTTTTGAGAGAGAGAGAGAGAATAAATCCAGCTTGCTTTTGTTTGTATAATTTAATTACCTTCCCTTACAAGATAGTGGAAGTATATATTAACTTCAAACTTGAGTTATGCCAAGCACTGCATGTATTTTGACAAAAACAAAAAACAAAGACTCTCACCAGACTGTCCATATATTAAGCCTGGTTTCTGCCTCTACTTTTCGCATAATTAGTTCAATTTTTCTTTGTCCCTTTTATCTTTTTTTTTTTTTTACCAAATGCAATCTTCCTGCTTATTTAGGACAGGAGCCCATTTCGAAAATTAAGTATGACACATGATGAGAGGTTGTGTAATCTGAATAAAGCTGAACACTTTATTAATAGTGTAGGCCCTGATCTGATCTGGGCCTGCACTGTTTGCCAGGGTTTCTGGAATGTTAGGCATAAATGGGGGTAGTCATTCCTTGGCAATTTCGGGGAGACTTCATTATTTTTTTGGTAAAATATATTAGATATCTTATTTGTCATATAAGATATCTTAAATAGTTAGGTAAATAAGATATCTTATATATTATATTAGATATCTGTTATGCTATATAAGATATCTAATATATTAAATAAGATATCTAATATAGGATATAAGATATCTTATTTACTGGAATATATATCTGATATGCTAAATAAGATATCTAATATACCAAATAAGATATCTTATATAATATATGAGATATCTTATATATCATATAAGATATCTTATTTCCCTTATTAAATAAGATATCTTATATATTACATTAGATATCTTATGTAATATATAAGATATCTGATATGTTATATAAGATATCTTATATGCTATATTAGATATCTTATTAAGCATATCAGATAGCTTATATATTTTGGTAAATAAGATATCTTATATATCATACTAGATATCTTATATCCTATATAAGATATCTTATATCCTATATAAGATATCTAATATAGCATATAAGATATCTTATATAACATATATTCTTATATGCTATATAAGATATCTTATTTATTATATTAGATATCTTATATATGTAAGATATCATATATAATAAATATCTAATATAATATATGATATCTTTTATAATAAATAAGATATCTACAATTCATAATAAATAGACTGGCCCCGATAGCTTAGTTGGTAGAGTGACCGCTCCGGGGAACAGCGGTCACGGGTTCGATCCCGGGCCGCGACATACCAAAGTCGCTAAGAATGGTACTAGCTGCTCCTCGCTTGGCACTCAGATTTACGGGGTTGAGCTAGGACTGGTCGACCCAGTGTCAGGATAATGTGACTGGGTGTGGTATCATGTAATGTGTCCAGTGAGGCAGCACTATAAAAGTGAGCATTGAGCTCCCTGTCGCTACCAGACACCGTCGTGATATGACTGAAAAATTGTTGAAAGCGACGTTAAACCCGAATTCACACACACACACACACACACACACCATAATAAATAGTAAAATGGCTTGCCATACTTCTCAGTCACCACGGGATACAATACCCTACCTTCACAGTGACATTTGCCGTACTAGGACCATGACGAATTTATTGACAATTTTCTCTCCAGCGGACAATTCAGCTGATAGAGGATGTATGATTACAAATACCATGTGTAAGAATAACATATGACACAGTCTTATTTCTAGTGTGTGTGGATCATGAGAATTAATTATTACATTGATAAACCTAAGACTTAGTATTCTCAGGTGAACAGGTTGTCAGTCAGTTGGTTGTAAATAATAAATCGAAAGTAGGAAATCAGGCCGGAAATGCAAAACGTGGAGCCAGCACTCCAGTCGGCGCATGCGTATTGCATGGTGACTGGCATGGTTACTGATTCCAATAACCATCTCCGTACATACCTCCATCGCGGTCGCAAGCTCTGTGGGACCGGGGCTTAAGGACCTTATGGTTGCTACTCTGTTGGCTCTGTCCAACTGAAAAGGGGTCTACTCTAAAAGGGAAAGAATTTGCTCCTCAAGGGGTCTACTCTAAAAGGGAAGAATTTGCTCCCCAGGAGCAAATTAATTCCTTTAAGAGTATACCCCTTAAACATATCCAATGAGAAACTACTTTTGCAGGAGTAGCCCCACCCCCTTAAGGCGTATCTTTTTCCCTTATGGGGAACTTATAACAGCCGCAGTCATTTTCGCAAATTTTACGTCTTGCAATGCCATTATGGAGTAAGTCCATGGGGCAATGGAAACGAAAAACAACAAAACATAACTACTACTACTCACAAAGTGTGGCTAGCTGCGGTAGCTCAGTCGGATGCAGTCTGACTGGTGATAAAGAAGACTCGGGTTCGATACCTACCGGGGTCGGCAACATTCTTTCGTGGAGATTGGTTATGAAATCTTTTCTATGGTCATTCTCTCCCTTCCGCTGATTCAGGAAGGGCAGGGGTCAGTTTTTGGCGACAGAATGTCCACTGAACTGGTAAACCGCTTACGTATAAGCCTGCTCAGGAAAAGCGTGGATAGGTACACTGACATGCCCAAACATGACCCAAATCAGTGTTGACTGGGCCGTTAAATGCAAATAAACAAAACATGCAAAGTTTACTTCACACAGACAGGAACAGATGTATATATTCTGAACATCTTTCGGTACGCTAATAGCTCTAATAATTCGAAAATGTAAATATTGGAAAGACAAAGAACGTTATTTTTCCTCATTTATAATGATCGCTGGGTGTAACGGGACTCCGTGGCCTAGTGGATAAGAGTGCTGACTCTTAATCATTAGATCTCTCAACGCTTTAGGTTTTAGCATGGCTCAGTTCACATATTGAGAAGTTCTGCAACGGAAGGTCAGGAGGTTTTTCATCGGTTACTCCAGTTTTCGCTCACCTCTGATTAACGATCGGCTTGTTGTGAGTGAAATAATCTTGAAAGGATCGTAAAACCAAACATAAAAAGATCGCTGGGTGTGTAAAAACATTTTCATGTCTTTGCTACTAGAATTAACGTCAGTGCCAAGGTCGAAGGTTCTAACCCTTCCAAATATATAAAATATTTAGGGAGTGAAACAAAGTCATAACGTTGATAGGTCGTTGTTTATTGTTCTTGAGCCCAGCACAGATAGCAATATTTTTTGTTTAAAAACTTCATGACTACTAAGTGACCTGCCACCAGTTACAGACTGAGTTGTTAAAAGACTTTTTGGCGCATTCGATGGGAGCTATTGTATCTGATAAGCCGAGAGTGGTGTTCTTTATTTCCACTCAATACGGTGACGTTTTACTAATCAGTTTCTTTTACAATTAAATTGTGATCCAGAAAGATATACAAAAGAATTGCAAATTTCAGGTTTTTGCTCAAAGAAACTGCCGAGGTTAAAGATACAGTCTGATTCGCAGCACTTTGTCTGGGCAGGCTTAGATCTTCCTATGCAGTTCAGCAATACTTCAAAGTTCGGTCGGTTTCAGCTCATGCAGTCCAATATACTGCCCCAAGGTCTGATCGGCCCCCGTCCATCGGGGATTGATGAAATAGATTGGGCTGCATGATGCTTCCACGCAAAGCTGATACCGGCCGCACATGAGTAGTGTTAAATCGCCTAGAAGTTCTAAGCCTGCCCAGGAAAAGTGGCTCGAGTCGGACCGTTCATGCATTTCAACCATTTAGTTTCATTGGGCGACAGATTGGAAGCAATGTCTCAAAAAAGACTCATACAGTGTTAACAGGGACGTTAACAACACATGAAATAAATAACCAAGGCCCTATAGAAGGCCTGATGACTTAGGAAAAATCTTTTTATATACCCGTTTGAAAAACAACAACCAAAAAAATAAATAAATAAATAACGGTCGTATTAAGTTATGGGGTTGGTGTCTATCCGTCCGTTCGCAAACTTTTTTTTCGTTTCCGTATAACTCCTACCATACAGTTTTCATACGATCAAGCCTAAAATGTGTATGTAGTAAGACTAAGATGGGAAGATGTGCCTTATGTTTCGAGAATTACTCTCCCACCAAATATTAACAGAGTTATGACCTTTGAAAAATTCGGTTTACATTTTCGTTTGGTTAAGTTTTGTGCTATACATTTGTAAACCATATGTAAGTTACATTTAGTTTATACTTGTCATGGCGTGAAACAATTTACCACAGAATACTCATCACTACCTACCCCTCCTGATACCAAGGTCACTGCCTTCGAAATTTTATATACACGTTTTGTATTAAAAAAAATAGAAGTGGAGGCAATGATCAGGAATCGTTACAATCAACCCACAGCTCCCATCAGAGACACCAAAGGGAAAGACACACCAACATGAAACAACAGACCCTAATGGAAACATCAACAACGGAAAGCCAAAAGGACAGTTACTTTCCCATAAAATGGCCAATAGGCTATCCAAAATAAAATAACATAAACGACACAAACATCCAAAGACAAACCATAACAAAACAAACCGCGACAGAAGAACCGCCTTGGAACGGTCGGCGGAAACGAATTCCACTGGGGGAGGGGGGGGGGGGAGGGGCTTAAATCGATTTTACGTGGCCACAATCCTCGCCCTTACTTCCGTCGCGATTTAGACAAATAATTTGCTCAGTCCACATGAAGGCCTCCAAACTTCAGACAAACCATAACAAAAATATACCGCGACAGAAGAGCCGCCTTGGAACGTTTAAAGTTAAATGCATGAAGTGGGGTAATGATATCAGCTGCCTCAAATCAGAATGTAGACTGACAAGACCAAACCTATTGGATGCTTTTTGGAAGCAGCCAACTTGTTTATAGAAAATAGCCGCGTTAATTTATCGCTGTGAGATCAGCGTGTTATGTAATAGGCGTTTGCTATAGAATATGGACTGGAATAACTGGTTTGGCTTGGCAAACAGTGTAGACCCAGATCAGACGCCGCAGAACTCGGGGTTTGATCAGGGTCTACAGTGTTTGCTCAAAATACATAAATTTAAGGGTTAGACGCAGCGTCTGATCAGGGTCTACACTGTTTTCTTACAGTACAGGAATGTTATGGTTTAATGAAATGTTAACAGTCTAAATCACCGTTCATGATCATTTTTATAGCTTATTTCCAGAGACAATCGACCAATCAGTGCTGTCAGTGCTTTGATTTGAGCCAGCGCACGACAGAACCTACAATATGACATGTGCGCCAAGCGAAGACTCAGACCAGCCTGCGCATCCGCGCAGACTGATCAGAGTTTTCGCTGTGCGCTCTAAGGATAAGCCCATTACTCCTTCATGCAGCAAGAGAAGTCTCTGATAGACTATATGGATGCACAGGCTGATCTTATTCTTCGCTGGGCGAACATGTCTTATTGTAGGTTTGTTGTACTCTGGCTCATTTCTTCTATTGACCAAGTGATTATCAGTAACCAATAAATTGCTCACAAATTAGAAAATGTTCAACCTTTACTGATCAATCCATGTCTTTGGAGGTGTATTTGCAATGTGTGAAGTGTCTGGTTCATTTTTCCGCAGTGGAGGTTTACATAGATGTCCGTACTTTAAACAGCGAAAACCCAGATCTGATGGCGCGTTCTGTAGCGTTTGATCAGGATCGTCACTGTTTGTAACTGTCCCATTCATGGGTCGCTGGGCATATGTGTTGATAACACTGCCGGGAAACAAACTCCGTGGTAGGTATCAATTGTGCTTACGCCACACTGTCGGAAGAGTTTTCGCATGGGATTTCTTTTCGGAAAACAGGTATTTCCATTTCACTCTTCAGTGTATTCCAATAGAAAATTTTGACACCATCACGTGAATATTTCCGTGAAATAAAGACCCCCCAAAACCCCACTTTATATAGAGAAAACTGGGGTTTACGGGGGTAAACACTATTTTCCTTATTTCTGCTCCAAGACATAGGTTGTGGGTACTCGTTAGAACCGCCTCAATGAGGCGGTTCTAACGAGCACCCAAAACCTATGTTTGGAGTATAAATAAGAAAATTATTACAAATTTTCATCAGAAAAATTACCTTTTTTTGAGGTTTGAAAATATGCTCTATATCACACAGATGTGTTATCGTAATGCATAGCGCAGTTGTTGGGGCATAATTCTCCCTTCTCAAAGCTTCTTTAATTGTCCCTCAGCTTCATGTGCGAGAAATGCGACTGTTATCTACCAAGGACAATACGATTTCGGAACAAAAACCTATTCTTTTTTTAAAAAAACCAACCGGAAAATAAAATCGAAACAAGCTTCGACTGGATGCACAGTAATAAGTTACCCATATCTATCCTTTTTACCGCGGACCAAAACACCAAAAGTCTTCGCTTGTTGTAGAAAGGAGAAAAAAAAACACAAAATAAATGTTATCTGTCGCAGACGCAGGTTTAATGAGAAAAAAATGGTAGCTTCCACGTTAAATATGAAGTGTCGATTATGCTATTTAGACTTAAATCAATACAATACGGTTTTTGCCTTCCCGAAGATTATATAAGTTAGGGAATCGAGAGAAAATATATACTAAAGTTTCCTTTGAGTGCCGCCATGTGGGAAAATTATTATCCACTAAATTACCTGTGTCCGATTTAAGTGACGCGACAAATTATATGGAAGATAATAGGGAACAGGTTTCTATGACATAAATGTTTGCATTACTATGCTAGATAGCGAAAATGTGGTTAAGATTTAAAAAAAAAATCAATATTTTACAGTTAATTTGAATATAATTATATAATCAAATTAAGTTTGGTCAGTTTTAGAATAAAAATAGGACCTATGTCTAATGGACTTCAATAGTAAATTAGCAAAAATATGCGACAGTATTTGATTATAAATTGTAGTAATTTAAAACATTCATTATGCCATGAAAAAGGTGCTTTGAAATTTAAGTAAAAAAATGATTTTACTTTAGTCCAATGTCAAATTTAAGAAAAATAATGGGTCATTTGCAGTTCGTTTTTTTTTTCGGGATTTTTGAAGCTAGAAAAACTGCCAGAACAGGTTAGTTCCCTTGATTTGACATGAGACATGATACGAATTGTCCCGTATGATTGTGCGGTAAGCAATTTCTCTCGTTTACCATCACGACAAAGAAGCATAAATAAATAAATAAATAAATAAATAAAAAATATTGAAAAAGGAGATCGAAGTCCAATTAAAAAATATTGAAAAAGGAGATCGAAGTCCAATATTTTACAATAGCCCCGATGGCCTAATTGATTTTCTGGAATTGATTATAGGAATGAATTTCATTTTCGTTGATTTTATCGATGTGTAAACTCAGACGAATCACTCACAAATCTCAAAAAGCCCTGCATAAAGCCCAAAAGTTTGTGAGTGATTCATCGGAGTTTACACATCTATAAAATAATAAAAAGATGATTTATTCCTTGTAACTGCATCGCGAAATGTTAAAAAATGCCACCAAATGTGTAAATTTTAAGAATTCTTTCGAAAGCATAATAATGAATGGCCACGGCGAAATGATTATTCATTTAGAATATAGAAGTGAAGGCAATGAGCAGGAATCGATACAATTACCCTACACCAAAGGGAAAGAAACACAAACATTAAACAACCAGACCCCAATGGAAACATCAATAGCGGAAAGTCAAAAGGACAGTTGCTTTCCCACAATGTGGCCAGTCGACTATCCAAACAGGTGATATAAGCGATACACACACTCGAAGACAAACCATAACAAAAATAAACCGCGACAGAAGAACCGCATTGGAACGGTCAGTGAAAATACTTTCACTGGTGGTAGGTGTGTGTGTGTGTGTGTGTGTGTGTGTGTGTGTGTGTGTGTGTGTGTGTGTGTGTGTGTGTGTGTGTGTGTGTGTGTGTGTGTGTGTGTGTGTGTGTGTGAGGGGGGTGTAACTCGATTTTACGCGACCGCAATCCTCGCCCTTGATTCCGTCGCGATTTAGACAAATAGTTTGGTCAGTCCGCATGAAGGCTTCCTAACTCATCAGTGCAACATCTCCGAGAACACAATAATCAAACCACACGTGATGAAATAACGGCGAGAATTCGACAGCAACAAACCACTGAAATGCTGGAGCAAAAGAAAACCAACAATTAGACTCCGATGGCTCCATCCAGAGACAGCGCATCAGGTACCAACCAACATTACATAAGGAAGCCTTTACGTTTGAACCGTCATAGAATCTGAGGCCTGACCCACCGGCGTGCAACCAAAGAGGGCAGCAAAGTCATCATCCGCGACCGGGCCAATCACCACGCACGCAATCTGTCGTATAACACCAATGCCGCACCCAATCTTTTTATATTGAAAAATAATTTTAAGAAATTGGGTATTGAAATCATTGCAAGCACATTTTTTCTGAACTCACACACCAAGCCACCACAAAACCCGAGCTTCGACAGACCCTGCTGCAGAAGAGACTCAAGTCCAACACTGAATTCAGAAACCATATCGGAACGACGTCTATAAAATTTAGAAAAGGTCCCGCCGCAGCCCACGGCACCGACAAAACAGAAGTGAAGGCACTGACCAGGAATCGATACAATTAACCCACAGCTCCCATCAGAGACACCAAAAGGGAAAGAAACACAAATATGAAACAACAGACCCTAATGGAAAGCAACCCTGATCAATATAGGAAAGCAACCCTGATTAAGAAGCTAAGCAGCTGACAATCCACCACGAGTAATGAAGTCAGTTACAGGACCAGACACCCTGGCGAATCGAACTATTTGCGAAACATAAACGCTATAGGACGCCGCACGAGGAACATCACCATCCAAGAAAAAATAATTTACAATCTCAAAACCAAACTCATCGCGTTTATCATAAACTCCGGAGGAAACAAACCCATCTCCAGTAGATAGATTCAAATCCAAAAACGGGACCTCGGTATCAGAAGAACATGCTTTATTTAACTGACGTTCTGTGGGGATGGGCGGGGGTACATTTGACCGTCCAAACCATCGGAATAAGTATTTGTCAATATTTGATAAATCATCTAAATATCTAGAAGTCGAGCTTTCAGATTGGTGTTCAAAGGAAAGGGACATCATGAAGTCTCTTTCATAACTAAACAAGAACAGATCAGCCACAGGAGGGTGCGGAATTCGTACCCATCGGAATACCCACAATTTGTTTAAACAACTTAGTACCAAATCTTATGTAAATTTGTCAAGTAGAACGACGAGAGCTTCACATACTTTCTGACGTGACCATAGTATATAATTTTATGCTCTTTAGAAGCGAAAAAAGCATTTCTTACATTAAATGCAAGATAGAGAGAATCTTCCCTATGAAATGTCCATTCAATAAAATCGTTAATTTTTTTCTTTTATAAGATTATGAGGTAGTGTATTGGTGTATTGTAAAGGGTGGAAAATCATATTAAGTAGACAGACTTGAAGCACGAAAACGCCTGGATTTCAGTTCATTTAAAACTTCATTACAATTTTTTATAAACAAAAACAGATTTCTCCCAGATCTTTGAAAGATTTTGTTGAAATATTTAATCACATGTTTCTGATGTCAGAAAAAAATGATGTTAATAATTTAGAAAGTCATGTGGCTTGAATTTGCAATAAACCGTGCTTTGTATGTTCTTTTTCGAAGTAGGTAACCAATATAACGACGGAAGCTTGTCTTGGCCTTCTGTAACACATGCAGCAAACGTGATGGCTGAAGGACAAACGTGGCCATCAACTACAGCCCTCTCTACAGCAAAAGGCTGCAGTTCATAGCCCATAGCACCAAGCTTTGCTGAAGAGTGTTAAAATAGCGGAGCCGTCAAACAAGCGGCCTAATCTGCTGGAGCCAAAACAAACTTCTTATTAAATTCTTGAATACCTAGTTTAAGACGTCTTAGGTTTTGGAGGCAATACGTTCGTATTTTCAGAGTAGAAAGAAATGTCTTTATTCACTAGTTTCAGAATGCTAAGTTTCGTTTCTTTAAGAGGTTTAGGCTCAACATTCTGTCGTTTACACCATCAATTACAAAATTCGTTTAATGCAGCAGCGATTTATTCTCAACACTTTTTTAAATCAATTTTAAAAGGAAATAGATATTTCGGTCCTTTAGAAATTATATTTCGTATCCTAGAATCTGGAATAATTTTTAAATTGCCATTAATTATATGGCCAGCAGCAATATAGCAGTACACTGAGTTTTTAGATTCACAGGAATCAGGAGTGTTAGTATAAATATCAAGATCAGAAACAAGTATATTGAAATTAAAAATGGTAGATCTGACAGGTTTATTGTATTTATTGCAAATTATGGGTGTTTCGGTACTCGTATTTTGAGGATAAGCAGGAATGGATGAAATCACCGAACTCTCCCGGAAGATACTAGGTAAATCTATAAAAATCAAAACTCTTATTAATGAAAGATATTTTGTTATAATGCCGTTTGTGATTAATTACAGAATCGATGAAAGGACGAAGAGCATGCTGAGTATAACCTCCAGTTAAAAGAGCAGCATTATATAACTGATTAGAACTATCGTAGAATTTATTCGCCTCGGTGTACAGAATAGGTAATATAGAAACGGGTAATGGATTTAGAAATACAAGCATTGAGTGGCGTCATTTGATTCCATAATATTATGGACATTCACTTCAGTTTGGTATCGTTTCTTCTAAAAGCACGTTATTTACGTTTATAGTTGCCATTTTTTTCTGGTGTCGTGCGATCCAGTTTTAGTTTTTCGACACTCTAGAAGCGAGCAAATATCAAAATCTGACATTTTAGCAATATTATCCTCATGATAAATGTTATCATTAAAGCCATATGGAAAATCATTTATTGAATGACCTGCACGCTGCCATCTTTGAAAGAAACTCAGGCGAAAAACACGTCAAGTCTTATAAATCCGTTTATTTGTCTCTTAATATTTACTTTTTCATTTAATCGAACGATGTCATCAGTTCATACAATGACGTAACACGCGGGTTTTAAACGTGTTCTTTGACGTAACGTTATTTACAAAACTAGTATGTCTTAACAAAAATGGACGAAAGATGAGGAATAAACATGTGCACCATGTGGAGTAGCAAAGACCAAATTTAACCACACAAAGAAGGTTGGCCCATTGATATTCACAGAGCCATGTTGCCCTTAATACCCCAAAAGGGATTTAATCTTCCTGTATATAAATATTGTGGTCATGGAAATCCTCTGGTTTTAACGAAACCAAACAATTAACTTGATGAACTTTGCATGAAACATGATTACTTTTATATAAATGGTGTACCGAAATGTGAAAGTGATAAAAATGTTATTATATCTGGGGGGAAAAGCAAGAGCAAATATAAGGTGAAAATGTTGCTAAATAGAAGTGAAGGTAATGATCAGGAATCGATACAATTAACCCAAAGAGACACCCAATGAAAGAAACACAAACATGAAACAACTAGACCATTATGGAAACATCAATAAAGCCTAGAGGACAGTTACTTTCCCACAAAAAAGACAATTTGCTGTCCAAAACAAAATAATGTAAGCGATACACACACAACCAAAATAAACCACGACAGAAGAACCGACTTGGAAAGATCAGTGAAACGAATCCCATTGTGGGGTGGGGATTGGGGGGGGGGGGCTTAAATCGATTTTACATGGCCACAGTCCATGCAATAATTTCCGTCGCGATTTAGGGAAATAATTTGTTCAGTCCGCTTGAAGGCCTCCTAACTCAGCAGTGCAACATCTCCGTGAACAAAAAAACAGACAACCACAGAGATGAAACATCGGTGAGGATTCGACAGCAAGAAACCACTGAAATGCCGGATTGAAAGAAACCAACAGTTAGGCTCCGATGGGCCCGACCAGAGACAGAGCATCAGACAACAACCAACATTACATAAAATTAGATTCTCTCTAATTCTCAGTAAAGTAGAAGTAAAACAAAGATCAGGAATCGATACAATCTACTTACTCCACCCATCAAAGACACCAAAGGGAAAGAAATACAAACATTAAGCGACCAGACCATAATGGAAACCTAAACAAAGGAAGGCCATAAGTACAGTTACTTTCCCACAAAATGGCCATATGGCCATCCAAAATGAAAAGACACAAGTGATACACACAGTAAGTAACAAACAACAACATAAATAAATCGCCACAGAAGAACCGCCTTGGAACGGTCAGTGGAAAGATTTCCACTGGGGGGCTTAAATCGATTTTACGTGGCCACAATCCTCGCCCTTACTTCCGTCGCGATTTAGACAAATAATTTGTTCAGTCCGCATGAAGGCCTCCTAACTCATCAGTGCAACATCTCCGTGAACACAAAAAATCAAAGAACCACAGAGGTGAGACAACGGTGAGGACTCGGCAGCAAGAAACCACTGAAATGCTGGAGCAAAAGAACACCAACAGTTAGACTCCGATGGGCCCGACCAGAGACAGAGCATCAGGCCCCAACCAACATTACCTTGAATTAGATCTCTCTAATTCTCAATAAGCCTTTACGTTGGAGTCGTCATAGAATCTGAGGCCTGACCCACCGGCGTGCAATTAAAGAGGGAAGCAAAGTTGCCAACCGTGATTTGGTTAACTACCATGGATGCAGTCTGTCGTATAACATCCATGTTGTACCCAATCTTTTTATATCGAAGAACGATTTTACGAAATTGGGTGCTGAAGTCATTGCGGTTATATATTGTTCTGAATTTATGTACTAAGTCACGATAAAATTCGGGTTCCGATATACCTTGTTTCAGAAGAGATTTAAGTCCAATATTGAATTATGATATTAAATTAGAATGGCTTCTATATAATTTTGAAAAGGCTTTGCGTAGTTTACGGTACCGATAACCCTGATTAAGGAGTTTAGCCGTTAATAATTTATTACGAGTGTTGAAGTCAGTTACATGACTACACACTCTAGCAAATCGAATTAATTGCGAAATATAAACGCCATAGGATGGCGCACGAGGAATATCACCATCCAAAAAAAGGAAAATTTACAATCTCAAAATCAAAGTCATCGCGTTTATCATAAATTTTGCACGAAACAAATCCGTCTACAATAGATAGATGTAAATCCAAAAACGGGGCCTCGGTATCAGAAGAATTTGCTTTATTTAACTGAAGTTCGGGGGGGGGGGTAAATCTGACTGATCAAACCATCGAAATAGGTATTATCAATATTTAATAAATCATCTAAATATCTAGAAGTGCAGCTAAAAGCTTCAATAATTTCAGATTGGTTATCAATGGAAAGCGACAACATGAAGTCTCTTTCATAACAATACAAGAACAGATCAGCCACAAGAGGTGCGCAATTCGTACCCATCGGAATACCCACAATTTGTCTAAATAACTTAGTACCGAATCTAATATAAATATTGTCAAGTAGAAAGGTGAGGGCATCACACACTTTTTGACATGACCAAAGTGTATAATTCTTATGCTCTTTAGAAGTGAAAAATGCATTTCTGACATTACATGCAAGATAGAGAGAATCTTCTCTGTGAAAAGCCCATTCAATTAAATCATTAAGCTTTTCTTTTATAAGATTATACTTTTATAAGCCTTTACGCTGGAACCGTCATAGAATCTGAGGCCTGACCCACCGGCGTGCAATTAAAGTATGAAGCAAAGTTGTCAAACGTGATTGGATTAACTACCATGCATGCACTCTATCGTATATCATTTATGTGGTACCCAATTTTTTATATCGAAGAATGATTTTACGAAATTGGGGGCTGAAGTCATTGAAATTATATATTTTTTCTGAATTCATATACAAAGTCACCATAAAATTCGGATTCCGGTAGACTTAGCATTCAAAAGTTAAACCAGTTATAATTACAAAATATAAATAAGGTTTCGTTCAGCTTTCGCTGATTAACTACATAAACCAATAAACAGGAACTTTACCGTATAAGTCTATCTATTGGTTTTCTTTGCTCCAGCACTGACATCAGTTTGTTTTTTTTTGCCATCGACTCATCACCGTTGTTTCATCTCTGTGGTTGTTTCATTTTTGTGTTCACGGAAATGATAAACTGATGAGTAAGGAGGCCTTCATTGGACTGAACAAAATTAGTTGTCTAAATCGCGGCGGAAGTAAGGACGAGGATTGTGGCCACGTAAAATCGATTTAAGCCCATGACATATCAAGCCCTGTCGCCGAATAAAACCAATAAGTGAAGAAGAAACACACACACACACACACACACACACACACACACACACACACACACACACAAACACACACACACACACACACACAAACAATCAAACAAAAAACATGGAAATAATACTGAAGCACATCAAGATCATATAGCTTGTGCAAAGTAGTTATCTCATATGATGACAATTATAGCAAACATATAAAAATGTACTGAGGATCAATTGCTGTTTACAAATTTATTGAAAATTTATAAGAAGAAGAAAAAGATCTCCATAAAATAATGGAACCAACCTTAACAATAAAATTACGATAATATCTGAAAAAAAAAACTACATCTTGTCATACATGTAATAAAAAGTATACAAAACATGATATCCCAGTAAGAGATAACTACCATTTAATAGGAAAGTATAGAAGATTTTCGTATTATGAATATCATATAATAGTTAGATTAACTTATAAAATTCCATGTTTTTCCTGATTTTAAAGAACAAAATTCTCATTCTATAATGCAAGAAATTGGAAATTTAAAAAAAAAATTAATTCCAAATAATATGGTACAAATATGTGGCATTTATGATTAGTAATTCAATTTTCATTGACTCACTAATATACCTAACAATCTTCCAAAAGAAAAAAAAAACAACAACAAAACAACAAAAAACAATAATTGTATTCAAATGAATTTGGATCTGATGCCCTTGATTTAATAATACACAAAAAGGAATACACCCATATTATGATATGAATAACTTTGATGAATTTGAATAAAAGAAGTTACCAATTAAAGTTAAGTTTTATTTGCTCACCAGACCAAAGGTCATGGTCAGTTTTTTGCGACTGTGATATGTCCGGCGCCGTCGTACGTCGTCCGTCGTGCGTGCGAAACCGTTTCTTGTTAACGCTCAAGGGGCCACATTTATGGTCCAAATCATGATCTGTAAGTCAGTAAGTCAAAACAGAGATAAAACTTGTTAACACTCTGGAGGTCACAGTTTTTGTCCAATCATCATCAAACGTACTCAGAATGATCATCTTAGTACCACTAAGAGGTTCTTCATGCCTATCATTACCAGCTCGGTTAGAAAATAAAAACGCACACATCAATATATAAAATGATTAAGATAATTAATGTGTTAGATAGTGTTATTTGACATATTTATTTTTAAATTGTTAACTGCTAAACTTCTTAATCAGGGTTATCATAAGCTACGCAAAGCCTTTTCAAAATTTTATTGACGTCATTCCGATTTTATTTCAAAATTAAATATTGGACTTAAATCTCTTCTGTAACAAGGCCCATCGGAGTCTAACTGTCGGTTTTCTTTTGCTCCAGCATTTCAGTGGTTTCTTGCTGTCGAGTCTCGCCGTTGTTTCATCTCTGTGGTTGTTTGATCTTCGTGTTCACGGAGATGTTGCACTGATGAGTTAGGAGGCCTTCATGCGGACTGAACAAATTATTTGTCTTAATCGCGACGGAAGTAAGGGCGAGGATTGTGGCCATGTAAAATCGATTTTAGCCCCCCCCCCCCCCCGCCCATCCCCCAATGGAATTCGTTTCACTGACCGTTCCAAGGCACATCTTCTGTCGTCGTTTGTTTCTCGCTATTGTTTGTATTTGAGTATGTGTATCGCTTATATTATTTTGTTTTGGATAGCCAATTGGCCATTTTTTTTCGGGGAAGTAACTTAACTATTGGCTTTCCGCCATTGATGTTTCAATTAGGGTCTAGTTGATTCTTGTTTGTGTTGCTGTGCCTTTTGGTGTCTCTGATGGGAGCTGTTGGTTAATTGTATCGATTCCTGCTCATTGACTTCACTTCTATTTTGACCATATCGCGGTCAAATTCAAATCATGATCATCATCTCGACAAAATCGAGAACAAGTTCGAAGATGGGCCAAATTGAGCCAAAAGGTAGGTCAGTAGGTCTAATCATAGCAAAACCCTTTGGAGGCCACAGTTTTGATATAATCATCGTTAAACTGGCTCAGAATAATCATTTTGACAATATGTCGGTCAAGATCGAAAGTGGATCATGTCGGGTCAAAAAAAGAGGTTAGTAGGTCAAATCGTAGAAAAAAACTCTCTAGAGGCCGCAGTTTTGGTCTAATCACCATCAAACTTGCGCAGAATTATCATCTTGATAATATTTCAGTCATGTTTGAATATGGGTCATGTCGAATCAAGAAGTAGGTCAGTAGATGAAATCTTATAAAATACTTGAGCACACTCTAGGGCCACAGTCTTGGTCTAATTATCACCAAACTTTCTCAAAATAATCATTTTGACAATATCGGGAAAGTTTGAATACGGGTCATGCCGAGTTAAAAGGGAGGTCAGTAGGTCAGATTATAGAAAAAAAAAATGAACACTGTAGATGCCACAGTTTTGGTCCAATCACCATTAATCTTGCTCAGAATGTTTATCTTGACAATGTATCAGTCAAGTTTGAATATGGGTCATCGAGTCAAGAAGTAGGTCAAATAATATGAAATCATTTTGGACATTCTAGAGGCCACAATTTTGATCCAATTTGGTCAGTTTTTTACGACTGTGAGATGTCCGGCGCCGTCGTGCGTCGTCCGTCGTGCGTACGTAAACTTTTCTTGTTAACGCTCTAGGGGCTACAGTAATGGTCCAATCTTGGTCTGTAAGTAGTAAGTCAAATCAGAAATAAGACTTGTAAACACACTAGAGGTCACAATTTTTGTCCAATCATCATCAAACATACTCAGAATGATCATATTAGTACCACTAAGAGGTTCTTCATGCCTAACATTACCAACTCGGTTAGAAAATGAAAACGCAAAACCTTTTCAAAATTTAATAGACGTCATTCCGATTTTATTTCAAAATTTAATATTGGACTTAAATCTCTTCTGCAACAAGGCCCAGCGGAGTCTAACTGTTAGTTTTCTTTTGCGCCAGCATTTCAGTGATTTCTTGCTGTCGAGTCTCACCGTTGTTTCATCTCTGTGTTTGATTGATTTTTGTGTTCACGGAGATGTTGAACTGATAAGTTAGGAGGCATTCAAGCGGACTGAACAAATTATTTGTCTAAATCGCGACGGAAGTAAGTGGCCATGTAAAATCGATTTAAGCACCCAAAGTGGAATTCGTTTCACTGACCATTCCAAGGCGGTTCTTCTGTCGCTGTTTATTTTGCTATTGCTTGTATTTGAGCATGTGTATCGCTTATATTATTTTGTTTTGGATAGCCAATTGGCCATTTTGCGGGAAAGTAACTGTCCTTTTGGCTTTCGGCTATTGATGTTTCCATTAGGGTCTAGTTGGTTTTTGTTTGTGTTTTTCCCTTTGGTGTCTCTGATGGGAGCTGTGGGTTAATTGTATCGATTCCTGATCATTGCATTCACTTATATTTAGACCATTTCGCGGTCAAATTCAAATCATCATCAAACGCTCAGAATGATCATCTTGACAAAATCTAGATCAAGTTCGAATATGGACCATGTTGGGTCAAAAGGTAGGTCAGTACGTCAAATCATAGAAAAAACACTCTAGAGGCCACAGTTTTGATCTAATCACCATCAAACTTGCTCAGAATGATCATCTTGACAATATGTCGGTCAAGTTCGAAAGTGGATCATGTCGGGTCAAAAAGTAGATAAGTAGGTCAAATCATAAAAAATAACATTCTAGAGTCCGCAGTTTTTGTCCAATCATCATCAGACTTGCTCAGAATGATCAGCTTGACAATATGTCAGTCTTGTTTGAATATTGGACATGTCGGGTCAAGAAGTAGGTCAGTAGGTGGAATCTTATAAAATACTTGAGTACAGCGAAGGGGCCACAGTTTTGGTCCAATTATCACCAGACTTGCTCAGAATAATCATTTTGACAATATCGGGCAAGTTTGACTACGCGTCATGTCGAGTTAAAAAGTAGGTCAGTAGGTCAAATTATAGAAAACACTTTATGAATACTGTACAGGCCACAGTTTTGGTCCAGTCCCCATTAATCGTGGTCAGAATGTTTGTCTTGACAAAGTAGCAGTCAAGTTTGAATACAGGTCATGTCGAGTCAAGAAGTATGTCAGTAGGTCAGATAATAAGAAATCATTTTGAACATTCTAGAGGCCATAATTTTGATCGAATTAACATCAAACTGGCTCAGAATGATCGTCTTGACACTATCTCAGGCAAGTTTGAATATGGATCATGTCGAATCAAAACGTAGGTCAGTAGGTCAATTATGTGCAGGCTGGGAAAATGGTCATAAACGTGGAATGTTTCGGTATATCTTTAAGTTCATGTACCTAATGCAAACAGTGTAGTCCCTGTCAGACGTCGCGTTCGCGGCAACTGATTGGGGTCTAAACAGTTTGCCAAACCAAACCCAATGTTCCAGTCCAGATTTTACAGATAACTCTGTTACAAATACGCAACACTCTGACCTCAAAATGGAACGAATAGGACGGCTGTTTTGGGCCAATTGTTAATCAATCGACCCAAAGTTACTAACAGAAAAGCTCTTCAGTGCTAAATAAGTTCTGAATAGTTAGATCATTTGGAAGCAAAGAATACACTAAATAAACGAAAATAGCAGACTCGATTTTATTGAGTCTGTTTGTGACCAGTACTGAAATGTGCAACACCAGCCACGCCCCCTAGCACCGGCTTAAGCACAACTCTATTTTCCAAAATAAGTCTAAATGAACTCAATGATTCCAAAGGACCAGCAAATATAATCTGCACTATGGTGATGTACGGGGAGACTTTTTATGGCTGCCACACGGCACATCACCAGCTGAATTGAAGTTAAATTTTTTTTTTTGGTTTGGGTTTTACGGCCCTTTCAAGATTGTTTCACTCATATCGAGCCGATCGTTAATCAGAGGTGGGCGAAAACCGGAGTACCCGAATTGAAGTTAAATAAGTTCTGAATAGTTAGATCCTTTGAAAGCAAAAAAAAAAAAAAAAACTCTAGATAAACGAAAATAGCAGGCTCGGTTTTATTGAGTCTGTTTGTGTGCCACGCCCCCTAGCACCGACTTAAGCAGAACTCTATTTTCAAAATGATTCTAATGAACTCAATGATTCCAAATGACCAAAAATATAATCTGCACTATGATGATGTACGGGGAGACACACGGCACAACACCACCTGCAGTGAATAAGTTCTGAATAGTCAAATCCTTTGGAAGCAAAGAATACACTAAATAAACGAAAATAGCAGACTCGGTGTCCACGTGACTATCACTGACTTGTAGGAATAACATTCAATGGAAAATAGCCGCAGTGAGGTCAGAGTATTGCGTAAGAGGGATATCTTAGAATCATAGGTTGGGCTTGGCAAACAGTGTAGATCCAGACCAGACGCTAGAGAACGTGGTGTCTGTTCAAGATCAACACTATTTTCTTAAAAAACGGAATTTTAGGGTTTAAATAAACAGCTGAAATCACAGTCCAAGAATATTTCTCCGGTCTACACTCAGAGAGAATCGACCCAGCAGTACTCTCAGTGCTTTGATTCGTCTTGGCATGACCTGTCGAACGAGTTACAGTAGTACGTCGATGGCTCGAACACCGATGGCTAGGTTACCATGGCTGAGTCAAACCAATTCTTGAGCCCCTAGGGAAATCGTCTCCATAGGAAAAAGTGTGTGTGTGTGTGTGGGGGGGGGGGGGGGGTAACTCAGAAGATGTAAGTCTTTTATCTTGGAAATGTATCCTGTGTTACAGCATACATTTTTATTCTAGAACGCCGAAAAGAAATCCAAAAGTATCTCGTTATGTCTCCTGACAGGAACCCTCAGTGGCTCGAACTGCCCTTGTCTCGAACAGATTTTCGAGGTCCAAAAGGTGTTCGAGCCATTGAAGTGCGATTGTAATTCATATCTAGCGTTGACCTATATTTCATAGCAAAGTGCCTTTGCCATTAAACACTTCGTCCTTAACGAACTCATAAGTGCAATTCAGAGCAATGTGGCCCTCTTGTTTTGGAATAGGCGTTTTGCATTATTTTATGTAGACATAATGAAAGCTGTTTTAATCGTAATATAACGTAATGGATCTAACAGCGACAATTTCATCTTGTTAAGCTTAATTTCTTTTCATCCATTTCTGGTTCGTCTGACATTTATCCTCTAGAATAAATGTGCCAGTTTGGGTTCATCTGTCGAGTTCTTCAGACTTTCGTTACCCGACCTGCAAAGAATTAACTAAGTAACTACAATAGTACGATGGTGCGTCCGGCTCAAGACTGGTGACCTCAAGTCACTCCATGCCAATCAGCAAATCCATTGAATTTTGCCTTGTTGCTTAATAGATTAGCCCTAACTGTGATTTGTTGAGTAATAAATCAAAGTTTGGAGGTCAGTTTTAAAGTATATCAAATCACGAGCGCTATGTGCTCGTGATTTGTCTACTTACAACTGACCTCCAAACTGTGATTCATTACACAACAAATCACAGACTAGAGCTGATCTATTTCGATTATATCCCGCTGAAAATCGGCAATAATGTCGATGTTTCCTTCAAAGTCTCACAACCTTTCGCCATTGTTAGAAGAACTTCCGCTAAAATTATCGACTGAATCACATGCATTTATATCCTTTTCTTACACGGCCCCAGCCAATCGGGGCTTGAAGAAATATATGGGCTGCATGATGCTTCCACGCAGATGTGAATCCGACCCACACACGAGTACTGGTAAACCGCTTAGAGGATCTAAGCCTGCCCAGGCAAAGCGGTGTGAGTGTCGGACCGGCCATGTTTATAAACCCTATTGGTTTCATTGGGCGACAGGGCTTGAGATGTCATTTCATCTCAATGTCGGGTAAAAGTCCCACAAAATTGGAAGCAACGTCTCCAAAATGACCTTTACAGTGTTGACGGGAACGTTAAACCTCAAATCAAACAAACAAATCAAACAAATCCTTTTCTTTCGTTTTCGACGCGAGAAAATGACGTTACACCGTCTTACGCCAAGGAAATCGACCAGTGACGTCAAAATTGACAGTTTTTGATGCCGTCACTCGTCACGCTCTTCCAAGCTATGATTTGTTGCAGAATAAAACACGGTTATTTTCCATTGCCCATAATAATAATAATAATAATAGGCGCGCTGTGTTAGAATATCAAATAAGGTTCGGTCAATTTTCACAAAGTAACCGTTTTTTTTCAGCTTTAGGCCCTCTACAGACTAAGCATACACTAAGCATTTACAGATGTTAACATATATAAGGCAGCTACGGAACTCGGGAAGGGACATGGATTTTCTTTTTATGAGTTGTGCGCACTAGATAATATCTTGTGCGCACAAGATAATAAGTTGTGCGAACAAGATATTATCTTCCGCACAAGATAATATCATAGAACTTGTGCGGACAAGATAACATCTTATCTCAGTGTGCGCACAAGGTGCGGACAACATAATTTCTTGTTCGCACGACATAGTATCTTGTGTGCACAAGATAATATCTTGTTCGCACAACTTAATATCTTGTTCGCATAACATAAAAAAATCATGTCCCCTCCCGGGTTCCGTAGACAGCTTAAAAGAAGAAAAACATTACAGACAGAAAATGAGAGTTTGAGTTCATCTCTTCATAAATAGTATCACAGCCAGCTTGTAACACCGCTTGCACTCCCCGTCGTTTTTGTGGCGACTGTGAATGGAAGAGTGAATTTTGGCTTACTGCAAATTGCCCATTTTATACCGGACACTCCTCAACAGGTAACTGGCAAACAGTGCAGGTCCAGATCAAATAATCGGGGCCTACGCTGTTTGCAAACAGTTGAGCTATTTTCCAAATAAAGTTTGTAGAAAACACAACCTGACATCCCTTAAGGTTCCTCAATACATTTGCACAAGAAAAATATAGGTGTCAGATATGCACGTTATTTTTCTCAAAATATGATCCTGATTTCCTTTTAAAATGCCGGTCCTAGAAGAAGAATGTTTGGAGGTGCTAAAGGTTATTACAGCAAAGACTTTCTTGCATTAGCAACATCTCAGTGCCTTTGAAAATAAATGCATTTCTGTTTTTTTCACTTTCACCAGGAAAAAAATGAAAACGCCTTCTAGACTTTTTAAAGGTTACTTAAAAACCTGCAGATCAATAGTTCACAACAAATACTAGCGACTCGGACAAAGCTTCCTATCAAAAAGCCTACCTGAATTGAAAACCAGAAATTTTTTTGACATGTTTTTCTTCATGGGCGCCGCCATCTTCCTTTTTTGCGGTAAATCTGAACTGCTCAAATTTCATAAATTATGCCCTTCCACATTCTATTTTGCCCATCAACAATGAATATACCTTGAAAATTCAGCTTTATAGCCTTCTTCCTGCATATAGCATTATGACATCGCCTATCTTGGAAGCATGTCATCACTGATAAATTATTGTAGCTGTCAAATTGAAAGAGATATCCATCTTGCCAAGGAAAAAAACGTATTCATACGCCTTGGAACTAATTTCCAAAAATTACAATAGTACACCATTGTTTTTAATTTAAAACATAATATTCATTTTTGAAACTGTATTGCAACTAATTTCACGTACTTTCTAACATAATTTGTTCGTTAATTTATGTATAGTATGCATTCATTTCCGAACTTTTTTTATGTAGAACGTTTTCCAGGTTGGTGTTGTTCGGCCCAGCTTCTAGTAAACAAATTGAGAAAATATGATTTTTGAAACTTTTTTCATCAAAACATATTAAATGCATTGGGCTTCTATGAGTTTTTACCAGCCTACACATTGGTAAGTAGGTGACATAACAGATCATTAATTGGATTAGATAAATATAAACTTTGTGTTGTCCAGAAGCTCACCTGTGCAAAAATCAATTATTTGTTTATGGTGGCTCATGAGAACCAATGTAACAAATCAATGGATAAAAATAATTTCTATACCATTGCAGTTACTGGCTGTGATCAGAAGCCTTTTGGACAAAGTTTCTGGTGCTGAACAGGCTGCTTTCAGTCCTTCAGTTCAAATATGTGGATAAACTGTTGGCTTATCTTATTTCAAATATTTGGTTTTGATGTATCCAATATCAAAGCACTCATCCTGTAAACACAATCAGTAACACAGTGAAACTTTTGTGCAGTGATTGCATAAATTCTTATAAACTGCATGAATGAAATATATAAAATGAAGTACTAAAAGCATCGAAGAAGGGCAATCATTTTACAAGCTAAATGCAAGAGATTTCAACACCTCAACCCAATCAATGAGCTTGTTGCCAAATTGGTAGAACTGGTCCTTTTTGGCTACCATACACTGAATTTAAAATAGTACCAGGTGAGATAATTACATTTTTTTAATTTTTGGGAATCATTAATTTTCAGTTCTATTTAGGAATTTTATTTCAAATTCCTCTGTTGCAGTGCCTAAAGGCAACCTTTAGCCACATTTCTATGATAGTATTTTACACATTGTGGTTCTGTGGATCGAGATGTCATTTTTTGCAAAACCAAGGAAAAATGCAATAATTTACTAAAATTGTGACTTTCGAATAAAAATTTTTGGCTTTCATATTCTTACATTTACATGGACTACCATCTGATGAAAAATCTTTTTGGGTAATTATTTGCAAATATGATTTTTTCAGTACCCCAAATGTAGTGAAATAACTGTATTGAGGAACCTTAAGTTTGAAATGATATTGTGGTTATATAATGTAGCAGATTCCATCCAGTACAAAAGTATAGTAGTCCCTGATAAAATTGATTAGGCGGAACTATTCAGGTGTTGTCAATATATGTCAACTGCGCTAAGTCCACCAGAGGATTCGGTGCCTTTCGCATGCTTTCTATAAGCGGATCAAATGACCATATATACGCCACAGCTTTGTTTGTGTTACAGTTGAATTCACACAGTCGTATGACTTGGTTTACATTTTTGTTACTAGAACATTGCAAGTGCAAACGATAGCTCCGCCTAGTCAATCATATCTGCGCCTACTATACTCAGTATTAGAAAATATACAGCATTCAATTATGTTCGCCCTGGTTAAGAACACACATAGGTCATTTTGGGTGTGTTTCTATCAATAAACAAAATATTTTGGTTAAAGAAAATAACTTATCGCAGTTCTTTGACGACGTAAAATTGCTAGTGTTTTTTAGGGCATTCACAATCGAACGAGTAGGATTTTAAGGAAAGACCAATAAAAAATTACGGGTGAGGGTAAAACCCGTGACTACCGCTGTAATAGGTCGTTTCGTGCTGCCAAACTGTCACAAAACCGGGACGAGTTGTCCTATTATATATATGACGCATTTGTTCTCATCCCGCAATTATTCGATCTATGTGATTTTAGTGGGGATAGGTAACGGAGAATCAAGTGACAACCATTTTATTGATACTTTGTTGATAAAGGAGATTCTGATTGCTTTGTTTCTGATGTTCTTTTAAACACGAATATATCATTTATTTTATATAGTGAAATACTTGCAAGATGTGATAAAGAAATATTGCAAGATGTGATAAAGAAATATAAACATTTTTCTAGGCGTTAATTATGCTACATATACTTATTCAAGTAATGAATTAAAATAATACAATTTAAAATGCCTATAATTATATCTGGTATTATATTGGACTCTTCAGGTAGGGAGTTTTTCAGGATTCCATATTCATGAAAATAGCTGTAAATGACATATTTATGAACCCTTATCTTGCTGTTCACGACAACCCCTAACTTTGCAAACAGTGTAGATCCAGATCAGATGGCTTCTTAAGAAGCCATCTGATCAGGATCTACACTGTTTGGCTTCAGTTTATGAATTTGTAGCAATAAATAACATCAAGTAATTTGATTGGTTGATAGACAGAAATGGGTGTGGCTTAAATGAATATTCAGCAAGATAAGGGTTAAAGGATATTGTGGATATTTCAATGTATGATTGTTGGTAAAAGAAGTTTGTTCAGAATATTGATGTAAAATGGTGCATCACGAAAACATGCCTACATAATTTTGACCCCCTCGAACCCCACTTTTATATAGTAAAACTTGGGTGTGCAGGGGTAAACCTTATTTTTGCTCTAAAATATAGATTGTGGGTACTCGTTAGAACCGCCTCGATGAGGCGGTTCTAATGAGTGCCTACAATCTATATTTTTAGCAGAAATAAGAAAAATATCACAATTTTTCATCATCAAACTTTCATTTATTCGGCGATAAAGGTAGCAGTGTATTTATATAAGCGTGTTTGCGTAATGGTTTAGAATATTGATGTAAAATGGTGAAAGTAAAGTGATTACGTGAGTCTAAGTATCTTGACACCGCTTCAGAAAAATTAGTTTTGTCTGTATAGCTTATGTCAGAATATAAGCGTGTGTGTGTGTAAATTCGGGTTTAACGTCGCTTTCAACAATTATTCAGTCATATCAAGACGGTGTCTGGTTGCGACAGGGAGCTCAATGCTCACTTTTATAGTGCTGCCTCACTGAAGTATCATGTCCCAGACACATTACATGATACCACACCCAGTCACATTATCCTGACACTAGGTCGACCAGTCCTAGCTCTACCCCGTAAATCTGAGTGCCAAGCGAGGAGCAGCTAGTACCATTGTTAACAACTTTGGTATGTCGCAGCCCGGGATCGAACCCGTGACCTCCCGTTCCCCGGAGCGGACACTACCAACTGAGCTATCGGGGCCGGTATCAGAATATAAGAATCTTATATGGGTATGAGGGGTGGATTGAAAAATCCGTTCCGCGGGACACTGTCCGGCATCACGAGGCAAGCCTCGTGATGCCGGACAGTGATCCCGAGGGACGGATTTTTCTATCCACCCCTCAAATCCATATTGGATTCTTTTTCTTGCATACCTTCCATTTCTATTGCGAATTTTTTATGCTGCTGTCACTTCGGTTACCGACGTCCGCCATTTTGTGATGACACAACAGGAATGTTTAGTGACGTTACGCATGACGACGCCGCGCATGAAGTTGTAATCAACCAGTGCATTAATCAAACACGCGATTATATTCGATTTGTGGTCGGAACACCAGGGTCAGAACATAAATTTCTATCCCAGGGTAAAATCACGGATTTCCTTGTCTGGTGTGCAAGAACATGCCGATCCGGCGCTTATCCAGTAAAGGAGATACCTCATGGCTTAAATTACAGCTGTTCATGTTCTGACACAAGAGGTCCGCTTTCCATGTACTTTGTTCATGCAAAACAAATCGTTTGGTCTTCTTAACACAATAATTGCATTTGATATATGGTAGGGATAATTTGGAACGTCATGACGTCTGTCCTGTGCAAATCCATTACCTTAATAATTAGTTTTGTTCGGTATAATAAAGTAAATATTACAATCCTGAGAGGGTGATAGTGAAAAATGTTACCAATCGGCCTCGGCTCGCCTCGGTTGATATTCATATTCCTCAGGGAGACGTTTTTCATTATTACCCAGTCCATGGTGTATTTTGGCTAATGAATGATTTTTATCGAGTTCCAACTTGAATGAACTATATCACTGTCCAATATGTTTGTTGTCTACGCCCATGGGCGTAGACATTATAGACATTGGGTTTAACACGGAAGGACAGTCATTAGTTACCCACAATGCATGTTGACCTTCATATTAAATGGAACAACAACAAGTATGAGCTTTCATAAGTAGAAGAAAAAAGCGGCCCATAACAAGAATAAGCTTTCACACAAAAAGGGGGCCAACGGGCATAGCTCTGGCACAGCATTGCTATCTCATTTGTACAAGCCCATATTTGTCATATTTGTACAGGCTAATACAAACTATACATCTACAACTCTCGACCACCACGGCCCACCGACTATCATATAAGCTCACCAGGAGCCGTTGGCAAAATGTTTGGGTTAATCTTCAATCACTCATCTATATTGTCTACTCAACTTCTTAAATAGTTATTAAGCATTCCATTTGATAATATGTCACTAGCATATTGAAGGTGCACATGTGCCTCTTTAAAGAAAACAGTACTTATTGACACAATTGCACAATTTGCAACTTTCAGACATTATACTTCAGTCAGCAGGATCCTGGGGGCAGACTGGCAATTAGAATATTGCTAATGGCAGTTAATCTCTGGTACATTCACATTTAATATGTGCTAAGCGTAGACCTAGCTTTTTGTATAAGCTATACTTGTACTATTGGACGATTTGGTTGGTTTTCCATTTACCATCTTTATTGCGCCCATCGCAGTGGAAGCGGGGAACAATATCAAGGCGACGGCATGTGGCAGCTTCAAAGAAATATAAACAACGCCGTCTGAGTAATTCAGATCACACAGTAAAGCGTCCAGACCAGTGCTGCCTTTTTATGTCCCCGGCCCTGTCCGTTTGTTGGTTTGTATATTTGTTGGTAGGTTGGTCAACTTTAACATTGTTCTTAACTTTCGAACCGTTTCAGATAGAGCCTTCATATTTGGTATGTAGATTCCTTGTGGCAAGAACTTCCGACACATACAAAATCTTTTGACCTGTGACCTTGACCTGTGACCTACTTTCAAGGAAAACAATACCACTGATCATAACTTATAAACCCTTTGGGATACAGCCTTCATATTTGACATGTTGATTCCTTGTGAAAAGGGCTTTTGACTCTTATAAAAAATTTGACCTATGACCTTGATCTGTGGCCTACTAAAAATAAAATTTGTCATAACTTCTGAACGGTTTGAGGTAGTTTTGTTTGTTTTGTTTGATTTGAGGTTTGACGTCCCCGTCAACACTGTAAAGGTCATTTTGGAGACGTTGCTTCCAATTTTGTGGGACTTTAACCCGACATTGAGATGAAATGACATCTCAAGCCCTGTCGCCCAATGAAACTAATAGGGTTTCTTAGCATGGACGGTCCACCTCGCACCGCGGTTCCTGGACAGGCTAAGATCCTCTAAGCGGTTTACCAGTACTAGTGTGCGGGCCGGATTCAGCTCTGCGTGGAAGCATCATGCAGCCCATATATTTCTTCAAGCCCCTTTGGGCGGGGGCCGGGTTTGAGGAAGAGCCTTCATATTTAGCATATATGTTTCTTGTGATAAGGGCTTCCCATTGAAACAAAAATGAGCTTGACCTTTGACCTGCTTTCAAGCAAAAATAATATTGGTCATAACGTTTGACCATTTGATATAGAGACTTCATATTTGGTACAAAGGTTCCTTGTGACATGGCCTTTCCAGTCATACATAAAACTCTGACCGTTAACGTTGACCGTCGCATGTGACTTACTTAATCATAACTATTGAACCGTTTGAGATAGAGATTTCATATTTGGCATGTAGGTTTCTTGTGACAAGGGCTTCCCACCCATACAAAAATTTTGACCTTTGATCTTGACTTTGACCTGTGACCTACTTTATCATACCTTTTGAACCGTTTGAGATATAGTCTTCATATATGGCTTGTGAGTTTCTTGTGACCAGGGCTTCCCACCCTTACAAAAATTTGACATTGACTTTGACCTACTTTATTATAACGTTTGGTCTACTTTAAAGGAAAGACTTGACCCTACCCGGGGACACGGTCATGTTTCACAAGCACATCTTGCCTCTCTGAAAGCTATTAGAGCCACAGTGTAAAGGCGAGAACAACATCCACACAATTAATGTTCGAGTCATGTCATCTTTAACCATATCATTACCACTTTTCCATCGGGGCTTGGAGAAATAAATTGGGATGCATGGGGCTGCCCAGATAAGGTGGTGCGAGTCGGATCGTCCATGCATATTTAACGCTGTTGGTTTCATTGGGCGGCAGGGCTTGAGATATCATTCCATCTCAATTTCGGGTAAAAGTCCCACAAAATTGGAAGAAATGTCTCCATAATGACCTATTTAGTGTTGACGGGGACTTTTAACCTCAACTCAAATAAATAAAACGCTTTCACTCCATATATAGTGTTCTTAAAGGAATCATTTTATTTCAAATAACTGGTCTTTATTAACAATGTAACCCTGATGTTCGAGTTGCTAAACATTGAATTAAAATGTCTGTATGCAGGATTAGGTAATAAAACAAGTTATTTCAAATATCAAAACTATTACCCCTCGGTGTTGTGGACCACCGGATGCACTACTGTGGGGTTCATGGGGATCAAAATTATATAGGCGTGTTTTCGTGATGCAGAGATAATCGACACACCAGTGCTGTCGGTGCTTTGATTGAAAGAGACTTAAAGGTCATCACGGAAACACACCTATATAATTTGACGCCATTGTACCCCGCGTTTATATAGTAGAACAGTTAGAACTGGGGTTTACAGGGGTACACTTTATTTTTCTTATTTCTGTTCTTAAGTATAGATTGTGGTTATTCCTGCTCTAAAATAAAGATTGTGGGAGCTCGTTAGAACCGCCTCAATGAGGCGGTTCTAACGTGCACCCACGATCTATATTTTGAGCAGAAAGGAGAAAAATATCGCACTTTTTCATCATAAATATTTTGTGTGTTTTGTTTTCGCTGCCAACATTTGCATTGTATTTGTATGGGCGTGTTTTCGTAATGTGTTTCCATGGATCCCCCTCAACCTAATTATTGCAAGAAACCGCAAGGCTTATTTACTAGCAAGAAAAATTTAATGGAAACAAAAGGGTACAGGAAACATGTGTTTTACAAGGTCGCATTTTTCTCCCAGTATACTACCGCTCATTTGCAGTCGGAAACGGCAAAATAATAACAGGATGTCATTATTTGGGCCCCGTCAAGCGATTTTGGTACTTATCGCCTATGCGAGCAGCGAAGGTTCAAGCGAGCCTGCGCATCCGCGCAGTCTCGCCAGAACCTTCGCTGCTCGCTCATACAAGCAGTGAATCAAGAGGAACCTTCAGACAGAAAGCCATATCCCTGGTCCCTCTGAATGGCTGGGCATGCGCAGTTAAAATTTGTCATGACGGAATGCTCGAAGACCCAAATTCGCTTGGCGGGGCTCATATATTAGCCATAAATCTGTGTTGTTTTCAGATGAGTCTTAATGTCATTCTACAAATATGCTTTTCCAAATAAAGTTTCTTATTTTTTATGTATTTTGGATAGCCCCGGTGGTATATGGTACGTATGTAGCCCAGCATAATTACTATTATGTGATCTTTGTTTGAATTGGTGTTTAAAGTCCCCGTAAACACTATTCAGGTCATTTTGGAGTCGTTGCTTCCAATTTTGTGGGACTTTTACCCGACATTGAGATAAAATGACATCTCAAACCCTGCCGCCCAATGAAACCAGAGGGCTTATTTGCATTGGACGATCCGACTCACACCGCTTTGCATGGGCAGGCTTAGTCCTTCTAATCGGTTTACGACTACTCGTGTGTGGTCAGATTCAGCTCTGCGCGAAAGCACCATGCAGCCCGATCTATTTCTGCAAGCCCAGATGGGCGGGGGCGAATTTTGTGAGCTAAAAACACGGGGAATTTCCTCTTAATATCAAGAAAAGTCGGGTTCACCGGGGTATATAATATTTCTTGTTTCTGTATTGTCGGTGCTTGGCACGAGCGTGGTAGCTCAGTGGTTAGTCCACATGCTTATGATGCTTGAGGCCCCCGGTTCGATTCTCGATAGCGGTAATAAAATTGCGGTGTGCGAACATGCTCCACTAGCATCATTTACAGGGATGAATGCCACAAAATGCACTGTCCTTCGGATCGTGGCGTTAACTGGAGCCCCCCCCCCCCCCCCCCAACAGACACACCCTGTACAGGAAGAACCATTCACTGTGCTGGTTTCTCTGTAGGCTTTCATGCTGCGAACTGCGAACCTGGAGTGTGTGTCATGTACAGTGGTCAAATGTCAAATGTGACTATGGAGCACCTACAATCTATGTTTGGAGCGTAAATGAGAAAATATTCACAATTTCTCTCTAATAATATAGGAATGAATTTTATCGATGTGTAAACTCCGGCTGTATGCTAAGTTTGTGAGTGATTCGCTGGAGTTTACACACCGATAAAAGTTACAAAAATCATAATTCATTCCTTACAATTCCAACTTTGTTATCGAAATGTTAAAATTGCCACAAAAATGGAATATTTTTAGGATTTTTTTTTCGAAAGCGGATATTTTTTTTCGAAAGCGGATCCAATGAACTTACCAACGGCCGCGGCGGATTACTAAGCTGCCATTTTGAAAGAACCCCGAGCGAAAAAAAAAACAACAACGTCGCATCACGATAACAAGTCCAAACGAAGACCCACCTAAACCCCACTTTATACAAAGAAAAGTGGGGTTTACGGGGGTATACATTATCTGCTTTATTTGTGCTCAAAAACATAGATTGCGAGTACTCATTAGAACCGCCTCTTTGAGGCGGTTCTAACGAGCACCCACAATCTATGTTGAAAGCAGAAATAATTAAGATTTTATCTTTTTTTACCTACATTTATCATTTTCTGACACCATGTTGGACGCCATTATTTCTTACGGACAAGTTTTCCTAATGTCTTTAAATTCCGTTTAGCTGTCTTCTAACATTTACGTTTTTCAATTATTACATTTTCAGTAAACTATAATTCAGCTGAGTGAATTATTTCATTTCGAAGGTTTTGACATCATTAGTGCTAGGCGACGTTGTAAGTTGATGCTTGGAGTAAAGTCTGATGAAACCATGGAAATCAGACTTCAATTTTTACTTTTATTTGATGTTTTTGCCGAAGACCTGCAACACAAAAATAAAGAATAATTTTCTTGATAATACTGTTCTACTTTCATGACATTATTGCATCTGTATATCAAAATAGAAGTGGAGGCAATGATCAGGAATCGATACAATTAACCCATAGCTCCGATCAAAGACACCAAAGTGAAAAAGAAACACCAACATGAAACAACATACCCTAACGAAAACACCAACAGCAGAAAGCCAAAAGGACAGTCACTTCACCACAAAATGGCCAATTGGCTATCCAAAATGAAACAACATAAGCGACACAAACACCCAAAGACAAACCAAAACAAAAATAAACCGCGACAGAAGAACCGCCTTAGGACGGTCAGCGAAACGAACACCACTGGGGGTGGCGGGGGGGGGGGGGGGGGCTTAAATAGATTTTACGTGGCTTCAATCCTCGCCCTTAAGTCCGTCGTGATTTAGACAAATAATTTGTTCAGTCCGCATGAAGGCCTACTAACTCATCAGTGCAACATCTCCGTGAACACAAAAATAAAACAACCACAGAGATGACTTGACAGCAAGAAACCACTGAAATGCTGGTACATGATGAGTTTTGTATTGAAATGAAAAGACGATTGCGACTGATGTTAAAACTAAATCACGCCTCCTGAATTCATGCCCTGACTGGAACTATTTTTGTAGGAAATCAGAACGACTGGATTTGAAAATTCAAAGGTAAAAGATAAATGAAAATGTGAAGAACAATTTATTTGGTTGTTTTGATTGATTACGGGGAAATAATGCCACTCGTTTTCTAAGGTTATCGTGTAAAATAACTCGTTCGATATCGCTCACTCGTTTTTTACTCGAAAGCCTTAGAACACTTGTAAATTACTTGTCCGTAATCGATAAAAAAGAAAAAGAAACTAAACAAGTAAACTATATTTAATCGAATGCTGTTGACGTCACTTCATATACAATGACGTGACGCGCGGGTTCTAAACATGCTCTTTGACGTCACATCATATTACTACCTGTCGTTGCGTGATTCTTGCTCATGGAACTTATCGAAGCATAAAATTTCATTCCAACCAATCAAATCGCTCGAAATGTTCGTAATGATCGAATAATGCTTTTCTATGCCCTTCAGGATATTTCACTTGTTTCGAGCCTATTGTTAAAGTGGGTGGAAACAGAAGTTCCCGAATTCCATTGAGGAACTCGAGCAAGGCCCGAACCAACTGCGGTGAGAGATCTTCTGATAAAGCGCTCGTAAACACGTGACCACGGAGGCCCGTTGGTGACTTGGATAATACATTACCATAATATTATTATGTTATTTATCAAGTAATTTCGTATTTGCCTAGTTACAGGTACGAGGTCGGCCCCTGTCCATCGGGGCTTGAAGAAACAGATGGGCTGCACGATGCTTCCACGCAGAGCTGAAACCGACGGTACACGAGTACTGGTAAACCGCTTAGAGGATCTAAGCCTGCCTGCCTGCCTGCGGTGTGAGTCGGACCGTCCTTGCGGTCCTTGCTTATAAACCTTATTGGTTTCATTGGGGGACAGGGCTTGAGGTGTCATTTCATCTCAATGTCGGGTAAAAGTCCCTCAAAATTGGAAGCAACATCTCCAAAATGACCTTTTCAGTGTTGACGGCGATGTTAAACCTCAAATCAAACAAACAAAAAGGCCCTAGGTCTGTTGTATTGGCCCGAGGTAATTTCGTATTTGCCCAGTTACAGGTCTGAGGTCTGCTGTATTGACCTCGGCCAAACCAGCATGCCTCTGACCTGTAAATTACTTGATTAATGAACTTTTTATTAATCGACACAATTAAAGGACATGAATATGCAGCCTAATGTTACATGATCTCCCATCATAACTGTATAGTCAATTAATAATATAATGTTATTTCGTATTGGCCCAAGTTAAAGGTTCGAGGGCCCCGCCCATAGGGGCTTGAAGAAATATATGGGCTGCATGATGCTTCCACGCAGAGCTGATCCGGCCCGCACACTAGTACTGGTAAACCGCTTAGAGGATCTAAGCCTGTCCAGGAACCGCGGTGCGAGGCGGACCGTCCATGCTAATAAAGCCTATTGGTTTCATTGGGCGACAGGGCTTGAGATGTCATTTCATCTCAATGTCGGGTAAAAGTCCCACAAAATGGATGCAACGTCTCCAAAATGACCTTTACAGTGATGACAGGGACGTTAAACCTCAAATCAAACAAACAATGCAGGTTCGAGGTCTGCTGTATTGACGAGGCCCTGTAACTTGGCCAATACGAAATTACTTTATGGCAGACGGTGGGTACCTTGTGTGGGCAACTCCTGATACAGTTCAGTAACTATCATTTCGAGTTTTTGCAGGCGATGTAGTCCCTACTTGTGCTTGGGTTTTTGGCTTTGTCGTTAATTGTGTCACTTTTGTTTTTCACTTTTAAACTTAGCCATTTCTGTCCATAGCCATATATGTCCGTCTGTCTAGCTTAGTGGATACATTATGTAATGTGCGCAACTCATCCTACAGTTTTATACCCATCAAATCGTGGGCTGTAGATGTGCATGCGGTTTTGACATTGTTGTCAATTCAAATTAAGTCACTTTTTGGAGCGACATTTTATCAATCGACCAAATGATACTGACTACTGAGCTTCCCGCCTGCTATTGTCCACTTGACTATTGTTGACCATGTAAAAAATACAGGCCCCGAGGTTATAAAACTTTTTTCATGCTCAACTCAGCTGAGCATGAAATTTGTGGTGATAATAAAAATTAAAATACCAAGAAGTTGAGCGATTTTTCTTTCTCAGATAGCAGAGAGTGTTATTTGTCCTGCTCACAAATTTTAAAATGCCAACAATTGTTGGCATTTTAAAATTTGTGAGCAGGACAAGTTCCTTGCTCAGGTGAGTTGAGCATGAAAAAAGTTTTATAACCTCGGGGCCACGTACCGGTTATATAAAGCAGCGATAGTATTCCCCCTGTGCTATCAGAGCGCTGTGTAAATGTAAATTCTTGATTGAGCTCGTGTACTGGGTCATTGGTTTTAATTGAACCTTAGTCATTTCCGTTTGTTTGATTTGATTTAAGGTTTAACGTCCCCGTCAACACTGTAAAAGTCATTCTGGTGACGTTGCTTCCAGTTTTGTGGGACTTTTACCCGACATTGAGATGAAATGACATCTCATGCCCTGTTGCTCAATGTAACCAATAGGGTTTATAAGCATGGACGGACCGACTCGCACTGCTTTAACTGGGCATTTAAGCGGTTGACCAGTACTCGTGTGCGAACGATTTCAGCTCTGCATGGAAGCACCATGCAGCCCATCTATTTCTTCAAGCTCCGATGGGCGGGGGCGACAGTCATTTCTGTACGGTGCCATATCTGTTCGTAAAGCCTTAATTAGTTAAGGTCATAGTACCAAAGCGTTAATCCAAAATCGTTAATCCATAGATAAAATGGCAACACACCAATGTTCAGATCAACAGACATGGACTCCAGAAGAGTGTAATCAGGCGTCCGCGGATATTATACTAAAGTGAATTACTGTGGGAACCCTGTATGCACACCTTCTCATACAGTAATATACCGATCAATTTGAAACTTAGCAGGCCCTTTTGTCATGATCTTTAAGAGTACCTGTAGCTTTGGCAATATCGTCGAGTTCGTGTTTAAGGGAAAGTATAAAATTGGGGGCATAGTGTTTTACAATCTCATTTTTCTTTGGGAAAATCTGTCAAAGAACAGTAAAATTCCGCTTTTAAGACCACCAAAAATGAAGACTAAATCTGGTTTTAAAAGCTTGAGGAGGTTTCAGGTATTCTTTCTTCGTGGGTTTGACACCCAGTATCTTCTAATAAGAGACCACCTTTGGTACTGTTCAAAGTGGTCTTAAAGACCACTTTTGAACAGTCCCAATGGTGGTCTTACTATAGGAATTTTACTGTAATTACTTAGCATGTACGATTAGTTATTGCATGCTTTAGCTGACTGCGGTTCTCCACCCACAATTGCTCACAGCACTAACAACGCCAGCTCAACGACCACCCGGTATCACCAATATGACGTCATTCTGTACAGCTGTGACGACATCTATCTTCCAAGAGGAAATTCTGTCTTCGTGTGTAGAGATGGCGTCTGGTCAAACAGCGGCAGAAGCTTCGAGTGTAGACGTAAGTTGGAATGGTAATCTGGGAATTTATTTACATTGTCAGTGCATTTACAGAAAAAAAAAAAAATACCTACACATCACGAAAACACGCCTATATAATTTTGACCCCCTTGAACCCCACTTTTATATAGTAAAACTGGGGTTTCCGGGGGTATACCTTATTTTCCTTATTTCTGCTCTAAAATATAGGTTGTGGGTACTCGTTAGAACCGCCTCGATGATGCGGTTCTAACGAGTGCCCACAATCTATATTTTGATCAGAAATAAGAAAAATACCACAATTTTTCATCATAAAATTTTCATTTTTTTTTCGGCGATTAAGGTGGCAATCTATTTGTATAGGCGTGTTTGCGTAATGGTTAACTATTGAGACACAATGTTGTTCATACTTCCAGTCTAATGTAAACCTACAAAAACAATGTAGTTCATACTTCCATGAACGCATCGAGTCATATGATTTTCAGTGACGTCAAGTGACGTCAGTCTTAACCATGGTTCTCTACGGGCGTTTGTAACGTCAACTCTTTGTAGAAACACAGCGTGTAAATGTTGTTATTTTATTTCAGCTTTAAAAGTTTCCCTTATAAGCATTTTTCACCCAGTGATGAGGGGCAAAGAATGTAACTATAAAAATAAACTTAATTTTTCTGCTTTTCATGAATGACAGCGGGGTTCATTTACTTTGCACGCGACCCACTGCATTCATACTTCCATGAACAGCAGAAAAATAAAAAGTAGCAAGCGCACTCGACAACGCTGATCAGGCAGCATACTACCTACAATCTATATATAGTCTTCACAAAAAATTGTGTTCCTTAGCTCGATTGTTTTACATAACTTGATCAAAACCATGGAATTAACAAGCCCATAAAACTTATTCTAATGCAAAGTGGAGACTGAACCGAAAAAGAAACGCAACCTTTTAACCCATAAGATTTTCATGCAACCATCGGGTTGACTGAAAAATCATTTTGCGATTCACTTTCATACTTTTTAAATTTTCTTATGCCGAAAACATTTGGGCGATATCTGTACAGTTTATCCATTTGGCAATTCGTTGTTTTCAACATTTCCTCGTGCAGTACATTAAATGTATACAGTAACCTCATCATATTGGCATATTGTGTTACCTGGAGTTTAGGTTTCAAAAGTCCGGTAAAATTTCTCTACGGACTATGGTACGTTTGATGCAAAATCAACGTAACGTAGCGGTCCAAATGCTTCTACATGGGACGTCTCAGGCTGTCATCGCCAGGAACTTCCAAGTGAGTAAATCGACGATAACTCGCTTGTACAAGCGTCTACGTCAAACGGGAACGACAAATGACAGGCCCAGAAGTGGACGTCCACGCGTCACGACACGTCGACAGGACCGATACATCCGTCTAACCCACCTTCGTAATCGGTTCCGTACAGCCGTCGAGACGTCTCAAGTGAAACCAGGAACGCACAACAATCGAATAAGTGCAGATACTGTCAGGAAACGCATTCGAGAGTTTGGCTTACGTCATCGTCGTCCGTACGTTGGTATGCCATTAACACCACGACTATGTCAGGTTAGAATGACGTGGCTCACACAACATAGGCCAAACCTGTTTCCCCATCGTCAGTGGCGTAACGTAATGTTTTCTGACGAGCCCAGGTACTTGTTGTACAGAGCTGACGGCCGTCAACGTGTGTATGGGCGTGACGGATAGCGCTATCGTGACAATTGTTTGGTTGAACGTGATCGATTTGGAGGCGGTGGGTTGATGGTGTGGGCTGGAATATCTTGTGGTCATAGAACGCCCCTGGTATTCATTGATGAATATTTGACGGCTCTGCGTTTCGTTGACGTCGTTTTACGACCGATAGTTGTTCCATATGTACGACAGCACAACTTTACGTTTCAACAGGACAACGCTCGGGCGCATGTAGCAAGGCTCAGCATGGCGTTTCTTCAGCAAAACAACGTTGACGTGCAGCACCGGCCTCCGTATAGTCCAGATCTCTCTCCTATAGAACATTTGTATGACGTCTTGGATAGGCGCGTACGTAACCGCCCCAGCCGCCAACAACGTGTCAAGCCTTGAGTCTCGCGCTCATACAGGAGATGAATGCTATTCCCCAGGCAGAGATCAATCGTTTAATCCTGTCCATGACCAGGTGTGTGCGTGCAGGACTGAATGCGAACGGAGGACTTACTCGCTATTAAGGTTCCTCAATACATTTGCACAAGGAAAATATAGGTGTCAGATTTGCATGTTAATTTTTCCCAAAATATGAACCTGGTTTCCTTTTAAAATGCCTGTCCGAGAAGAAGAAGGTTTGGAGGTACCAACGGTTATTACAGCAAGTACTTTCTTGCATTAGCAACATCCCTGTGCCTTTGAAAATAAATGCAATTCTGTACTTTTCACTTTTACCAGGAAAAAAAATGAAACCGCTTTCTTGACTTTTTAAAAGTTACTAAAACAGCTGCAGATCAATAGTTCACATCAAATTCTAGTGACTCGGACAAAGCTTTCTATCAAAAAGCCTACCTGATTTGAATACCAGAATTTTTTTTTTTTGCCATGTTTTGTCTTCATTGGCGCCGCCATCTTCTTTTTTTTTGCGGTAAATCTGAAATGCTCAGATTTCATCAATTATGCCTTCTACATTTTATTTTGCACATCCTCAATGAATATACCTTGAAAATTCAATTACATAGCCTTCTTCCTGCATATAGCATAATGACATCGCCTATCTTGGAAGCCTGTCATCACTGAAAAATTATTGAAGCTGTCAAATTGAAGAGATTTCCGTCTTGCCAAAGCAAAAACGTATTCATACGCCTTGGAACTAATTTTGCAAAAATAACAATAGTACAACATTGTTTTTAATTTAAAACATAATATTCATATTTGAATCTGTCTTGCAACTAATTTCACGTACTTTCTAACATAATTTGTTCGTTAATTTATGAATAGTATGCATTCATTTCCGAACTAGTTTTTACGTGTAACATTGTCCTGTTTGTGTTGTTCGGCCCAGCTGCAAGTAAACAAATTGAAAAAAAAAGGTGATTTTTGAAACTTTTTTCATCAAAACATATTGAAGGCATTGGGCTTCTATGAGTTTTGACAAGCTTACACATTGGTAAGTATGTGACACAACAGCTCATTAATTGGAATACATAAATATAAACATTGTGTTGTCCAAAAGTTCACCTATCCAAAAGTCAATTATTTGTTATGGTGGCTCATGTGATCCAGTGTAACAAATCAATGGGTAAAATCATTTCTAAACCATTCTCGTTATTGGCAGTGATCCGAAGCCTTTTGGACAAAGTTTCTGGTGCTGCACAGGCTGCTTTCAGTCCTTCAGTTCAAATTTGGGGATAAACTGTTTTTATGTTAACTTCAATTTTTGGTTTTTGATTTAATTCCATTATCAAAACACCCATCCTGTAAACACAATCAATAACACAGTGAAACTTTGGTGCAGTGATTGTATAAATTGTTATAAATTGCATAAATGAAATTAAATGAAGTACTAAAAGCACCGAAGAAGGGCAATCATTTTTCAAGCTAAATGCAAGAGATTTCAACACCTCAACCCAATCGATGATCTGGTTTCCAAATTGGTAGAACTGGTCATTTTGGGCTACCATACACTGAATTTGAAAATAGTACCAGATCAGATAATGACATTCTTTTAATTTTTGGAAATCATTAATTTTCAGTACTATTTAGGTATTTTACTTGAAATTCCTCTGTTGCAGTACCTTAAGGCAACCTTGAGCCACAATTCTATGATAGTATTTTACACATTGGTGTTATGTGGATTAAGATATATTTTTTTTTTAGCAAAACCAAGGAAAAATACAATAAATTACTAATAAAATTGGTGACTCTCGAATAAAAATCTTTTGCTTTCATTTACATGGACTACTATCTGATGAAAAATGTGTTTGGGTTAATATTTGCAAATATGATTTTTTCAGTACCTAAAATATAGTGAAATAACTGTATTGAGGAACCTTAACTGCTTATGTTTTGAACTTGTGAAATTTGTTTTTTTATTTACACAATATTTTGAGAGGGTACACATTTTGCTGGAAAGCTATTCTACCTTGCGGCCCTCAATTAACATATAACTTTGTACATATATACAATATTAAAACATAGTAATACATGTATAAAATTGACTTAACAGACAAGACTTACACATGTAAGATTAAGCATCAGTGCATGAAATAAAACATTATTACCAAAACACCCATTAGTAATGTATGTACGGGGTCTCCCCGTACATACATTTAATGCTCTTATTTTTCCAATCCTCAGGGATTGCTTATGCAATTGCTTTTCACTGTTCCATCAATTGACAGCCTTTAGATACCTGTTGAAGGTCATTATTAAACCGATGTTCGTTCCTCGTTGTATAACAACTGCTTGTTTGACATCCCTGTACTTTAAGTAGACTTAGATGTTTTGTGGGCTTTTGTTGTACCTTCCTTCTTTTCGAAGGAATTATTTTCAGTAATTTTATACGCTGTTTTATTTAATGACCGGTATGAAGATCGCTTTAGTTTTGACGGTATCATTACCTTATTAATGATAACCAATCTGAAATTATTGAAGCTTTTAGCTCCACTTCTAGATATTTAGATGATTTATTAAATATTGATAATACCTATTTCGATGGTTTGATCAGTCAGATTTACCCCCCAGAACTTCAATTGAATAAAGCAAATTCTTCTGATACCGAGGCCCCGTTTTTGGATTTACATCTATCTATTGTAGATGGGTTTGTTTCGTGCAAAATTTATGATAAACGCGATGACTTTGATTTTGAGATTGTAAATTTTCCTTTTTTGGATGGTGATGTTCCTCGTGCGCCATCCTATGGCGTTTATATTTCGCAATTAATTCGATTTGCTAGAGTGTGTAGTCATGTAACTGACTTCAACACTCGTAATAAATTATTAACGGCTAAGCTCCTAAATCAGGGTTATCGGTACCATAAACTACGCAAAGCATTTTCAAAATTTTTTAGACGCCATTCTGATTTTATTTCAAAATTCAATATTGGACTTAAATCTCTTCTGCAACAAGGTCTATCGGAACCCGAATTTTATGGTGACTTAGTATATAAATTCAGAAAAATATATAACCGCAATGACTTCAGCACCCAATTTCGTAAAATCATTCTTCGATATAAAAAGATTGGGTACAACATGGATGTTATACGACAGACTGCATGCATGGTAGTTAACCCAATCACGGTTGGCAACTTTGCTTCCCTCTTTAATTGCACGCCGGTGGTTCAGGCCTCAGATTCTATGACGGCTCCAACGTAAAGGCTTATTGAGAATTAGAGAGATCTAATTCTTGGTAATGTTGGTTGGTGCCTGATGCTCTGTCTCTGGTTGGGCCCATCGGAGTCTAACTGTTGGTTTTCTTTTGCTCCAGCATTTCAGTGGTTTCTTGCTGTCGAGTCCTCACCGTTGTCTCACCTCTGTGGTTCTTTGATTTTTTGTGTTCACGGAGATGTTGCACTGATGAGTTAGGAGGCCTTCATGCGGACTGAACAAATTATTTGTCGAAATCGCGACGGAAGTAAGGGCGAGGATTGTGGCCACGTAAAATCGATTTAAGCCCCCCAGTGGAAATCTTCCACTGACCGTTCCAAGGCGGCTCTTCTGTGGCGATTTATTTATGTTGTTGTTTGTTACTTACTGTGTGTATCACTTGTGTCTTTTAATTTTGGATGGCCATTTTGTGGGAAAGTAACTGTCCTTATGGCCTTCCTTTGTTTAGGTTTCCATTATGGTCTGGTCGCTTAATGTTTGTATTTCTTTCCCTTTGGTGTCTTTGGTGGGTGGAGTAGGTTAATTGTATCGATTCCTGATCTTTGTTTTACTTCTACGTTACATACATATGGCTACATTTAAAGTCACAAGTCAACCCAAGTAAAAACAATGCACTGCTTTGGTATATTGAAGCGAGCGTATAAAACGTCTTATTTGTAAATAGAGCATTAACTTAATTATATTGCACACATAAAATACACGACGAAGCTATGTATGATACTATAAAACAATATCAATCATATTTCTAACTGAGCTGGAAAAACAAAAATCATTCATTCTGTACACATTGTGCATGTAACTGTAAAGGAGTATTGTGTGACATGCCTTTTAGAATTTATAAATCATACAAAACGAATGAGCTAAGATGGTTTAAATATACATTTAAAAATTATGTTATTGCGCATTGTATCACTTTATAGTCAATGTAGTCAACAGTTGTCAATATGATCTTTAACATGTCGCTTAAAAACATTAAGAGAAGACGATTTTCTTATGGATTCTGGCAGTCAATTCCACATTTTAGGTGCGGAACATGAGAATGAACCATCAAATATTGTCGTATTTGATCTGGGAACTGCTAAAGAGCCGTCCGTCGATGACCGAAGTGTACGGTTATGTATTTGAGACATAGGAGTCAAAAGTTCAGATATATACGAAGGCGTCATGTCGTTTAGTGCCTTATAAACCAGAACTGCCTTATTGAAACTATGGCGTTTAGGTATAGTTGCCCAACCCAGTGTTTCAAACATCTCAGACGAAGGTGTATCAAAAGATGCATTTAAAATAATACGTGCTGCTCGCTTTTGAAGTTTTGAAATTCTTTCTAAGTTACTTTTCGAAGTTGTTCCCCATGTATTTGATCCGTAGTCTAAAAGGGGGAGTATATAGCTTTGATAGAAAAGTTTCTGGGCTTCAGCTGAGATGTATGATGAAAGTTTCTTTAAAAGTGATATCTTAGAAGTAACCGTGGAACAGAGATAATCAATATGTTCCGCCCAGAGTAAATTTTGGTCTATATGAACACCTAATAGCTTTTGGCTAGTAACTGATTTTATATCATTGCCGTCAATACTAATATTCAGTTGATTCGAGTTTTGAGTCATAAAACGTGTACCAACAAGCATACAGGTTGTCTTATCACAATGTAAAATCATTTTGTTTTGTTCACTCCACGAATTTGCATTATTAACGTCGTGCTGAAGCTTAATTTCGACTTCGGATTTTGTCTTTGCATTTGTATGAATTGTTGTATCGTCTGCATAGCAGTCGGCGTCTGAGTGTTCCATGAACAAAGGCAAATCATTGATAAACATCAAAAAGAGTGTTGGGCTTAAAATGGAGCCTTGAGGTACTCCAGATTTTATGATTGCTGGTTGTGTCAATCCACTGCCATTATCTATTACTTGTTTGCGGTTCTGAAGGTATGAAGCGAAAAGCTGTTGGGCAGAATGTTTAAATTCATATGTTGCAAGTTTCTTTGATAAGATAGAATGGTCGACTAAGTCGAAAGCTTTACGAAAGTCTAAAAATAGAGTTCCCACTGTATCACCTTTGTTAATACATGTCATCCATTGGTCTATTAGTTCAATGAGTACCGTTTGGCAGCTGTGTTTAGGTCTAAACCCAGATTGATTTTCATTTATTAACTGATATTTATTTAAAGAGCCCATGTGATGTTTATTTATATGTTTCTCAAAAAATTTTGATATTGTGGGCAAAATGGAAATTGGTCTATAATTTGACGGATCACATTTCGATCCGTTTTTATATATAGGAAATACTTTCGCTAACTTTAGCTGAGATGGAAATATTGCTGTATCAATACTTTTATTGATCATAAATGCGATAGATGGCGCTAGTATGTCAGCAGCCATCTTTAAAATCTTCGGACCTATATCATCGACACCGGTTGATATACCATCGACACCGGTTGATTTCGTAGTATCAAGAGCACGTAGGAATTCAGATACAGTTTGAGATGATATATGAGGAACCTCAAAGTGCACTTGGGTCGGTACCTTAGACTCAATGAAAGTTTTCAATTTTTCCAAGTCGAGTGGGCCATTAAAATCACCTATGTACTAAATTGGTCGCAGACTGAAGCAAAATATTCGTTTAGTTTGACGGCAATATCTTCTGATTCGGTATAGGTAATGTTGTTCATTATAAGCTCTTCTGGCAAGGAATTCTGTGACGCAGAAGATTTGTTTGTATACGATCGAAAATGTTTCCATAAAATTTTAGTGTCTTTTTCAGAGTTGATGGAGTCTGTGAAAAGCTGCTTTTTAGATTTGCATATAAGACTACGAAGTTTATTACGACTTCTTTTGTATTCTGGCCAATTTTTTGCATACTTGAATCTATCCCTCATTCTTCTTGCCGTTATAATTTCGGGTGTAAACCAATCTGGTAAATGTTTTGATTTGACCCTTCTTGTTTTGATGGGCGCTTGTCTGTCAAGATGACATTGAATAATTGAATACGAGTACCCACAATCTATGTTTTGAGCAGAAATATGAAATTTATAAGCATTTTTATTTGAAAAAAAAAAAATCATTTTTGGAAGGTAAAATGTTTCCAATATATTTGAAAAGGCGTGTTTTCGTAATGTGTCGTTTGTTAATTATGTCAAAATGCGCCAAATTATAGGCACCCTATACCTCTAAATGCTACTCTAGCTCATAAACTTACTCGGTGTTAAAGGACTTTTTTCACCGCATTCTGATCACAGGTAAATATGACAGAAAATATCAGTTTTAGCCAATACGTCTATGGAACAGTAAAGAAAGATTAAAAATTCGGCAATTTTCGTCAGCTTTCCATTGCTTTCTATACAAGTGATACTGGTTTTCGAGCGGCCCTGGCGCCTAAGGAACTTGGTTGCCTATCTTTTTTATTGCAAATTTCGGTGCAGAATCGTGTGATTTACTCGCATACGTTTTTTTAATCTATATAAGTGACCTTTTAAGTATTTATGAACTTAATGACCATGTGACATCGCGTGAGTCAAGACTTTTCAATGCTGCGTTCCAAGTTTCAAGGTCATCCGTCTTTAAGTTCCTGAGATGAAGCATTTTGGGGCGACTGTTATCAACAATCGCCCTTAGTGAAAAGAAGACACTGGCACCCTCTAATCACCGCCCATAGACGACAGTGAGAAAATATTTATTCATATTCAAGATTGTTTCAAAAGTTCCTCGTATCTTAAAATGGAACTGCCGATGGTACTTAATATTATAACTTGAATGTTCTATCAATTTATTTCATGAACGCACCTGTACTCCTGTTTACTTTTCCAATAGCTATGAAAACATCGTAGATTAATTCGCCGTATCGTCTTTTAAGAGCTGAGTTTTGACACTGATTTATTATTTTCATTACGATAACACATCCGTGTGATACAGTGCATTTTTCAAACATCAAAAAAGGTACTTTTTCTGATGAAAATTTGTGATATTTTTCTTATTTATTCTCACAAACATAGGTTTTGGGTGCTCGTTAACGAGTACCTATAACCTATGTCTTGGAGCAGAAATAAAAAAATAATATATACCCCTGTAAACCCTCGTTTTCTCTATATAAAATGGGGTTGGGGGGGGGGGGGTCTTTATTTCACGGACATGTTCACGCGATGAATAGCACTCGGTAGACTGTTGGAAAATACACAGAGCTCGATTATGGAGCTAACCACTAAATATTTTCCATAGGCGACAATAGTAACCTTTTACATGCTCCCACAAAAACTACACATACAAAACTTTTCAAGCCTTACTTATTTATAGAGCCATCCTAGCTCAACAAGTTGATGAGAAAAAATCCACATGTTGCCAGTCTCCTTTTCAAGTTATGGTCCGCCATGTTTGTTTACATGCAGATTCGGTGAATACAAGCCGGCTTTTTAACGGAGAGGTGATAATATAAAATCAGCAACAATTTCTTTGAGCTGGCAAATATAATTATAAAACACACATTATTTTATTTCCTTATAACTATCCTTTTCTTACATTGAAATGAAAGATGGGATATTTATCCAATGGAAGCATGCCTGGTATTTTGACTGCAACTAAAAGCTCTGTCCCAAAGTGATAAAACCCAGTACCTCCAGTATTTAGTGCAAAGCTACCATTAAGTTCGCCTTGGATAAGAATAAACTGTAATTCTCAGGGGTGTTTATATTAATAAAGAGGAATATTTCAAGTCATCTTGGTTTTGGAAAATGTCTTTTATCGCATCTCTTTTACAGTCGAAATAAAACTGACATAGTCTCCGATCTAGATTTTGATACAAACTACTTTTGGGGGCCTGCGCAGTCGCATGTATAGGATATTACGAAAACAGGCCTATGCAAATATATTATAAACGTTATCGCCGAAAAAATGAAATTTTAAGATGAAAAATTGTGACATTTTTCTAATTTCTGCTCAAAACATAGATTGTGGGTACCCGTTAAAACCGCCTCATCGAGGCGGTTCTCACGAGTACCCACAATCTATATTTTAGAGCAGAAATAAGAAAGATAAGGTTTACCCCTGTAAACCCAAGTTTCACAATATAAAAGTGGAATTCAAGGGGGTCAATATTATATTATATATAGGCGTGTTTTCGTGATATATCTAACGCTGTGGTGGGGAGCTAAATCAACTTAGGGAGACCTGAAACATCGATGACCGACCTTGCAGGTGACCCACACACACATGTACATGTCGTATATTGTCTCCCTTGATTATATTCTGAATCTCAGTAATTAGGTCGATTGTTTTTCAGTTGACCAAAGCTACTAACTACAGAAGTGTCCCGTCTGCAGTTGTCCACGTGCGTATTACTAGCCATGTACAAAACTCAAGTAGCGTTTTCGGCCGTGGTAGTCTTGTCCTTTTTTAGCTGTTAAAAAATGTTTGGTTATCAAACTTATCTTTGGAATCTGGACTGGACCCGTGTACTGGGACGCCGGCAAACAGTGAAGAACCAGCAGCGACTTAACGAATCAGGACTGTTTTCCCAGCCTAAAATCAGTTACAATCGACCCACCAGTGCTGTCAGTGCTTTGATTAATACAAATGGACTTTAAGTTTTTCAGGTTCGACTGTAAGTTTTGTTTTTTTTGTTTGTTTTTACAGTTAGAGAGTGTCAGTTTATTGAAATTGGGCATGGCCAGGCAGTCATCGATTCCTATGGTGTTGGAAGCGTTGCACGCTTTATATGTGATCCGGGCTATGAGTTACAAGGTCCTTCGGAGTTGCTTTGTCTGTCCAATAGCATGTGGTCAGACACTGTACCTATGTGCAACGGTGAGTATTTCTGCTGTCTGCCTGTCCACGGCTTTCACTTTAAACAACTTTTTATATAGAGTACAATAAGGCAAAAATAATCTCATTTTCCCTGACTTTCCTTTCTCAGATGTCAGAGGAGAATTTATTCAGCTCCCTTTGGTAGCCACACAATATTTCATTTTTCAAATCCTGTAGCGCATAAACCTGTAGATTTCAAGTTTTCGTTCTTATCCGTTTAAAATAATCAGTTTTCTGGAGCGTCATGTGTTTTAAGTGATATCACTGCTAGAGCTAACACGATTAATCGTATAATCGATCGATAAATTCCACAAAAATGATAATCATTTCTGATTTGCTTCTAATCGATTACTTGATAGGTACAGTTTACTACCCAAAGTTATGCCTAAAATAGCTGGATGAGTGGCAAACAGTGCAGACCCTGATGAGACGCCGCATTCTGTGGCGTCTCATCTGGGTCTACACTGTTTGCTCAGGCCTGTCTTTTCAAATATGCATATGGTCAAGTGCAACATATGCTCAGACAGAAAGCCAGACAGGTAAAATTGACAAAAAGCTCACCGATTACTAATCGCTTATCGATCGCAATGAGAGGACTGATAATCGATTATCTTTTCAGCTCCGATTAGCCAGCCCTAATCACTGTACCACTGAATGAATGAATGCTAATAGAGAAATGACATCATACCTGTTCTAACATCGGCAATGTGTTTGTTTGATTTGAGGTTTAACGTCCCCGTCAACACTGTAAAGATCATTTTGGAGACGTTGCTTCCAATTTTATGGGACTTTTACCCGACATTGAGATGAAATGACATCTCAAGCCCTGCCGCCCAATGAAACCAATATAAGCATGGACGGGCCGACTCGCACCGCTTTGCATGGGCAGACTTAGATCCTCTGAGCGGGTTACCAGTACTCATGTGCCGATCGGTTTCAGCTCTGCGTGGAAGCATCATACAGCCCATCTATTTCTTCAAGCCCCGATGGATGGGGGCCATACATCAGCCATGATGCATTTGGATCAAGTATGAACCTAATCAGTGATATGCTGTGCGAATATCGGCTATGTATTGCATTGGGAATGAAAAAGTATAAAGTTTCATTTTGTACTATCAAGATATAAAAAAAATATTGCTGAAAAAATACTAACAACCCATTAGCTTTCGTTGTGATTTTTTTTTGCGAACCAAATCCCAAGAAAAAAGCAAAAAAATCGGCAATCAGTTCAGGTCCCCTGAAAAAAATAATACATTTCTCCAGTGCTTAGTGGAAGGGGTCTTCGCTAATTTTGGTATTGTTGGACTGTTTGGTTTCAAAGTTAACAAAAACTTGTCAATAACACGGGTAATAAGTAGATCGGCGCATAGTGGCTCCCCGTGGTATATGATAAAGATACAACCGCACAACAAATTCTACAGTAAAAGAGTCTGTATATTACCCAAATATTAAGGAACCCGGGAATGGACATGATTTTTTTATTTTATAAGTTGTGCGCACATGATAATATCTTGTGCGGACAACATATTATCTTGTTCGGACAAGATATTATCTTGTGCGCACAAGATATTATCTTGTGCGGACAACATATAATCTTGTCCGCACAACATATTATCTTGTGCGCACAAGATATAATATTGTGCGGACAACATATTATATTGGGCAGACAAGATATTATCTTGTCCGAAGATATTAATATCTTGTCACAACTTAAGATATTAAGTTGTGCAAACAAGATATTATCTTGTCCGCACAAGATATTATCTTGTCTGCACAACATATATCTTGTGCGGACAAATTATAATCTTGTTCGCACAACTTAATATCTTGTGCGCACAAGATATTATCTTGTCTGCACAAGCACAAAATAATATGTTGTTCGAACAAGATAATATCTCGTTCGCACAACTTCCCAAGATCTATGTTGTGCAAACAAGATAATATGTTGTGCGAACAAGATATTATCTTGTGCGCAAAAGATAATGTTGACCGCACAAGATAAATTATGTTGTCCGCACAAGAAAATATCTTGTGCGCACAGCATATTATCTTGTCCGCACAAGATAATATCTTGTTCGCACAACTTAATATCTTGTTCGCACAACAAATTAAAAAAAAAATCATGTCCCTTCCCGGGTTCCGCAAAATATAGTATGTCTGGATAGCATTACGGTAACACAAATAGCGCATTCTTTCATATCTCTAAAATCATTATTATTACTTTTTTCTGGTGAAAATTTATATAATTTTCTTTCTCATACTCCAAACATAACTGTTGGTTCTAACGAGTACCAACAACCTATGTCTTAGAGCAGCAATAAGAAAAATAATGAATACCCCTGTAAACCCAAGTTTTCTCCCTATACATGTATATGGGTGTTAGTTTGTTTGTTTTTTGTTTGATTTGAGGTTTAACGTCCCCGTCAACACTGTAAAGGTTCATTACACGGACTGATCAACATGGTGGTGTAGCAGGCTCATGCTGTCAGTGAAGACTTTATCAGTCTGTGCGGATCTAAATCTTCGCCAGTCGTACATGGTTTTGTTGCGTACTCATTATAACTCGAACAAATTGACCTGAGACTGGTGAACTCTATTAATAAACATAATTTCACACCCGACTGAATGCATGTATTTATCTTCGTCGTTTTCCGAAGATAGCGATGTTGTTATACATTACATAGAGGTCGGTAAATGGGTCACTTTTCACGAGATGCCGACAATTCACGAGAAGTTTATGAAAGCCGACGTATAAGGCGAAAGCATTTACTAATTTATTCCTTGCATAAAGGTCAGTCTCAGGTCAATTTGTTCGAACTATACGAAAACAAGCCTATACAAATACATTGCCAATTTTCTGGCCAAAAATTAGACATTTTAAGATGAAAAAATTGTGATATTTTTTCTTATTTCTGCTCAAAACATAGATTGCGGGGACTCGATAGAACCGCCTACGAAGCGGCTCTATCGAGTACCCACAATCTATGTTTTTTGACCAGAAATAAGAAAAATAATGTATACCCCCTTAAACCCCAGTTTTACTATATAAAAGTGGGGTATGAGGGGGGTCAAAAATATATAGGCGTGTTCTCGTAATGTGGTTCAAACAGATGCGTTCAAAGAATTCAGAGTTTTTGAAATGTCTGAATTCTGTGGCTACCCTACTTGTTTGAAATTCTTCTGAATTCTTTGAACGGTTCTAATGACTGTAACCCACAATTTGTTAAGCATTGTGTATTTTTGTTGTTTGTTTTGAAGTTTAACGGCCTAGTAACACTATAAACACACGAACTACAGTCTTTCAAAAATCGCAGTGAGACCTGACTGCACTTTTAATTTTGGACTAGGTGTTTTAGGTTAGTCGCCTTCAGTTGGGATTTTACATTGGGCGATATAGTGTTACTGAGATTCGTACTGCATCATATTAACCATTTGGCCACGCCTTTTACATAATGGCATTATCAAAAAACGTATTTGTATTTTTAAAATCCTGCGAAATAAAGAAATCCGAAACCTGCTTCCCCTAAAACTTGGAATAGTCTTGGCACGCTTGAACGTTGAACTCTCAAAGGTCGTTGATAAACTATAGAATACGACAGAGTCAGTTATGCGCGATCCTCCTTAAGTTCTATCAAGCAGGTCATCTTACATTTTTCCTGGGCAGGACGCATGCATAAGCGGTAACCAGCACTGTGCACTTTCTTTCGCTTGAACCTGACAACCGCCCGTCTTTAATTAGCAGAGGCCTTATAGAATGGCCGTTAAAAAGAGTTCCAACAAAAGGTTATTGTCGACCCCACAGGTATTGAACCAGCGACCTCCTGATCATCAGTTAGACGCGCATCAGGAGTCGCGGGTTCGATACCTGCCGGATTGGATTTTTTTTTTTTTTTTTTTTTTTTTTTTGAGATCGGTCATTAAGTCTTTTCTATGGTCATTCTGTCGCTTCCACAGGTCCAATAAGGGCATTTGTCGTTTCTTGCGAAAGAATGTGCACTGCACTTTGACTGGTGACCTTTTAACTTTTCCGTTTCAAATGCATCATAAACTCACAATATCACCCATCGGCAGGGTCAAAATTCCGATCATGATAAAGTCTTTTTCGATCACTTTGCCTGCTCAAATCCTTTTTACATAATAACGGAACCATCTTTGCTTAAATATGTGCATATTGTTATGTTTTTTTTTTTTGTTTTTTTTTTCAGTTATATTTTGTGAAGAGCTCCCTGAAGTCAACCATCTAATTCGATTTCAGGCCAATGAAGATGGTAAGTTTGTTTGTTTGTGTTGGCGTTTTACGTCCCCGCCAGATGGGAAGGCGCGCGCGCGCGTGCGTGCGTGTGTGTGTGACATCTCCGTCAACACTTATGGGCCATATTGGAGAATTTGCTCCCCATTCTGTGGGATCTTCTCAAGCCTTACCACTCAAAGAAACAGCTAGGGTTAATATGAAGGGACATTTTGACTCGGACCACTTTGCCTGGGCAGGTTTAAGCCTTCTAACATTTACCAGTACAGTTCGGTCAGTTTCCGCCTTGCACGGATGCATCAGGTAGCCTGATTTATTCTTTAAGCCACGATGGGCCTATTACGGCCTTGTGCCTAACCAAAGATCTCTGTAAATAATTGGATGTACAGCCTGACCTGAACCTTTCCTGGTCGTACTAGCCTTATTGTGGGTTTTGTCATGCTGTGACATAAATATGCAATGCAAAACCGGCACAGAGAGAAACAGATATTTACACTGAAAGCTTAGTAACTCGAATACCTTTTGGACCATGCAAATGTTCGAGATAAGCATATTTCGAATAACTGATATTTAATCATGGTGCCAGGTCAGTCATGGGGCTTGCTGTAGATTACCTATACATCTCCTATAAAATATAAATTTGTTGTTTGTACTCATTAGAATTGCTTCTATGAGATTTTTTTTAGGGTTTTATGTCCTTTAAAGATTTTTCAACTTATTATGAGAAGATTATTTATGAAAGGTGGGCGAAAACCGGAGTACAAGGGAAAAAACTACTGACTTTCACTTGCAAAACTTTTACACGTGACCCGAGCGAGGCTCGAACCCACAACGTTGAGAAACCTTATGATCACAGGAGCTTGTCGTAATAACGCTTAAAGGGCGTGTCCCTACATTTCTAGTACACAGAAACGTAGGGACAAGCCTTTTGATTCTCATACGTCAAGCTCCTGGAGAGTGTTATCGTTACCAACGACGTCAGCAATGTCGCCTAGCAGTTATGACGTCAAAACGTTCGAAATGAAATAATTCACTCGAATTAAAGATTATAATTCACGGAGAAATCTCAGTAAATCACGACTGAAAATGTAATAGAGTTTATGTGTGTTTTTGATCGATTACGGAGAAATAAGTGTTCTAAGGAATCAGAGTAAAAAACAAGTGAGTCATGAGATTAGGGAAGCATCAGGGGCCAGTTGTTCAAAGCATCGTTATCTTAACGAGCTCGTTAGTGATCATATTGTTAAGTGTTCTAGCAAGTTCAATATCTAAAATTTTAGTATTTTTGCTGAAAAATGCTGCTGCAAAAGCTGCTCACATTTTTTCAGCAAAAATATTAGCATATTTGCCATAATAAATGGTCAAAGTTTTAAAGATACGTTTTGAACAACTGGTCCATGATATGTTTCTCTCCCTTTAGGAGCGTGATAGTTCAGTGGTTAGTACACCCTCTGACGCTAGGGGTCCCTGGTTCGATCCCTGGCGGCGGTGATTATTTCGGTGTCCGAACACGCTCCATTTGGCATCATTTGCAGAGAAGAAGGTCAGAAAGTGAACCGTCCTTCGGATCGGGACGTTAACTGGAGCCCACCTGTGCAGGGAGAGTCATCCTCTGTGCAGGTAAAAGACCCCTACCGTAATTACATGATTACTGTGTAGGCTTTCATCCTGCAAACCTGGTGTGTACATAATGTACACCTGTGGTTAATGGTCAAATGTGACCGATTGCTATAGATAGATAGATTGAGGTGAGGTGAGGTGAGGTGAGATTGAGATTGAGATGAGATGAGATGAGATGTACATTTTTAACAACCACAATGCCAAGCCATTGATCAAAGTTTAACGAAAAGGACATTCAGTGTGTCAACAAATTGCTGTGAAGTGTCGAGTAAAGAAAGTCATTCCGGCCTCGGTAGCTCATTTGGATGCCAGTCTGACTGGTGATCAGGAGGACGCGGGTTCGATACCTGCAGGGGTCGGAAACATTTTTTCGTGGAGATTCATCATGAATCTTTTCTACGGTCATTCTCTCCCTTCCACTGATTCAAGAAGGGCAGTTAGGTAAGTTAGGTCAGGTAGGTAAACTGACCGGCTAAAAATGACCTAAAATAGTTTTGAATGGGCCGTTTAACGCCAATACAAACGAACAAACAAAGTCATGAAATGTACATACAATGTTGTTTTAAAAAATAAAAAGCTGGATTTCATTGTCAAAGGACGGGTTACAGTTTTCTATTGCAAAGTGCCTACTGAAAGAGCTAATTCTTGGAGTCAACAAAAACTGATCAAAATACACTCATAAGGTGACCAAATATCTCTGGTTTGTTGGATAAATATTTACTTTTTCATCCGCATGCGTTTTCGTAACAAAATTTCCGGTTGAATACATGCACTACTGGTCATGTGTAACATTGCGCCTATGGAAAAAGTGAAGACCCCTGTGGTGTTCAAAAGAAAATTGCATGGTCGTCCACATCGTTAACCAGAGAAAACTACACACCACTTTATTTCAGAAACAATAATGCTTTCAAAAATGCTGATGTTTTGGCGGTTAACGATGTGGAGGATGTTGAAAAATAAACTTTTATCGATAAAATAAGGTGAGAAAATCAATGTAATCAAAGTACTGTGCATACGCGCACAGTAAAAAGTCAATATAGTCTACATATACAGAAGGACAGCGGCTGGCCATCTGTATGAGCACGACCATCATTCCTTGCTGGGCAAACGGGAATGCTATTCATTGATGAATTAAAGGACTATCCTGTAACTGCTGTCACATGCTGTGCATGTTACTTGTATGACATACATTCATGTTTACCTTCCATTTCTGTCTTATATTGTTTACAGGGTATGTAACATTTCATATTTTCTGCAGATGTACCCTGAATGCTGGTATAAATAAAAAAAAATTTCAGAGGAAAACAACGTCTCCTCACCATAAATGTATCTTAAACTCCCATTTGACTTTAATAACTACATTAACGTCAACAAAATGTAAGCTGCAAACAGTCACTTTTGGTCAAAAGTTGACGGTTTTTGTGGGAGCCTATGACCTTAAAAAAAACAAACAGTCATTAAAAAGCTCAGATCACATGACAAATTTGGTATACTGCAATTAAATATTGTACCGATTTTGACCAACATTCATGAATTCTTAAATGATATAGGTTACAGATAAGCCATTATTGGCCCTAAAAGAACAGGTTTCGGGTGACCTTGGCCTTAGAGTGCAGACAATAAGTTGCAGACAGGGTTATCCTTTGGAAGCAAGGAATACACAACAGAACTGGAAAATATGGAGTGTACATGTTTTCTGGGTCACACTAGCTAGTTTTGGCCAATTGGGCTTCATCAGTGACCCTCAAAATATTTTCGAAATTCAACAATGGAATCAGTGAACCCAGAAGGACAAGAAAATGTAAACTACACTATGATGTAGGGCAGGGAGACTTTTACGGCCGCCACACATTCCGAGAAATCAGCTGCAGTGACGTTAAATAAGTTGTAGAAAGGGTTATCCTTAGCCATATTTTGCCCAAAATTGACTGTTTTTTTTTTTTTTTTTTTTTTTTTTTGGGGGGGGGGGGGGGGGAGGGGAGGCTGTGACCTTGAAAAAAGTCAAGGTCACCAAAATCTAATCAAATCTGAGATATGTTGTAATGGTATATTATACCAAGTTTGAATGCAATTAATCAATTTGTTTATGAAAAATTGTGCAGTCAAGCCTTTTTTTTGTCCCAAAATCATCTGTTTTTGGGAGCCTGTGACTTTGAAAAAAAGGTCAAGGTCGACAAAATATAATCAAATCTGCGTCATGTTGTAATGTTATAGTGTACTAAGTTTTACTAAAATTAAGCGATTTATTAATGAGATAGAGTGCAGACAAGCCATTTTGGCCCAAAATTGATTGTCTTTGAGGGCCTGTGACCTTGATAAAGGTCAAGGTCACCAAAATCTAACCTGATCATCGGTATGTTATATTGATATATTGTACCACGTTTGACGAAAATTGACTGTTTTGGGGGGCCTGTGACCTTGAACAAAATGCCAAGGTCACCAAAATCTAATCAAATTCCCGGTATGTTGTAATGATATAGTGTTCCAAGTTTGATTAAAATTAATCAATTCGTTATTGAGATAGAGTACAGATAAGCCGTTTTTGACCTAAAAATGACTGTTTTTGGGTTGCTGTGACCTTGAAAAATGAGGTCAATGTCACCAAAATCCAATCAAATTTGTTGTATGTTGTAATGATATATTGTACTGTTGTTTTCTTTCTGCCAACATTTTAAATATATATTTCAGAATCGAAAATACATTCCGTATTATTAAGCACTTCCAACATATTATACTAAATACATATAACTTCAAAACAATATAAATTTCTAATGCACATACTGTACATAATATTGTGTCACGGGATAACAGAAACATAGATTATGATATGGAGATGTAAATTAACACGCTTTAATGCGATCAATTGTTAAAAATGTCATATTACTTTGGCAAATCACCAAATACTGACAATTACCCCACTTGTAGAAAAACGGAAGTAACATGACTGCACATGTCATGGTTAATTAAACATTGTTGTCATATGAACGCGCATATGTTGGACTATATTGCATATAAGTTTCATCCAGATCCATCGTAGGCACAAATATGGCTAAACTGTAACCCGTCCTTTACCACGACATGTAAATAAATGTATTGAAAATGAATTTGAGCCGCTCATTTGAAACAACAAAAACAACAACAACACAACGTTTAAACAACTTTCTTCAGAAAACTTTCTTCTCCCCGTACATCAACCATAGTGCAGTTTATATTTTACTTTTGGTCCTTTGAGATCAGCGTGAATATTCTGAGAAATCAGAAAAAAACTATTGGTTTAGACTCATATTCTAGACAGGTTTTTATTTATTTGGACCCCATTTTGATTTATATCAGTCTTTGAATCGAATGCCTATTCGAAATTCGCAAAATTGCAGTATGTTTCCTCTGGCTTTCTTTGCCGGATCATTACAGGTTCACTGATGAGGCTTTATTAGCCGAAACTACGTAGTATGACCCATCTTCGTTCTTATGAATGTTTACATTGCTCTTAAAGGAACTCATTTTTGATTTTTATTTACCTTTTTTTCTCTGCCACATTTGTGTATAGGGGCCACTTTGCATATGAGCTAATGCGTGACAAAACCTACAATAAGACATGCGCCCAGCGAAGACTCAGATCAGCCTACGCATCCATATAGTCTAACCAGAGACTTCTCTTGCTGCATGGAGGAGCAATGGGCCCTTAGCTAAACTTAGAGCGCACAACGAAGACTCTGATCAGACTACGCGGAAGCGCAGGCTGATCCGAGTCTTCGATGGGCGCACAGGTCTTATTGTAGGTTTTGTCATGCGCTGGCTCAATATTATATTGTTTACTTATTCTCCGGTGGTCTCGGCCCCCGCCCATCGGGGTTTGAAGAAAAAGACTGGCTGCATGACGCTTCCACGCAGAGCTGAAACCGACCCGCACATGAGTACGGGTAAACCGCTGAGAGGACCCATGCCTGTCCAGGCAAAGCGGTGCGAGTCGGCCCGCCCATGCTTATAAACTCTATTGGTTTCATTGGGCTTGAGATTTCATTTCATCTAAGTGCCGTGTAAAAGCCCCACAAATTTGGAAGCAACGTCTCCAAAATGACCTTGACATTGTTGACGGGGACGTTAAACCTCTAATCAAACAAACAATTCTCTGGTAGTCTTATAGCAATAACTTTGGATGCAGTTGGGTGAGAAAAACAATCAATAATGGTGTTAAGACCTCGATAAGGAAATCTCGGGCTCGTTTTCAGTTGATTTAAGTTCCATGTCGGCACAGCCTCGCATGAGACTGAATTAATCCATTGTATACGGGAAACCCTTAAAGGGGAACCTTGGCAAACAGTGCAGGTCCAGATCAGACGCCGCAGAACGCTAACAAAATTTTCCCTTCAAAAAATAGAATAAAAATGAAAAAAAAATACCTGAGATTCCCTTTTCTCAGACAATACCCCATTGTTTATTCCTGTTTCTGTTTGATTAGGCGAGTTTAACGACTACTCCAGTGTTGTTACAAGTCGTTGTGAGGCTGGTTACCGGATTGTAGGAGACTCTATCACAGTTTGTCAGGCAGATGGAACTTGGAGCGGTGCACAAGCTTACTGCGAAAGTACGTTATAATAATAAGTTTTGATTTATTAACCATTGAGCATTGAGCACACTTGAAAAGGCGCACATTTTCAAATATTTTTCAGAAAAAAAAATCATTTTCAACCTTTACCGATGAATCCTCTGCTAGAGGGTCACATGTTTCAGGTCCTTAATCAAAATAAACGTTCCGATACCTTAGACTGTGCAAACCACATGCATGATTAATCTTACATGGGTGTGAGTGGTGGATGGAAAAACACGTCCCGAGGATCACTGTCCGGCATCACGAGGCTTGCCGAGTGATGCCGGACAGTGATCCCGAGTGACGGACCCTCACACCCATGTAGGATTCTTTTTCTTGCATACCTCCCATTTCTGAGACCGTAAGTTTTCAATACTGCAGTCACTTCGGTTGCCGACATCCGCCATATTTTGATGACACTACTGTGATGTTAAGTGCATTTATCAATCGATTTTGGGTTAGAACAAAATATTTCTATCCCAAGCTAAAACTATAGATTTCTTATTTGGTGTGCAAGGATACAACTTTCCAATGGCAAATCTATGGTTTTGCAAACGCAAGGTCCGTTTAACGTCTCTACCAATAGCAAGGACAGCTGGCAACAGAGTCGTAAGGTTCGTGTCTTTTGATATCATGTTTATCAAGCAAGGCTTCGAGAACGCTTGTAGAATCGCGAGGCTTGTCGAATCTACATGCGTTCTCGAAGCTTAGCCTGATAAACTTGATATCAAATGACAAAAAAATCTGGTATTCTATTTATCAGTTAATCCCCTTGTAGGCATACACTCTTTAAATATGCAATTTACGATCGGTTATCGATTGTCCTCAGTTCATTCCAAGATTCTGTGTGCAATAGTCGGTCCATATATTTAGTATAATCTGACCGTAATTTTTCCTATGATATTTTTTCATGTAATTTTTTTTCCATTTCTTCCAGTAATAATAACATTTTTGGCTGATTTTTCCAGAAGTCCGGTTCATTCATAAAATTGCAATGTCACCTTGACCTGATAAAGGCCACTTGTCCTGAGATAACATTTCTTTATCACAAGGCCTTGCAGTGCAATTAATATAGGGGGTAACTGATAAAATGCAAATTGCGATGGTAAAACTTAAACTATGGTAATTTTCGATGTAGTTATCGTGATTTTAATGTATATATATTAATTGTTTTAAACCTGTACTAGTTTGAAAAAAAAAAGACAAACGCAGTCGGCGGCGTAAACCAAATGTCCGACAATAAAGATTGACGTTACGCGATGACGGTAAATGCATTCAATCTGATGTTGCAATATCAAAATAATATATAAGTCTTATTCCAGGAATAAACTGTGGCCCACCGAATGTTGGCGGTGGAATAGTCTCGAGTTTAACAGAAAATACATACTTTGGAACAATTGGTTTTGTGGAGTGAGTACTTGTATTTTGTTTAGATATTTTTTTTAAGTTTAACCCTAGGAGAGAAATAGACATTTTACTATATATTTTAATCACTTCTACTAAGACAATCACCAAAAGGTATAGCAAATTTTTGTCAAAACAAAAACAAAATGAAAACAATATCAGCATATTCGTGAATAAATGCAGTTCCAAAATTTTCCAGCATTTTTTTTTTTCAAATTTATTTTATGAAATAAAAACTAAATTGTACGGAATAAAAACTAAATTGTCGCTTTGTATTTCTTTACATTTCGCCGCAATTATTATTACAGGTAAATCGGATACGGCTGTCGCCAAAAGTTGGATACATGCCATTTCATCTCAATGTCGGGTTAAAGTAACACACAATTGGACAATTGCGCCGTATCAAGTGTCGCCAACTCGTGCGTCATATTCGTGTTTTCCAGATTTTCTTTTCTAAGCATAGTCCCCTGCCAAACGGTTATCGCCATACGAGTTCTCGGGCCGATAGGAAGAAGTAAGTATGCATAAAGAAAAACAAGATAGCTCTCACTTCTCAATTTGCAACAAAATGAGTTGGAAAAATGACCTACCCTGAGTTGATTTTGTGCAAAAACAATCGAAAAAATATAAAAGATACCACCAAATGCACACTGCATGCTTTAAAAAGAATAATTTCTATACTCCGTGTGATAGGTGGTGTTGGTTGGTTGATTTGAGGTTTAACGTCATTTTGGAGACGTTGCTTCTAATTTTGTGGGACTTTTACCCGACATTGAGATGAAATGACATCTCAAGCCCTGTCGCCCAATGAAACCAATAGGGTTTATTAGCATGGACGGTCCACCTCGCACCGCGGTTCCTGGGCGGGCTTAGATCCTCTAAGCGGTTTACCAGTACTAGTGTGCGGGCCGGATTCAGCTCTGCGTGGAAGCATCATGCAGCCCATATATTTCTTCAAGCCCCTATGGGTGATAGGTCGTGTGTTTCTGGGTTGAACACAAACGATAAAGCAATGGAAAGTACGACCTATTTCTGCTGAGCAACCCAAGTGCGCCGCCATTTTCTTCCAGAAAACTTGCGCTGTATCAACCGTCAAATCTACGTAAGACCCGGCAAACCAGTGTAAGCATTGACTAGTGTGCATGCAGTGATAACTATTTTCTTATGCGCTGACTCAATTACTATAACGTATATATGCCGTTGTCCGTCCATCCGTCTTTCACACTGTTGGCATAAATACTGGAAGTATGCATCTGTTCCATCACGAAAACACGCCTATATGATTTTGATCCCCTTGAACCCAACTTTTATCCAGTAAAACTGGGGTTTATAGGGGTAAACTTTATTTTTCTTATTTCTTCTCTAAAATATTGATTGTGGGTACCCGTTAGAACCGCCTCATCGAGGCGGTTCTAACGGGTACCCACAATTTATATTTTGAGCAGAAATAAGAAAAATATCACAATTTTTCATCTTATTTTTTTTTCGGCGGTAAAGTTTACAATCGTTTGTATAGGCGTGATTTCGTAATGATGACTTCCTGCTCGGCCGGCAACTTTTTCAGATGTTATTCGGGCTACCAACTGGTTGGAGACGATTACGTGCATTGTGGCGAAGGCGGCTGGTCTGGAGGCTATTGCTATGGTAACCATGAACGTGAACTGAAGATTTTATGTTTTAACAGGAATAATTGCACTTTCATGGGAGGCAACACAATATTGTTTTATCTCCCTTGCTTTTAGAAAAGAAGCGCAGAACTCTTTACAGAGCAACTCAAAATACTAGAAAACGAAAATTGGCTCGCTTTTTTAAATGAGGGCAAATAAATTCAGGCATATCCATGTTCTATAAACAATGAAACTTTAACATTTTGCCCGTCACGAGAAAAAGTGTCTTAGGGGCTTGTGAGCAGATAAGTCACAATCCGGTCTGCTCACCTACTCAGACAAGGAATCTTCCATCCAGTGAGTTTGGAGTGGTCCATTTCCAATTATAGGGATGTCAGGTTTGATTTTGTTTGTGCAAAAATTTTACGAAAATGAATGTTCTTTATACAAACATGGTAGACCCAGATAAGACGCCGCGTTTGCGGCGTCTAATCTGGGTCTGCACTGTTTGCCAATGTCCCAGAAAAGTGCCGCTTGGCATTATATGGGTTAAGTTTTAGACATAGGAAATTGAGGTATTGTACGATCCAAGCAGTGGACACAAAAGTCTGATCGGACTGCGCGGATGCACAGGCTGATCAAACCTTTTTTTTCGCAAATGGCATAAAACAAGTTTTCGGACGACATTGTTCATTTAATAGCACTATGCAAAATAGCAACACAGGCACTGCATCATACCCCACCACTGGTGGCAGCGTAAATTATTTTGAGATTATTTCACTTATTTCGAGCCGATCGTTAATCAGAGTTGGGCGAAAAATGGAGTACCCGGAGAAAATCGGCTGAAGAACTTAGCGTCTCACACGTGACCCGAGCCAGGCTCGGACAAACGGCGGTAGGAGACCTAATGATTAAGAGTCAGCACTCTTACCCATTAGGCCACGGAGGCCCGAAATTATTTAAGCACGAAAACACGCCTATATAATATTGAACCCCTTGGCCCCACTTATATGCATGCAAACGGATTCAGGGGTAAACCTTATTTTTGTTATTTCTGCTCTAAAATATAGATTGTGGGTACTCGTTAGAACTGGCTGGTTGAGGCGGTCCTAACGAACGAGGCGGTTCTAACGAGTGCCCACAATCTATATTTTAAGCAGAAATAAGAAAAAGATCATATTTTGTCATCTTAAAAATTTCGTTTTTTTTCTTGCGGTAAAGTTAACAATGTATTTATATAGGCATTTTTTTTGGTAATCTTGAGATATATGCATATGATGTCTAAAGAACTCCCGAACTGGAATTTCAGGAAGTATAATGGGGATAGTGTAGGGATATCTTTTGGAGCTTCGAAAAAACTGGGTGCTTTGTGTTTCTTTTTATTTGATTTGACGTTTAACGTCCCCGTCAACACTGTATAGGTCATTTTGGAGACATTGCTTCTAATTTTGTGGGACTTTTACCCAACATTGAGATGAAATGACATCTCAAACTCTGTCGCCCAGTGAAACCTTTATAAGCATGGACGGTCCGACTCGCACCGCTTTGCCTGTGCAGGCTTAGATCCTTTACCAGTACTCGTGTGCGGTCGTTTCAACTCTGCGTAGAGACATTGCTTCCAATTTTGTGGGACTTTTACCCGACATTGAGATGAAATGACATCTCTAGTCCTGTCGCCCAATGATACCGATAGGGTTTATAAGCATGGACGGTCCGACTCGCATCGCTTTGCCTGGGCAGGCTTAGATCCTCTAAGCGGTTTACCAGTACTCGTGTGCGTTTGGTTTGAGCTCTGCGTGGAAGCATCATGCAGCCCATTTATCTCTTCAAGCCCCAATGGGCGGGGGCCGCCTGGTTACTTGTTAGAATCCAGATAAGGAGTACCAAGTCTTCCATAATTTTTGTTTGAATTACAGTAACATTCCGCAAACCAAAATTAAGACTAATTCTAATTTAAAAAGCTTATTTAGAAAGGTGCAGTTATTCTTTCTTCATGTTTTTTTTGCACACAAAGTCCTCTGGCCAGGGACAACCTTTGGGACTGTTTAAAAGTGGTCTTAAAGACCACTTTTGAACAGTTCCAAATGTGGTCTTAATATAGGAATTTCACTGTATTTGTTCTGGTTACTTGTCAGGATGAGGCGATTCTAACATGTACCCCGAACATGTTTTATGGAGCTATGACAAAAAGTCCCTTATATAAAGATATGGTTGCCATTGGCGTGCCACTTCTGTGGCAAACATCCAATGTAAACTGGCCATTTGGTTAATAGACTCTCGCATCCAGACTGTAGGCAAATGTATATGAAGCTCACACTGGGCTCGTTTCGTATTTTTCATATGAAATGACCATTGATATGTCCGTTTGGATAACTCCACTGGTTCTTGCCGTTATACTAAAATTGAAAATAATTTTGCCGCGCGAAATCTCCGAGCTTATGCACCCATCGACCCATCCGCGCAAGTCTGATCTGTATCTATGGTGTGCGCTATATGGAAGGCCATTGACAGGAAAAGCTACTTAAATCAGCTGGGGAACGTCAGGCGTTCTATTATGACAACGTTTGTGTTTAAGTCTGCTTTAAGACCAAGTTGAATGCACTTGTTCGGGGACCCCTTGTCGCTTGTCACTGCTCAATTTTAGCAACGTGCGTCAGTGGGATAGCTACGGAACCCGGGAAAGGACATGCTGATTTTGTGCGAACCAGATATCATCTTGTTCGGACAAAATAATATCTCGTCCGCACAACTTACTATCTTAAGAAAAATACAAAAAAAAAATAAATAAATAAATAAAAATATATGTAAAAAATATAAACAGACAAAAAAACTGAAACCTTTTTTTTTGTCAACTCTTTATTTGATGGATAAAGAGCAAAATCTTTAAAAGGGCTTAATTCCAGCCATATTACCAGAAAACATTCAAATAATAATGTTTAGAGCATTAAGGAAACAAAAGAACATGATTTCAAGTACATGTATTAGTTTTGCTCTTTTGACAATTTTATGGTATTTTATCAAAAGTGCTAGAAAATATTAAGGTCGGTGGGTAAGAAAATCTTTATATTACATGCAAAACAGAGAAATACTTTGATTTCTACCAGACATAAACATGGTAATTTCCTTTTTGCTAAGGAGAAATATTTCCTCTTAGCCGGGGAAATAAATCACTTTAGCTGGAACTACTTTATGTACACGATACAAGATACCGCTTTTGCAATGAAATCGTTATATTCAAACGCGGGAACGTTTCAGTCACGTCGACGTTATCCATGAGGTCATTGCAATTGTGTCTGGGAAGATATCAACAGACGTTCAGAATGCGTGACGTTTGAGTCGGATGCAACGCTGAAACAAAAGAAAACATGGATGTGACCATTGAATAGACTGTACGTTTGACTTTATTTAATCTCACATTTTAGTTGTTTTATCATTAAAACACTTTATTTCTTCTATTTGTGTTCAAAACTGTAGAAAGCGCTTTCAAAATGGCGCCCATCCAGCTTTTCTTCTACACAGCTTCTGTAACACTACGCTCATTGAATCGTTAACATAAGCTGTAAACAGCCAAGTGAACGGAAATTCAGACCCAAAATACAATATTCAAACTGTCCTAAAAGTCTTTGGAAGTGCATGTAATATACAGTTTATTCATTTCTCCTATTTGAAATATGGGATTTATAAACCTCGGGAGGTAAAACAATCCGATAAAGAAACTCGTGCTTCGCACTCGTTTCTTTATCGGATTGTTGTACCTCCCTCGGTTTATAAATCCCATATTTCAAAAAGGAGAATGAATAAACTCTATGTATTCTTTTTTTTGGATGGCAATAAAAATTGCAGGGTCAGCACAAAAAAACAGGGTTGGTCGGGTTACCGGAAACACGGTTATTTTTTAGGCCTAAAATAATGCTTTCCTATTTTTTTTTTGATACCGATAGCCCTGTTCATCATGAAAACACGCCTATAAAATTTTGACCCCCTTGAACCCTACTCTTATATACTAAAACTAGGGATTGCAGGGGTAAACCTTATTTTTCTCATTTCTGCTCTAAAATATAGATTGTGAGTACTCGTTAGAACCGCCTCGATGAGGCGGTTCTAACGAGTACCCACTATCTATATTTTGAGCAGAAATAAGAAAAATATCACAGTTTTTCATCTGAAAATTTTCGTGTTTTTTTTTCGGTGAAAAAATTTACTATGTATTAGTATAGGCATGTTTTTGTAGTGTTAAGAACCTTAGCAGTAAGAAGTTTGTATCTTCAACGCTATTAATTTATGTCCACAACAGTTAGATGTGCATTCAGCCGGGCTTAATGATATTTGTTGAATCCTTTCTAAAACAACATTGCGGCATGGGTTGAGTATCAGTGTGAGACATTTGAAGAGTACATTAATAAAACATTGAGAGCACTGCGTGTATGTTCACAGTTGACCATCGTACAGTTTCTCAAATCGGAAGCGGCTGTTACTGTACGTTCAAAAAATCGTTAGCTGCTTTACATGACATTATGAAAGATACTATAAATCAATAAAATTCATTAATGACACTTTTGTTGGACACACGTTTTGGAAGGTAAGAGATGTTTCTTTTCAAATTTGCTTTGATTTGCAATCATAAAGCGCCCTGTGCTTCAGAAGAAAATGAATCTGATGCTGCAACAGTGAATCATCTCATCCTTTACACAAGGATTAAATTAGCAAAAAAGTTTTGAACCAGCATATCTCAATACCCGTTTACCAGTTCTGTTAACTGCCATCAAAAGAAAAGCCTACCTGCTTTGTTCAATGCCTATCATGTTGGCGACTGTACGATTAGTTGCTACCCCCGTTTTTTTCTATGTACGATCAGCTGCAATTATTTTCCAGCCTAATTTGATACGATCAGCTGCAATTATTTTCCAATTTCCAGCCTAATTTGATTGAAGACGTAGTTTTAGCCTTGATATATCCCATTTTGATAACGCGATTGAATCACTCCTGTACAGAGAGGCGGGAAATGATGCTTTCGGAGTCAGAGTTGTTACTTTTATTTGTTTGTTTGTATTGGTGTTTAACGGCCCAGTCAACACTATTTTAGGTAATTTTAAACCGGTCAGTTTAGCTATCCACACTTTTCCTGGACAGGCTTGTACGTTAGCGGTTAACCATTACAGTGCGCATTCTTTCGTCAGAAACTAACAACTGCCCTTCTTGAATCTGCGGAAAGGAGGAATTGCTCCTGGTGATGCGTCCATTGACATGCATAAACCAGGACCTGTGAAATTGGAAGTTTGTCCCTAGCTCGCACCAAAGAGGCAAACTTAGCCACACTATCCTCAGCACCTTGAGTCGAGAAAATGATCGAATCGGGAAGGGCATTCCAATCTTTAATGGCCCGAGGGAAGAATCTTTCTGAATGTCAGTTCTTGCAGTAGGGGGTCTGACACGCCAATTAATGGTGATTTGTACACCATCTAGCTGTGTGGGGGTGGGACAATGTCATATGTTAGAATCACACTTAATAGTTTTGTTTTATAGTATGAGCCTACTGTCTCTTCTCTTTCTGGCGAAAGAACGTGCACTGTACTGTTTAAAATCTACGTATAAGCCTGTCCAGGAAAAGTGTGGATAGGTAAACTGACCGGCTCTATATGACCTAAATAGTGTTTACTGGGTCGTTAAACTCCGACACAAACAAACAAACTGTCTTTTCTTCTTTTCTTGAGAGACTCCCATTTTAATTTCCATAATTTACCAGTTGAACTTCCAGTTTCAAAGCAGTAATCCTTGTCACAACTGTAGCAACTCTGTTCTGAACCTTTTCAATTTCTTCATTAAAGACCACTCTAGACAACTACACATTCTCGAGGACCGTTCCTTTTAAGGTGTAAGAAGCCTCAATTTTATTGGTTCTATTCCTATTTTTCTGCATAATATTGCATTTAAGAGGCTGAAATCTCATGTCCCATTTTCGTGCCCAACATCCTAGTCTATCTATATCGTTCTGTAGTTTTAGTGAGTCCTCTGTTTCTCTAATTTCACGGCAGCAAACACAGTCGTCTGTCTACAAAAAGTCTTATCTATGAGCCAGTGTCAGTGCAAATATCATTAATGTACAGGGAGGACAACATTGGACCGAGAACAGACCTTTGTGGGACCCCAGACAGAACTGGAGCCCAATCCGAAGATTCACCATTAACAGCACCTCGCTGTTTTCTGTAGCAAAGACAGGAATCTATCCACATGAGAGTCCCCCACGCAATGCTGTTATCAAATATTTTGGATTTCAGTAGGCCGTGAGGTGGGTGGGTGTCGAATCGAAAGCCTTCTAGAAGTTTTGAATAAATGTGTCCACCCCCCTCCTTTGTTCAAGATTGTTATTCATAACTGAAGCCAGCTGAGTTTCACAACTACGCCTTTTCCTAAATGTGTGTTGTTTTTCTGACAAAAGTTTATGTTTATCCAAGTGGGCCATAATGTTTGAGCAGACTATATGTTCAAGCAATTTACTTGGAACACATGTCAGGGACACAGGGCGATAATTACGAGCAAGAGCCCTATCATCTTTTTTAAATCTGGACATTTGTTCGCCAGGAGTCATACTTTGGGGATTTCACCCGTATGAAGAGTTTGTTGGAAAAGGTGTGCAAAAACTCGACCTACCTCATTTTCTAGTTGTTCCTTCATGACACTAGGAAAAAGCTCATTAGGTCCTAAAGCCTTTAGATGGGTTCAAGCCTTTAAGAAACTTGATAACTCCTTCCGATGACACAACAATAAAGATGGGCGTTCCTGCAGTGTACGCACAAACGCAAATGCATACAACTCGCAGCCACAAGTATGTGTCTGCTGGCTGAACATAAGAAAATTCGTGTTTGCATGATCTGTTGATGAAAATGAACAGAACAACCCTTTGATAGTGTACAAAATGTGCTCGGGAGCTCTTTTTACCTCTGCCAAATGCTTACAAGCCAATTTCGGCCGAGGGGTTTTATCCCTGTTCTCCCTCTCGGGGGCTCTAGCTAGGGGAGGCCCTCAGACCCCTCTTCTTCCCGAAGTTGGCGTAGTCTCAATTTGTAGCCAAGAGCGTTCGAGGTCATATCAGATGCCATGGAATATCTCCATGCCAAACTGCCGGGCCATACAGATACCATGTCACGATATTAGACCATTGTATACGAAATACCTTCAGGCCAGGCCTCCGTGCCATAATCTGAACCTGACCATGCATAGACAGCTGTTTCAATGGGTGAATATTTATAGGTTATTGACTTTATATTGTGAAATATTCGGCACGAGTTCATATGGCGAAGGACGCACGAGCTTGCGAGTGCGTCTTCGCCATATGAACGAGTGCCGAATATTTCACAATATAAAGTCAATAACCTTTTTATTATATACCCAAAATTTCAAATGTCGGCTAGAATTCAGGATTGCCTGGTATGAATTTCTGAACGTAAAATCAGATTATACATATTTTAAGTGGTTTGAAATGGAAAATAATGAAGGTCGTTAAGTGTCTCCCTACTCGTTGAAAAACCACGCCCAACGGCGCCAAAGTGAAGACGACGTCAACGTTGGTGGATGTGACGTCATTAAAAACATTGACGTTTCCAAGCACAGGACGCCATTTTTTCCGAAGCGTCGGTTATTTTTCTTTCAAAATACTCCTGATTTCTTAGAAGAAAGTATTGAAAATCTTAACAGATTGCAGGCAGGTCATATTTGACAGCATAAAATGCGGTTTATAAACTTTGTCAGAACCTATATTCGTTTTGTTTTACGTTCTTTCAGTCGATTCGCACGACAAGATGGCTGCCGATTTTTAAGATTCAAAACTGAGAAATTTGAAAGTAGTCCTGTTATGCACGAGACTGCTTATCTCCGGGCAATATGAACTTGACTACGGGCAATATGGAAAAATATTGACCGGTAACTTCTGTATAAAGTAAATGGGACATTTTCTGGGTATATAATAAGACTACTTTAATCATCGCATAAACTCTGACTCTAACAAAAACTTTGCCTACTATTGTCAGAACGATGATGGTTCAAATTTCTCATGTAATGGACCAGATTCTGAAGTCAATCGACTTTACACGCTGACTTCGTAAATGCTGCAGCTAAGCGCACAGACTTTTTCAACTTTTGCGGCTAATGATTGAGTCACATACAGCTAATCGTACAGTCGCTAGTATGATAGACCCTGAATAAAGCAGTACGTTTTCGATGGGAGGCAGGCAGAACTAGCAAACTGGGTACTGAGATGTGCTGGTTAACAATTATTTTATGGTTGCGCTAATTTAGAAGAAGTGTAAACTGACCACAAGACAGCAAAAATATGAAATAGTAATGGTTGCCGCGAGCATCAATGATGCAGCAGCAGAATCATTTTACTGCATCACGAAAACATGCCTATAGAATTTTGACCCCCTTGAATCCCACTTTTAGTAAATATGTAATATAAAAGGGTTATCCTTTGGAAACAATGAATACGCCGCAGAACTGGAAAATATGGAGTGTACATGTTTTCTGGGCCAGACTAGCTAGTTTCGGCCAATTAGTTTCGGTAAATCTGGGGTTTTCAGGGGTAAACCTAATTTTTTATTATTTCTACTCTAAAATATAGATTGTGGGTATTCGTTAGAACCGCTAACGATTTTGAGCGTACAGCATCAGCAGCTTCTGATTTCAGAAACTGTACGATTGTCAACTGTGGGGTTGGTAATGTACTTATAACACTAAACTCTTGTATTTTTGCAAACATTTAAAACCAAAATCATATGCCGCGTTAAACCGCTTCTGGTTTACGTCTACCATGTTTGCCAAATGTCACTTGTTGGAATCCCAAACATACATGGGTTAACACATTCAATTATGAAAAAACACTGTCCGGTACTTGTGGGACCTTTATTTTCATTGCGCTCTGGTTCTATTTAATTTGCGCTTGATTGCACTTAATTGACCAGAGGTAGTCTTGTGCGGAAATGAACAGTACAAGAGCTAATGTGCATATTCACCTTATTTGCATTATCTGCTGGTTCCTAGTTTGAATGTTAGCAGTTTTGGAAAAACAGGTAACCAGACCCCCCTGACCTTGAAAGGTCAGGGGGGTCTGGTTACCTGTCTTTCAAGTATTGACAAATATGCACTCTGGGAGCCAGCAAAGAATGCAAATGTGGTGAATAACTTGGTCGACTGACCCTGAGCTGTTTGCTCTAGATACGGTTTATTTATTTGTAGTCATTTAATCATTTTATTTAAAAAGATATGTCGTGCAAACAAGATTTTATGTTGTGGGAACAAGATAATATGTTGTGAATACAAGATGATATGTTGTGCAAACAAGATAATAATGTGCGACCAAGATACATGTAAATATGTTGTGCAAGCAAGATAATATGTTATGCAAACAAGATTATGTGTTGTGCGAACAAGATATGTTGTGCAAACAAGGTAAAAAGTTGTGCAATAGTATCACATGATCTTGCGCACAACATGCGCACAAGATATTATCTTGTGCAGACAACTTAAAAAAAATAACTTTTTATTGCATACATTTACATTATGCACCGGTGCGTAACATGCGTAATGAAAAGCTAAGCCTATGCATTTGTACTGAAGAGAGCAAAAACAGCTGTGTCACACGAAGTTGTCAATAGGTGCAACCTTACTGCATGATGCCTCTATCGAAATATTGTTCGTTCTCACAGGCGAGCACCCTTTAACGCCAAAACGCAGTTGCGTACTTACGTACACATTTCTGAAGAAGACGTAGATGGAGAAGAACAAGAAGAAGAAAAAGAACAGGAGGGAGGTGTGTGTGTGTGTGTGTGTGTGGGGGGGGTTCTATTAACGTCGCGATCCGAAGGACGGTGCACTTTTTTGACATTCATCCCTGCAAATGATGTCAATGGGGCGTGTTCGGACACGCAAAAAAAAAACCATCGCCGGGGATCGAAAAGGGGCCTCTATCATCAGAGCCAAGTGCACTAACCACTGAGCTATCACGCTCCCATAAGTCAGCTCAAAAATGTCAAATTTCAGTTCATTATAGCCCAGTTGGGTGCCCAGAAGAAGAACCTGGTGTAAAGATCAGTCGTCTTGGCGACACGTGCCTCATTACTATTGGCAGCGCTATGTCACGTAATGCAGCAAAGGCGGAGTGCAGGAACAGTTATGGCGGAAAACTGCTGACCATTACAAACAGCACCAAAATGGAGTACATAGCCGCTGTCTTGACTCATCGGGGATGGATGAAGGAGTGTAGCTGTTTTCTCTGTTGCACTTTCTCGGGTCCTACAAGAGTTTGGCTTGGACTTTTTTACAGTGACACTTGGCGCTGGCCAGCGCTTGCAAGTAGGTTTTAACCCGGCACTCGAAAAAAAACCTCCTTCTAATGCACTTGCGTATGTAACGCGACGTCTGATTGGATAGTGTCAAATTTGCGATTGTATATTCTGCGATATACTGTCGGAAACCCGACGTCATCGCGTTGTTTTTACAAAGCTCACAGCGCTTGCCGTTTTATGCAAAACAGTTCAACTTTTAACAAAACAGTCGAAAAAGTGCATTAGAATGGTGTTAACTGTATTGCAAAATGTTCATTTGGGGAGGTATATCGTTGATTTTACGGTCGCATATTTCGTTTTACCGCTCCGTTGACCCTGCGACGTAAAACGGAATTTCCGACAGTAAAACCGCCGGTTGACCTCCACAAATGACAAAAATTGAGCCAGAGCACAATATTTCCTACAATTTACATCTGCGCCCAACGGAGACTCAGATCAGCCTGCGCATCTGCGCAGTCTGATCAGTCTTCGCTGTGCGCTCTAAGGATTAGTAAGGACCCAGTGCACCTTCGTGCAGCAAAAGAAGTCGCTGGTCAGACTATATCGATACACAGGCTGATCTGATTCTTCGCTGGGCGCACATGTAAATTTAATGAAATGCTGTGCCCTGGCACAATTTTAAATACTAAGACCTGTGCGATCAGCAGATACTCAAATCAATCAGCACATCCATCCAGGCGCTTATCTGCTTCAGTGAAGACTATGATCTCTGTCTTCCTGCTAGCTGCACAAGTTTTATTGTAGGTTTACGGGCCTCCGTGGCCTAGTGGTTAAGAGCGCTGACTCTTGATCATTAGGTCTCTCACCGCTGAGGTTCGAGCCTCGCTCGGGTCACATGTGAGACGCCAAGTTCTCAACGGAAGGTCAGGTGGTTTTTCTCCGGGTACTCCGGTTTTCGCCCACCTCTGATTAACGATCGGCTCGATATGAGTGAAATAATCTTGAAAGGGCCGTAAAACCAAAACCAAAAAAAAAAAAAATTATTGTAGGTTTTGTCATTCGGTGGCTGTCATGTTTTTCTATAGAACTTTTTTGTCGCCAAATTGCATTTGCCAAAGTCCATCTGCTTACAACTACGCAACCAGCACTTTAGGGATGAGACTTCACTCGGTCATCACGAAAACAAGCCTATATAATTTTGATCCCTTGAACCCCACTATTATATAGCGAAATTGGGGTTTACAGGGATAAACCTTATTTTTTTATTTCTGCTTTAAAATATAGATTGTGGGTACTCGTTAGAACCGCATCGATGAGGCGGTTCAACGAGTACCCACAATCTATATTTTGAACAGTTCAGCTTAAAATTTTCCTCTTTTTTTTTCGGCGGTAAAATTTACAATGTATTTGTATAGGCGTGTTTTCGTGATGGTCGCACGTTTGATGCTGTTTGCAACGAAAATCAGAGACGCGCCGAAAGCTTTGTCGCACCGTGTTTAACGTTCCATCATGTGCTTCTGAACATGTTTTAGAACTGACTGACAACGTGGGCCGAACAAATGAGCAGCTAGTCCTTGTCACTTAGTTGCCCAAAACTTTCAGACAGCTGACGTAATGTTAATATACACTGCTCGAAACAAGTAAAGGGGCAAAGTTTTAAGCCTGTATAACATCTTCAACTCAAGGAAAGGCACTTTTTTAACGTGACATCTCTTAACAATGTTCATGCAAAAAAAATGAAGCAAGGTTCACGTGCAAAGCAAGAATGTGACCTACAGCATGAATACCCCTATAAAACGGCTGAAATCCGGTATGGGGCGATCTGTTCAGAATTTGAGTTTGGGTCAGAAACATGTCAATCCTTCGGTTATGCGTTATTTGGGGCTTCATAGTGACTTCATGTGGTGTCAGGCGGTTCTTGGAAGAAGTTGAGGTCGCTCAAGCTGTCGCTTTGCTTGAAAGTGGCACTCCCAAAGGATCGTTGCTGAACGCTTTGATGTGTGCAGAGTTGCCAGGCTATGGAGACGCCACCAGGAGACGGGCGAGTTTAAATCTTCAAACGCGCAAAATTTCAAAGGGGCATAACTCAAGAAGAAAAAAAAATGGATTTTTGTCAAAAGTTAATCAGTTCATCTTCTCATCATCCCCAACCATTCTGTAAAGTTTCAGGGCAATAGCTCAAACTGTTTTTGAGTTATCTTGCTTACAAGCTTTAAACGCAAAAAAAAAAAAAAAAAAAAAAAAAAAAAATCAAAGGGCCATAACTCAAGAAAAAAATTTCGGATTTTTTTCAAAAGTTAATCAGTTCATCTACTCATCATCCAGAATTAGCCTGTAAAGTCTCAGGGCGATAGCTCATACAGTTTTTGAGATATCTTGCTTACAAGCTTCAAATGCGCAAAATTTCAAAGGGGCATAACTCAAGAAAAAAAAAAATTTTGTCAAAAGTTAATCAGTTCATCTTCTCATCATCCCCAACCATTCTGTAAAGTTTCAGGGCAATAGCTCATAGAGTTTTTTAGATATCTTGCTTACAAGCTTCAAACGAGCAAAATTCCAAAGGGGCATAACTCAAGAAGAAAAAAAAAATGGATTTTTGTCAAAAGTTAATCAGTTCATCTTCTCACCATCCTCAACCATTCTGTAAAGTTTCAGGGCTTTAGCTCAAACAGTTTTTGAGATATCTCACTTACAAGCTTAAAACGGGCAAAATTTCAAAGGAGCATAACTGAAGAAAAAAAAAATGGATTTTTGTCGAAAGTGTATCAGTTCATCGTCTCATCATCCTCAACCATTCTGTAAAGTTTCAGGGCAAAAGCTCAAACAGTTTCCAGGATATCTTGCTTAAAAGATTTCAAAGTATTTTTTGCAAAGGGGCATAACTCAAGAAAGGGGCATAATCCTGACGAGAAAAAAAAACGGGTCAATTATTTTTTCATAAGGAATCCATAAGTTAATCAGTTCATCTACTCATCATCCAGAACCAGCCTGTAAAGTTTCAGGGCAATAGCTCGTACAGTTTTTTAGATATTTTGCTTACAAGTTTCGAATGCGCAAAATTTCAAAGGGGCATAACTCAAGAAACATATTGCATTTTTTTGTCAAAAGTTAATCAGTTCATCTTTTCATCATCCCCAACCATTCTGTAAAGTTTCAGGGCAATAGCTCAAACAGTTTTTTTAGTTATCTTGCTTACAAGCTAAAAACGCAAAAAAAAAAAAAAATCAAAGGGCCATAACTCAAAAAAAAATTTCGGATTTTTTTCAAAAGTTTATCAATTCATCTACTCATCATCCAGAACCAGCCTGTAAAGTTTCAGGGCTATAGCTCAAACAGATTTTGAGATATCTTGCTTACAAGCTTCAAATGCGCAAAATTTCAAAGGGGCATAACTCAAGAAAAAAATGCATTTTTGTCAAAAGTTAATCAGTTCATCTTCTCATCATCCCCAACCATTCTGTAAAGTTTCAGGGCAATAGCTCATAGAGTTTTTTAGATATCTTGCTTACAAGCTTCAAACGAGCAAAATTTCAAAGGGGCAAAACTCAAGAAGAAAAAAATTGGATTTTTGTCAAAAGTTAATCAGTTCATCTTCTCACCATCCTCAACCGTTCTGTAAAGTTTCAGGGCTATAGCTCAAACAGTTTTTGAGATATCTTGCTTACAAGCTTAAAACGGGCAAAATTTCAAAGGAGCATAACTGAAGAAAAAAAAAATGGATTTTTGTCGAAAGTGTATCAGTTCATCGTCTCATCATCCCCAACCATTCTGTAAAGTTTCAGGGCAAAAGCTCAAACAGTTTCCAGGATATCTTGCTAACAAGATTTCAAAGTATTTTTTGCAAAGGGGCATAACTCAAGAAATGGGCATAATTCTGACGAGAAAAAAAACACGGGTCAATTATTTTTTCATAAGGAATCCATAAGTTAATCAGTTCATCTACTCATCATCCAAAACCAGCCTGTAAAGTTTCAGGGCAATAGCTAGTACAGTTTTTGGGATATTTTGCTTACAAGTTTCGAATGCGCAAAATTTCAAAGGGGCATAACTCAAGAAAAAAATGCATTTTTTGTCAAAAGTTAATCAGTTCATCTTCTCATCATCCCCAACCATTCTGTAAAGTTTCAGGGCAATAGCTCAAACAGTTTTTTAGTTATCTTGCTTACAAGCTAAAAACGCAAAAAAAATCAAAGGGCCATAACTCAAGAAAAAAATTTCGGATTTTTTCAAAAGTTAATCAGTTCATCTACTCATCATCCCAAACCAGTCTGTAAAGTTTCAGGGCAAAAGCTCAAACAGTTTCCACGATATCTTGCTTACAAGATCCAAAGTATTTTTTGAAAAGGGGCATAACTCAAGAAAGGGGCATAATCCTGACGAGAAAAAAAAAAAACAAAAAAAAAACACGGGTCAATTTTTTTTTTAATAGGGAATCCATATATGAAATTTCAAAAACCTAGCAACAATGGTTCTAAAGTTATGCTATGCAGTAACAAGAGGGCCATGATGGCCCTGGATCGCTCACCTGATCCATAGTGTAACAAGTGGGCCCCAGAGAGGACCATTATTGGCCCCAGGGCTTTAATGTACATAATGTTGAGGGAGGTCGTAAAGGTGAAGCTTCATACCAAACATCAACAAAGGCTAAAATTTGAACAATCTTGTCAAAGGTCCACTAGATGAAGCTACACATCAAATATCAAAGACCTGGGCCTAGCGGTTTCAGAGAAGAAGATTTTTAAAGATTTTGCCTATATAAGCCTATGTAAAATCAAAGGGCCCCGGGACAGGGGCATTTTTTGCCCCAGCACTATAGTTTGAACAATCTTGGTAGGGGTCCACTAGATGAAGCTTCATACCAAATATCAAAGTTCTGGGCCTTGTGGTTTCAGAGAAGAAGATTTTTAAAGATTTTCCCTATATAAGCCTATGTTAAACCAAAGGGCCCCGTGGCAGGGGGGGATTTTTTGTCCCAGCACTATAATTTGAACAATCTTGGTAGGGGTCCACTAGACGAAGCTTCATACCAAATATCAAAGTCCTGGGCCTTGTGGTTTCAGAGAAGAAGATTTTTAAAGATTTTCCCTATATAAGCCTATGTAAAACCAAAGGGCCCCGGGGCAGGGCATTTTTGGCCCCAGCACTAAAATTGGAACAATCTTGGTAGGGGTCCACTAGATGAAGCTTCATACCAAATATCAAAGTCCTGGGCCTTGTGGTTTTAGAGAAGAAAATTTTTAAAGATTTTCCCTATATAAGCCTATGTAAAACCAAAGGGCCCCGTGGCGGGGGCATTTTTGGCCCCAGCACTATAATTTGAACAATCTTGGTAGGGGTCCACTAGATGAAGCTTCATACCAAATATATAAGACCTGGGCCTTGTGGTTTCAGAGAAGAAGATTTTTAAAAATTTTCCCTATATAAGCCAATGTAAAAGCAAAGGGCCCCGTGGCGGGGGCATTTTTGTCCCAGCACTAAAATTTGAACAATCTTGGTAGGGGTCCACTAGATGAAGCTTCATACCAAATATCAAAGTCCTGGGCCTTGTGGTTTCAGAAAAGAAAATTTTTAAAGATTTTCCCTATATAAGCCCATGTAAAACCAAAGGGCCCCGTGGCGGGGGCATTTTTTGTCCCAGCACTAAAATTTGAACAATCTTGGTAGGGGTCCACTAGATGAAGCTTCATACCAAATATCAAAGACCTGGGCCTTGTGGTTTCAGAGAAGAAGATTTTTTAAGATTTTCCCTATATAAGCCTATGTAAAACCAAAGGGCCCCGGGGCGGGGGCATTTTTGGCCCCAGCACTGTAATTTGAACAATCTTGGTAGGGGTCAACTAGATGAAGCTTCATACCAAATATCAAAGACCTGGGCCTTGTGGTTTCAGAGAAGAAGATTTTTAAAGATTTTCCCTATATAAGCCAATGTAAAACCAAAGGGCCCCGTGGCGGGGGCATTTTTTGTCCCAGCACTATAATTTGAACAATCTTGGTAGGGGTCCACTAGATGAAGCTTCATACCAAATATCAAAGTCCTGGGCCTTGTGGTTTCAGAGTAGAAGAGTTTTGAAGATTTTCCCTATATAAGCCTATGTAAAACCAAAGGGCCCTGGGGCGGGGGCATTTTTGGCCCCAGCACTATAATTTGAACAATCTTGGTAGGGGTCCACTAGATGAAGCTTCATACCAAATATCAAAGACCTGGGCCTTGTGGTTTCAGAGAAGAAGATTTTTAAAGATTTTCCCTATATAAGCCAATGTAAAACCAAAGGGCCCCGTGGCGGGGGCATTTTTCGTCCCAGCACTCAAATTTGAACAATCTTGGTAGGGGTCCACTAGATGAAGCTTCATACCAAATATCAAAGTCCTGGGCCTTGTGGTTTCAGAGAAGAAGATTTTTAAAGATTTTCCCTATATAAGCCTATGTAAAACCAAAGGGCCCCCGTGCGGGGGCATTTTTGGCCCCAGCACTATAATTTGAACAATCTTGGTAGGGGTCCACTAGATGAAGCTTCATACCAAATAACAAAGACCTGGGCCTTGTGGTTTCAGAGAAGAAGATTTTTTAAGTTTTTGGTGAAAAAAATCTGTTTTTGGCTCCTGTGACCTAGATGTGCAACGGACCGGAACCATTTGACCCATATTCAAACTTGACTGAGATATTGTCATGATGATCATTCTGAGCAAGTTTGATTAAGATTGGACCAAAATTGTGGCCCCTAGGGTGTTCACAAGGTTTTTATATGATTTGACCCGCTGACCTACTTTTTAACCCGATATGACCCATATTCGAACTGGACTGAAATATTGTCACAATGGTCATTCTGAGCAAGTTTCATGATAATTGGACCAAAACAGTGGCCTTCAGAGTGTTCACAAGGTTTTTCTATGATTTGACCTACTGACCTACTTTTTGACCGGACATGACCCATATTCGAACTTGACCAAGATATTGTCATGATGATCATTCTGAGCAAGTTTGATTATGATTGGACCAAAATTGTGGCCTCTAGGGTGTTCACAAGGTTTTTCTATGATTTGACCCGCTGACCTACTTTTTAAGCCGACATGATCCATATTCAAACTTCACTAAAATATTGTCACAATGATCATTCTGAGCAAGTTTGATGATGATTGGACCAAAATTGTGGCCTCTCGAGTGTTCACAAGGTTTTTCTATGATTTGACCTACTGACCTACTTTTTTACCCGACATGACCCAAATTCGAACTTGACCGAGATATTGTCATGATTATCATTCTGAGCAAGTTTGATGATAATTGGACCAAAACTGTGGCCTCTAGTGTGTTCACAAGAAAAAGTTTACGCACGACGGACGACGGACGACGGACGACGCACGACGACGCCGGACATCTTACTGTCACAAAAGCTCACCATGACCTTCGGTCAGGTGAGCTAAAAAAGCGGGACGGACGGAAGGACGGACTGACGAACAGGGCAACCAATATGCCCCCACAACTTCTTCGAAGTTGTGGGGCATAATAATGACCTGGGTTAACTGTGACCTGTCTTACAGCAAGGTCGAATCTGGTCCTTAAGGCGTTTAAATAGGAAACAGGTAAAACAGTTTTTTATCCAAAACATTTGTAGTTTGTGAAAGAAAGTACTGGTAAACAAACTAGGTCTGGCAGTGACGTCAAATCAATAACAAAGCTAAAAATAGAAAGGATTTTCCAGTATAAATTTGCGCTTGGGTTTATGGTATGAACAGGACAGGCCCACTGATATAACAGCAGTCACAACGGCACAGGAGATGTTAACTCTGCTTGTCATACTGACGGTCCGAGTTCGAATCTTCCTGATTGCGTTTTTTTTTTTTTTTTTAATATTTGTTTTATCTTTTTATTGTAAACTAAATGTTCATTGTTTCATATTTTTATATTTTACTGGTTTAAAATCTATAGTAAAGTTTGTATATATATTTTTTCTATTTAACTTTTTCCATCTTTATTTCTCATAAACAAGTTTTATGCAGTCAAATGTTATGTGCTTGAAAATGAACAAGAAATGTGTTCTGTACTTATTCGCTTATTCGCTTTTAACATGCCAAACGGGTAAAGCAGATTTCACATGCCGTGTGTATTACGAGTCAAAAAAAAAATAATAAAATCAACGTGGGTTTCGAACCAGCCACCCTTGGTCTGGAGAACAACCCCTCAACTCTCTCGGCCACGAAATTCACAAAGCTTGGGCGGTATGTAAATAATCTTAGCTCTACTGTTGTCGGAGGATAAGTTGAGAGTGACGTCAGCGAATGTTTTTGTTATAAAACATTGTCCACTATTGCCAAAGGGTAACGGCGCTTCGGTAATGATAAGTATAACGGTGTAGTCTGTCCTGCCAGCCAATGATGGGTATGATAATGATAACGGTACAACCTGTCAAACCTGCCTGTGGTGGTTTGTTCTTTTACGTCACTGTCAACTTATCTTCCGAGAGCAGTAGGTTTCAAGTAAAGGTCATATCATATGAATATTCGAGTAAACTAATTATGACGTAACTGCCAGGAATTCCTTGTCGGATTATAGGTCTTAACTGAACCTCTATGAAAGTAAAAGATTGGATGGCAATCAGAATTTCAAACATCTTCTCAGAAACCAATGGGCTAACTGAAGTTGTCGTCGTCGAATGTATTTCCCAGCACCTCTTGCGTAGGCAGGAGTAGTGTGTCTTTTAAAAAATTTAACGCACAGCTAAAACTACTGGTATAAAAGGAACGCATGTTCATATTATCTGGCCAGAGTGGAAAACCATTTATCCCTGGAGTTTTTTTAACTTGAGTTTCTGTGCATGTATATTATAAAAAAATTCTATCTTATCTTCAAACCCCTTGCTCTTAGGCACAAGATTTACTATCGTTTCAGCACATATCATCAGAAGCCTCCGTGGTGTAGTGGTTACGCTACTCGCCTTGTAAACCAGGGATCGCAGGATCGATCCCGTGCTTCTCCAGACTTTCGGATGAGTCTTTAAACCGAGGTCCCGTCTCCGTATGACCTTAGCTGTTGGTTGGACGTAAAACTCAAACACTCACTCACTCACTCAGCACATATCAAAGTCTGTAGTATAATCTTCTAATCCCGGAAATAACTGTACCATACTTGTAGGCTGATTTCACGAGCAATAATATTTCTCAGTGATTGTACGGTGGAGACTCGAATGTCGTAGAATGCAGGACAGCAGGAAAACATACGCAACAGGTCTTCCTCCCCCAGTTGACAGTGGGGGCACACAGCATCAACAGAACCGCGGCTGAACAAATGTCTATTTGTCTGTAGCGTGTACGTTCCGGTTAAGATTCGCGCTTTTATGATCCCTTTTCTGACATCTGTAACCGAGTCACAGTTTATGTAGAATATCTATTCTTGCACACCAGACAAGGAAATCCGTGATTTTACCCTGGGATAGAAATTTATGTTCTGACCCTGGTGTTCCGACCCAGGCAACTAACATAAATGCGCTTCAATATTCTATTCAACTGCCGGAACTACTTCCGCACTACTTTTATTTTGTAAACAATATACATGTGCGAGCTGTCAAAACTAACCGGAGGTGTTGTGCAAGAAAAAGAATCCAATATGGTGTTCTGTTGTAGATGGGCGTTTCCAACCCTCGGGATGACCGTGCTAAGCGGAACCTCGGCGTAGCCTCGGTTCCGCTCAGCACGGTCATCCCTCGGGTTGGAAACGCTCATCTACAACAGAACCCCATATCAGAGTCTTATATTCTTGCACACCAGACAAGGAAATCCGTGATTTTACCCTGGGATAGAAATTTATGTTCTGACCCTGGCGTTCCGACCCAATATCGAATATTCCCGCGTGTTTGATAAATGTACTGGTTGAATACGACCTCGTATGCGCCGTCGTTAAGGTTGACGTCATGCACGTTACGTGACGCCACTAAAAATTCCTGTAGTGTCATCACAATATGGCCGACGTTGGTAACCGAAGTGAGTGCAGCATTAAAAATCCGCGCTAAAAATGGAAGGTATGCAAGAAAAAGAATCCTATATGGGTGTGATGGGTGGATAGAAAAATCCGTCCCTCGGGATCACTGTCCGGCATCACTCGACAAGCCTCGTGATGCCGGACAGTGACCCTCGGGACGGATTTTTCCATCTACTCCTCACACCCATATAAGATCCTTATATGCATCACAGGAACGTAAGTTTATATCATTTGTCCTGGTCAGATGACCAAGATGCCCACCATGCCCCCCATTTAAATATCTCTTTCTCCAGAACCATAATTCATATGATCTTGAAACTTGGCAGACAGCAAAAAGTACTTGAGCTCAATAGAAGATATATAAATGATGAGTTTGGGTTAACCTTGACCTATTTTATGGCAAAGTAAAATGTATTCCCTTTGGCTTATGAATGGAAAAAGGTGAGACATTTATCCAAAACAATTGCAGTTTATGAAATGAAAACAGGTCTTATATAAATGTCAATTGTCAAGGTCATTTTGATTTTGGAACAAGGACACTAGGACTGAATGTCTGTCAACATAGTGTAGCGTTGTGTTGCAGTGGTAAAGCATCAGGTTTGAGATCGAGAGGTAGCCGGTTCGATTCCGGCGACTGCCAAGTCTTGTCTTCTTGAGCAAGAGACTTTATCCACATTGCTTTGTACTGGCTTCTACCCAATAAGAGTAAGAAAAACAAGGCCACATGGAAGATTAGTACTAGTTTACTAAATGTGTAACCCTTCATAAATAAAGTCGATTATTATTAACATTATTATTATTATTATTAAAATTCACTTCGTCTTCTGAAATTGATTGGCCAATTTCTATAAAATTTGATTTGCAGCTTTCAGGGAAGTGGGGAACAAAAATTTTGTTTGAATGATCCATTTCACATGACCAAAATGGCTTCCAGTTTGTTTGTTTGTTTGATTTGAGGTTTAATGTCCCCGTCAACACTGTACAGTGCATTTTGGAGACGTCGTCCAATGAAACCAATACAGTTTATAAGCATGGACGGCCCGACTTAAATACTTTAAGCGGTTTACCAATACTCGTGTGCGGTCGGCTTTAGCTCTGCGTGGAAGCATCATTCAGCCCAGCTATTATTTCTTCAAGCCCCGATGGTCATCCAGTCATGTATGTTAGAAACCTGGAGATTTTTTCTCCAATATCACTTGGCTTATTGTATCAGTGGCTCAGGTGAGGAATCGTTGCCCTGTGGCTACTTGTTTTAATTTTGGACAGCCCTTTGGTCGTTTGAGCTCTCCTGAGTCACAGGTTTCGAAGAAGTTAAAAGGATGGTTAGTAGGCCTCCGTCGTCCGCCATTTACAAACAACTTCTACGAATAGAAGTAAAAGGAAATGATCGGGAATCGATAGAATTAACCCACAGCTCACATCAGAGACACCAAAGGGAAAGAAACACAAACATGAAATAACTAGACCCTAATGTAAACTTCAATAGCGGAAAGCCCAAAGTACAGTTACTTTCCCACAAAATGGCCATTTGGCTATCCAAAACAAAATACTATAAGCGAAACACACGCTCATAGACAAACCCATAACAAAAATAAACCGCGACAGAAGAACCGCATTGGAACGGTCAATGAAACGAATTCCACTTGGGGACCGCTGCGCTAGTTCCATATCCAATAAACTTCATATGAAGCCTCCAGACAGTTGGTGTTCGAATTGTTTATCACTTGGATTGCAGGTTCATCAACATTTCAAAGACCAGTTTTTGTTATACCACTGTGAACTTCCATATCATTAAGAAAACACGCCTATTCAAATACGCTGTAAATGTCACCGCCTTAAAGATGAAAAATTTAAGATGAACAATTGTGATATTTTTCTTATTTCTGCTCAAAATATAGATTGTGGGTACACGTTAGAACCGCCTCATCGAATGGTTGCCTCAGTGATGACTTGCGACCAGTCTTCTTCCTCTGAAACTTTAGCCGCGTCTGTTCCTGCATAGGCATTCTCGACAAATTGCCAATATCATGCGACCCATGCGAAGAAGGAGTACTGTTGAATCACTCATCGCTCTTGAGCAAATAAAAAGCTAAAATGTTGCCTGTAGAAACAAAGAACACATAAAAGAACGAAAATTGGAGGCTCGGTTTTATCGAGTCTCTTCATACACAGCACTATAGTTTGCAAAGCTGCAAAAGCCTCCTAGCACCGGTTTAAGCGATATTCAATTTTCAAAGTAACATGAATGGACTCAATGATCCCAAAGGAAAAGAAAATATAATCTGCACTTTGATGAAGGACGGGGAGACTTTTAACGGTCAACACACGACACTTTACACCAGCTGCAGTGAGGTAAAATAAAAAGCTGAATGGTTGCCTTTTCAAAACATAGAAATCACGATTTGCAGCCGTATTGGCACTGATTTCTCTACATCTTCAGCTCATTTTTCGCCTGGCCTTCTACATTTCAAAAATAGGCCTGCTTCCCTTTCTTCGGTTGGGCACCGGCAGTCCAACGCCAAAACTTGCTCTCCTTGGACAATCTGCTACGATTTGCAGCCCAGAAGCACTTATGTCTTGTTGTGGAGCTATGGAGTTCTGGGTCTCCGGACGTTTGCCCCGATGACATCCCCCACCCGAAAGCTTATTTTTGGTATGGACATTTGCCCCCAGTGCCTATTTTTCAGATGGACATTCGCCCCCCCCCCCCCCCCCCCAACACACACACACCTCCAGTGCTTATTTCAGAAAGGGACATTTGCCCCCAAGCCTTATGGCAGTGTGATACATGTATCCGGTAGTGAGAATCGAAAAAGGCCCAAAGTTGTATTCAACAATATCTCAGCCCATGCCAATGACCTGAAGGTCAAGAACACATACTTTATGAGTGTGCAAATATGTTAGTTTCATTTGGCGACAGGGCTTGAGATGCTATTCCATCTCAATGTCGGGTAAAAGTCCCACAAAATTAGAAGCAAGTCTCCAAAATGACCTATTCAGTGTTGACGGGGACGATAAACCTCCAATCAAACAAACAAACATGCACAGTCCGAATTTTATATCAATAATCTCTCGGCTACAATACAGTATGCATCATAAAAATTAATAGATTTTAGCCGGCTAGGTATTGTACGAATTTAGCTGCGTTCGTAAAAACTCTTAGAGGGGTGCTGTTGCTGTTCAGGCTTTTGTTTTCACATTTTAGTGCCTCCGCGAAGCAGCTGGGGTTTGAAGAAGCCTTTTGTTTAAATTTAAGTGCCTTCTTCGAACAATTGAGACGTGGCAGACTTTTAGTCCGAGGTCAAATCATCGATATCCAATATGGCTGCCGCGCCGTGACGTCATCCCGCACATGCGCAGTCCTTGACGCCAAAGAAAGTAGGTTATCGATTACGTCAACTTTGTTTGGCTCCCAACCGATCCCTATACTACTCATTTGTTCTCACAAAATTCCGACCATTCTTTAATTGAAGGTACCAGGGCGATCTATACAAACTGGAAACATGGACAAGGAGGTACATGGATTAATGGAAAGAAATATGAAAGATGTGCAGTATTAGATGGTGGATCTTCGTGGCGGTGGGACGATGAAAATTGCGACGAGTCATATAATGTCGTTTGTGAAACCTATGCTTATTGATCTTTATGCACACATATTTAGCCGCAACTATTCGTCAGTCTTTAGGCGCCCAATAGCAGACCGTAAATATTCGTCTGTTTTAACCCATTCAGTACCAGAAACCCCTAAATTGGTACCCTGGCAAATAGTGCAGGCCCAGATCAGACGCCGCAGAACGCGGCGTCTGATCAGGGCCTACACTGTTCACAAAAAGTTCAGCCATTTTCCTAATTAATTTTGAAGAAAACACAACCTGACACCCCTAAACTTTGAAATGGACTCCTGCTATATATAACATTACGAAAACACACCTATACAAATACATCGCCACCTTTATCTCAGAAAAAAATGAAAATTTTAAGGTGAAAAATTGTGATATATGTTTCTTATTTCTGCTCAAAATATAGATTGTAGGCATTCGTTAGAACCGCGTCATTGAGGCGGTTCTAGCGAATACCAACAATCTATATTTTAGAGCAGAAATAAGAAAAAAAAGGTATACCCCCGGAAACCCCAGTTTTACTATTTAAAAGTGGGGTTCAAGGGGGTCAAATTTGTATAGGCGTGTTTTCGTGATGAGGAGGAAGATTCTGTTTGGTACCAAAAGAGTTAAGCACCTACACACTGACGACAAATTTTCGTCTGTTTTAGGCGCCTACTTACTGACGACAAATTTTCGTCTGTTTTAGGCGCCCAAAAGCAGACGGCAAATATTTGCAAGTCTTTAGGCGCACAATAGCAAAACGCAAATACTAGTCTTTCGGAACTATTGAAGCTGAGACACATCAAAGTCTACAAGTAGGCGTTAGACTGGCCTAGGATGAGACAATACACAAGGGCCTACAGGCTGATCTGTGCCTTCACAGGTCGCACAGGTCTGTTGTACTTGAACCAGAAAATCGGTTTGAGATAGGTAGCTCGAGCCACTGACGGTTATTCATAGCGCTATGTAATAAGGCATCATGCTTCTACAAAACAAAGGTATTCTCTTTCTACCCATTAGAATAGCCTCTTCGATGACTACGCACAGCATACCTTTCCATCATTAAATATCTTCCGAAATTATCCATAATCGCCACATGACTCCGCGTCTGAGAATGTTAGAACGCCATGTATGTTATAACCGTAAACGCCATGTATTAAATTAGGTAATCAACTAGTGGATTTAATATGCAAATTAGTTGGATATGTCCCGTAACATTACACGAACGACATCCTTAACGGTGTCGCATTTACTAATGACAAACTATTGACATTTTCGAAAAAGAAATCGGTAATTAAATGCATTTTAAATTTTATATGATATACAGAGTTTGCATTCGTGATCATGTACTATTAAATTTTTCAAACTCGTTCAGGAAAAGAGATCTTTAAATGGGTGTTCATGTATTATTGTATTTATTAAACCAGTTGAGGAAACGGGATTAGTAGCATGGCTTGACCGAGCATTTTATCCATTTTCCTCAACGAGTTTTAATAATTGAGCATGAATGCAATATTCTATTTAAAGGGACATTTAAAACGCATTTCATTCACTATTTTTTATACAAAAATATCAGTACTTCAGCATTAGTATATGCGGCGTCGTTAAATTAATCATACACTTTGTCTGCAGTTAAAGGGGGTCAAAATTATAAAGGCTTGTTTCCGTGGTGTTGTGCGAATGCACAGGCTGATCTCCCTGAGGGATGGAGTGGTTCGAATAATATCATTATCAAGACTTAAAACTTTGCATTTAGTCTGTATCAATACAAAACTGCCTTCATAGTGAACAACAAATATATTGAAAAAATTGGTTGGATGCGCAGGCTGATTATTGTCATCAGTGTTTCCACATAGTATGAACAATTTCAAATTCTTCATTCAGTCTGTAGCATTACGATAACACACCCGTGCGACATGGTGTATTTTTTCACATCTCCGAATTGGCTACTTTTCTAATGAAAATCCGCGATATCTTTCTTATTTTTTACTGTAAACATAGGTTGTGCTGCTCGTTCAAATCGCCTCGTAGAGGCTGTTCTAAAGAGTATCCACAACCTATGTCTTGGAGCAGAAATAAGAAAAATAATGTAAACTCTCGTACAGTAAACCCCAGTTTTCTGGCAGGTACTTCATACTCCGTGTCCTGAAATCTCACTTGGGCAACTGTGCTTGCAAATGTTTCTATGTACATTTGTAGGTCTAAGATTTCAGGACACGGAGTATGAAGTACATAGTACGAGGGCTTTCATATAAACACCCTAACAGAGATGAGATTCAGGACACGTTATACAGAATGAAATTCAGGCTAACAGAGGTTCCGGGGTGTCCTGGAGTCTCTGATTTCACTGTTAATTGAATTCTACTCATTTTACTCACGTTACTGATCTTCACATCACCACTATAACTAAAATAAGCAATTTTACAGTATTCTACTTAGGTTACTCAGTTTACTTACCTGGCACTACAGCAGTATAAGTAAACTAAGTAGATGTAAAAAAATCTATGCCCCTCGATCAAAAAAGGAAGTGGCGAATTCGCTATTGACAGCCAGCTGAGATATTGGATATATATACCTATAAATAAATGATCATAATCTGAAAAAAAAAAAACTAGAGCTATCACTAAAGGTGATGAATACCCCCACAAAAACTGTCTTGATAGTACAACAGCGCCATTTTGCATTTTTTTCACTTGAAAGGGGCCATAACTATGTCGAAAATTGACGAATTGTAGTGGAAATCGAACTTGACCTGTATTTTATGATGTTACATCAGTGTACCAAAAATTATAAAAATCGGCGAAGCGCTTTTTGAGTTATCGTCTGGAAACCAAGTCAACAGACCGACCGACAGACCGACCGACCGACAAGCTCACTCCTATATACCCCCCCCCCCCCCCCCCCCCAAATTTCATTTGTGGGGGTATAAAAACATGAATGCATAAATAAAAGTGAAATAATTATAGAATATTAAAGTGAACTAACTTTTTTCATACAAATGAAAATTTTTCATCAGAATAATAATAAACAAGAAAAATGCCTAATGGCATTATGGACGGTTTTTTTTTTTTCAGTACAGTTTTTGCATTTTGTTTATCCAAATGTTATGATATTACCTTTTTCGATGGACTTGGATCTGGTGAGCTGATAGTGGCCGAAATAATGTCTTCTTGAGTCATGATGAACTTGTTGTTGCTCAGCTGATGTGAGGATGAATTCATATCTGCATCTAACCTGTCAGTATTTATAGTTGGTGCTTGAAGTATGTATGGAATGTCTACTGTTTGTTAGTAGTAATATGTGTCCCACTGACGCCAGCAGGGAGAGAAATATATATAGTAGTAGTAATATGTGTCCCACTGATGTCAGCAGGGACAGATTGTTTATGGTTGTAGTATGTGTCCCACTGATGTCAGCAGGGACAGAAATATATATAGTAGTGGTAATATGTGTCCCACTGATGTCAGCAGGGACAGAAATATATATAGTAGTAGTAATATGTGTCCCACTGATATCAGCAGGGACAGAAATATATTTAGTAGTAGTATATATATTGTAGTAGTAATATGTGTCCAGATGATGTCAGCAGGGACAGAAATATATATAGTAGTAGTAACATGTGTCCCACTGATGTCAGCAGGGACAGAAATATATATAGTGGAATTTGTGGTGGGGTGGGGTGTGGGGTGGGATGGGGTGTGGTGGGGTTGTGGGGTGGGGTGGGCTTGGGTGGGTGGGATGGGGTGAGGTCGGGTAAGGTGGGGAGTGGTGGGATGGCGTGGGGTTGGGGGTGGATTGGGGTTGTTTTGGGATGGGGGTGGGGTGGGGTTGTGGGGTAGGGTATGCTAGGGTAGGGTGGGGTGGGTAGGGTATGTATGTAAAACTAAGTATGCATGTATGTACAGAACAAATGCAATATCCTAACCCAGTAACAACTTTTTGTGGAGGTAGGGGGGTATGATTTGTTTATGTGTTTTAAGAAGAAAGAAAAAATAAAGTTTTTTATGCCCCCGCATCATACGATGCCGGGGGCATATAGTTTTTCGGTTTTCCGTACGTGCGTACATGTGTACGCCCGTCTGTACGTGTGTGTGTACGTACGTACGTACGTTCGTGATCCTGTAACCTCAGGTTAAAGTTTTTGTAACAGGTAGAGCCTGATTTATGAATGGCATTTGGCGGGGGCATCCGTGTCCTATGGACACTTTTTCTATTTTTTTTCTATTTTTAGCTCTGGTGGACACCGATTTTAGCGATTTTGAAAAAGGGTCACCCAATGAACATTTCTGTATGTATGTAAAACTATGTATGCATGTATGTACATAACAAATGCAATATCCTAACCCAGTAACAACTTTTTGTGGAGGGGGGGGGGGGTTGATTTTTTTATGTGTTTTACGAAGAAAATAAAAATAAAGTTTTTTTTTTCTATTTTTAGCTCTATTTTTAGCTCTAGTGGCCACTGATAAAGAAATTGTTGACGGACGACGGACATCAACTCACCTTGAGCACTTCGTGCTCAGGTGAGCAAAAAAAAAGAACAAAAAAAAACAAAAAAAAGAAAATTCCATGCCTGTGCATGCATGTATGTATTATTACTAGGAACTATCAGGGGAGGAAGATAATAAATGTTCATATGTGTTTATGGAGAAGAAAAAAAAATAAAGAAAAAAAAGAATAAAAAAAGAAAGAAAAAAAAAAAAACAAGAAAAAAAAAACGTCTCCACCAGGGTTTGAACTCACGCCCCTCAGATTCATAGTCAACAATAGGATTCGTAGTCCAGCACTCTATCCACTACACTGGCATTTGAAAAAAAGGTTAACCAAAACGTAAACCTGAAAAACACAAGTTTGAAAAATGACAATTTCCGCCAAAATTTTAGTCTTTTGTGCCATTTATGGATAATACATGAAAGCAGTACCTCCACTTATGCATCAGTCCTGATATTAAAACAATCTGCTACAGAATAGATGAAAAATATCACTTTGAAAAAAAGGTTAACCAAAAGGTAAACCTACGCCCGCCCGGACATCTCTTTTTTAAAGGACAGATTTTTTTTAAAAAACCGTCCAACTATTAAGTGTTCATTACACTTGGCATAAATGGGTGGAACTCTACAAGATATAACTCCATGCTGTGGCTAAAATAAATAATGAAACAAAAATATTTTGTTTTATAGATTATTAAAATCTCAATAAATAAATAAAGAAGACTAAATAATGTATCGGCCCCCGCCCATCGGGGCTTGAAAAAAGAAGATGGGCTGCATGATGCTTCCATGCAGAGCTGAAACCGACCCGCACAAGAGTATTGGTAAACCGCTTAGAGTATCTAGGCCTGCCCAGGCAAAGCGGTGCGAATCGGCCCGTCCATGCTACTAAACCGTATTGGTTTCATTGGATGGCAGGGCTTGAGATGTCATTACACTTAAGGCATAACTGGGTGGAACTCTACAAGATGTAACTCCATGCTGTGGCTAAAATAAATAAACAAAAAATATTTTGTTTTATGGATAATTAAAATCTCAATAAATAAATAAAGGAGTCTAAATAATGTATCGGCCCCCGCCCATCGGGGCTTGAAGAAATAGATGGGCTGCATGATGCTTCCATGCAGAGCTGAAACGGACCCGCACAAGAGTAATGGTAAACCGCTCCAGAGTATCTAAAGTAGAAGTAAAACAAAGATCAGGAATTGATACAATTAACTTACTCCACCCATAAAAGACACCAAAGGGAAAGAAATACAAACATTAAGCGACCAGACCATAATGGAAACCTAAACAAAGGAAGGCCATAAGGACAGTTACTTTCCCACAAAATGGCCATATGGCCATCCAAAATTAAAAGACACAAGTGATACACACAGTAAGTAACAAACAACAACATAAATAAATCGCCACAGAAGAGCCGCCTTGGAACGGTCAGTGGAAGATTTCCACTGGGGGGCTTAAATCGATTTTACGTGGCCACAATCCTCGCCCTTACTTCCGTCGCGATTTAGACAAATAATTTGTTCAGTCCGCATGAAGGCCTCCTAACTCATCAGTGCAACATCTCCGTGAACACAAAAATCAAAGAACCACAGAGGTGAGACAACGGTGAGGACTCGACAGCAAGAAACCACTGAAATGCTGGAGCAAAAGAAAACCAACAGTTTGACTCCTATGAGCCCGACCAGAGACAGAGCATCAAGCCTGCCCAGGCAAAGCGGTGCGAGTCGGCCCGTCCATGCAAATAAACCCTATTGGTTTCATTGGATGGTAGGGCTTGAGAAGTCATTACAAATAAGGCATTAATGGGTGGAACTCTACAAGATGTAACTCCATGCTGTGGCTAAAATAAATGAATAAAAAAATATTTTGTTTTATAGATTATTAAAATCTCAATAAATAAATAAAGGAGTCTAAATAATATATCGGCCCCCGCCCATCGGGGCTTGAAGAAATAGATGGGCTGCAATGATGCAGAGCTGAAATGGACCCGCACAAGAGTACATGTACTGGTGAACTGCTTAGAGTATCTAAGCCTGCCCAGGCAAAGCGGTGTGAGTCGGCCCGTCAATGCTAATAAACCCTATTGGTTTCATTAGATGGCAGGGTTTGAGATGTCATTTCATCTCGAGGTCGGGTAAAAGTCCCACAAAATTGGAACGTCACCAAAATGACCTTTAATGTTGACGGGGACGTTAAACTTCAAATCAAACAAAAACAAACTAAACTAGATCAACAGTCGATGGTATACCATTGCAAATACCCGCTTTTTCTATGTATAACACTAATGACTATGTATAAGCTAGCCAAAACTACATGTAATTTAAAAAAAGTTGCAAATAACATTCTAACTGATAAGCAAAGTTTCAGAAGTGTAACTCTTATAGTTTAGAAGATATGGCAAAGTCATACTTTTAGACCTTTGACATTGGGGTTACGTTGAGGTCCACCAAAAGTATCCCAGTTTATTCTATATTCCAACAGCCATCCAATAACCAAGTTTCAGAAGTGTAACTCATAGTTTAGAAGATATGGCAAAGTCATACTTTTTGTCCTTGGGGTCATGTTGAGGTCAAGGTCACACCAAAAGTATCCAAATTTATTCTACATTCCAAGGGCCATCCAATAATCAAAGTTTCAGAAGTGTAACTCCAATAGTTTAGAAAATATGGCAAAATCATACTTTTTGACCTTGGGGTCATGTTGTGGTCGAGGTAACACCAAAAGTAGCCAAACATATTCTATATTCCAAGGACCATCCAATAAGCAAAGTTTCAGAAGTGTAGCTCGAATAGTTTAGGAGATATGGCAAATCATACTATTTGACCTTTGGGCCATGTTGGGGTCAAGGTCACAAAAAAGTAGCCCGCTGCCATTTATATACCATGTACTATCCACATGCAAAGTTTCAAAAGTGTAACTTCAGTGGTTGCAGAGGAGATCCATTTACAAGAAATGTGACGGTCAGACAGACAGACAGACAGACAGACAGACGGGCGTTCCAACATGTCAGGTTTAAGGGCTATTTCTTTTGTTTGGTTTAGGGGCTAACCTCCTAAACCTTTTATTTACGGAATAAGTCTATTGTTTACCAATCATTTTCCAATCGTTTTCTATTGTTATCAATCTGGACACTAGCCCCTAAACCTGGCATGCTCGCCGGGACAGACAGACAGACGGACTCCGAGCATTAGCATGCATCCCTTGGACCAGTCGCACAATCCACTAGTCCACCCCAAGTTTTCTTAGTGCCCACCAGATGACTTTCTGAGGCACTCGATCAAATGCCCTCTCCAGGTCTACAAAGCCATGTAGAGTCTCCTGTTGGCCGCCAGATACTTCTCTTGCAGCTGTCGTACATCAAAAGTTGCATCTGTTGTGCCATTTCCTGGGACGAAGCCAAACTGGGAATCGTCGATGGACACCAACTGCCTAATGTGGCCATCCACAATCCTCTCCAGGACTTTCATGACCTGTTCAGTCAGCTTGAGACCATGGTAGTTGCCCCGTTCCAATGCATCGCCCTTGCCCTTGTAGAGACAGACAATGAAACTCTGTTCCCAGTCAGAGGGTACCTTTCCATCACGGATGATTGCAGCTGCAAGGTCGCGGATCGTCAAGGCACCCACATCACCTGCAGCTCTTATCATCTCCACCACTATGCCAGTCTTCATCTGTGAGACAGCCTTCTTAACCATATCAATAGTGATTGGGATGGGCAGCCCTTCCACTAGTGGTTCATCAGACAGATGGTCTGGCTCCCAATCAAACTCAACATTGAGTAGCCTTTGGTAATGTTCTAACCAGGCCCTCTGCTTTGAGTCTTCACTCATTGACATGTCCCCTGCATCATTCTTTACTGGTTTGTCACCTACAACATCGGCATTATCTCTTCTCATCTGGTTAGCAAGGTGGTATATTGTAGATCTCCTTCTCAGCTTCTTGGCGAGCATGGTGCACTGTGCGTCTGGCTATGCGTTTGGCAAATGTATCTGTTCTTTAACCATTGACAAGACAAAATGGGTCTAGAGTGCTGAAGGAACGTTAACTGGGCTGGAAACAAATAACATTGTGTTATTTGTTTGATTTGAGGTTTAACATCCCCGTCAACACTGTAAAGGTCATTTTGGAGACGTTGCTTCCAGTTTTGTGGGACTTTTATCCGACATTGAGATGAAATCCTGCTGCCCAATGAAACCAATAGTGTTTATAAGCAATGACGGGCCCTCGCACCGCATTGCCTGGGCAGTTTCAAACAATCTAAGCGGTTTACCAGTCCTTGTGTGCGGAACAGTTTCAGCTCTGGGTGGAAGCATCATGCAGCCCATCTATTTCTTCAAGCCCTGATGGGCGGGGGCTAAAATAACATTGTGGATTATCCTATCTACATCTCCAACAGATCACTATTTACCATTGTTCTGATGATCACGACAAACCCTACCTTTTGCAAACAGTGTAGCTCCTGATAAGATGGCTTCTGAATAAGCCAACTGATCACGATCTAAATGTTTGTTATTCAGTTTGTGAACTGGACAAATTCATTATATTCTGCAATTTGTTTGGTTAATAGTCAGAAATGGGTGTGACAAAATTAATTCATTCAGCAGGACAAGGGTTAATCATTATGGGCCAGGGAGTTTTACTATGTCAGTTTGTCCTATAAAAGTGTGGCATTTCCATATGCATGATTGGCCATGATGTAATGCATAGATAACTTTTGAAAAAAAAACTCAATGGCCTCAGTCATAGGCAAAGCAGTAAATATTTGTTTGCATTAAGAAGATCAATAAGGCTTCACAATATTCTCAGTCATAGAAATGATATGTATCAGAAGATAGACAGTCACCAAATCATTGGAACAGCTGGTAATATCACTACTTTTGCAAGTTCAGTGGTTAAGACCAACTGACTTGATAATCACAGTACCTGAAGCCATTATATAATAAATAATATTAAATAACCTGTTATATTAAACAACCTGTTCATAAATGTGTATAAAGTAAAACACAATAAATTCGCAATATAAGTATCCTAAATACCCATTTTCATCAATTTAGTTTGCTGGCTGTCAATAGCGAATTCGCTATCGACAGCCGGCTGTCAATAGCGAATTCGCTATCGACAGCCGGCTGTCAATAGCGATCGCCATCAAAAAAACACGCTACATTAATTTAAGTGCAATATGCTAATTAAATGATAAACAAGAACGAGTTTACATAGTTTTAAGAGAAATATCTAAAATTTGTTGACCAGAACAATAAAGCACGGTACTATAATACGGAAATGAGCTAAGTAGGATGAGTTACATAAGTAGGCGTATAGCTAGCCAAGGATGGATCATGTATCAACCTCACTCTTAAGATAAGCTAAGTAACGTAAGTAATGTAAGTTGTCTAATCAAATCACCGAAAAGCAATCTTGATATAACAGGATTTGTTTGTTTGATTTGAGGTTTAACGTCCCCGTCAACACTGTAAAGGTCATTTTGGAGACGCCGCTTCCAATTTTGTGGGACTTTTACCCGACATTGAGATGAAATGACATCTCAAGCCCTGTCGCCCAATGAAACCAATAGGGTTCATTAACATGGACGGTCCGCCTCGCACCGCGGTTCCTGGACAGGCTAAGATCCTCTAAGCGGTTTACCAGTACTAGTGTGCGGGCCGGATTCAGCTCTGCGTGGAAGCATCATGCAGCCCATATATTTCTTCAAGCCCCTATGGGCGGGGGCCGTGATATAACAGGATAAGTACAAGAATAAGCGTAAGTAAACTAAGTGACCTAAGTAAACTAAGTAACCTTGCATGTGTCTTATGACAAAAGCTACTACCATACCAACAATGCTAAGAGTAAGCTAAGTAAGATGAGTAACCTAAGTTAGGGTGATATATTTCATCCATGACTCTAGCAGTGTAAGTAGGATAAGTAAGTTAAGTAAGGTAAGTAACACAAGTATTGTAAGTAACTGATATACCAGTAACATCAGCGACACCAGAGGAAGTTAAGTAAGCTTAGTGAAGTAAGTATTGCGGTTTCGATCTCAGCACATGAGTAAGCTGAGTAGGGTAAGTAAACTAAGTAACCTGAGTAGAACTCTAAGTAACATAAGTAAATCTCCTACCAGCTACAACAGCCATACCAGAGTAAGTTAAGAAAGCTAAGTAAACTAAGTAGGCGTCCTGGTCACTTCGTAAAAGGATGCGCAGGGTAAGTAGGATAAATAAAGTAAGTAACCTAAATAGACTTATAAGTAACAAAAAGGTAATGTAAGTAACCTCTCCACCAGCTACACCAACCATACCAGAGTATGTTAAGTAAACTAAGTAGGCATGATGGTCACTCCGAACATGGTTGAGTAGGGTAAGTAGGATAAATATAATAAGTAACCTAAGTTGAATTCTAAGCAACATAAGTAAGGTAAGTAACTACTCCACCAGCTACGCTACTAATACCAGAGAAAGTTAAGTAAGCTAAGTAAACTAAGTAAGCGGCGAAGTCTGTCGCAACGAGGATGAGTAGGGTAAGTAGGATAAGTAAACTAAGTAACCTGAGTAGAATTCTAATTAACATAAATAAGGTAAGTTACTGCTCTACCAGCAAAGCTACCAATACCAAAGTAAGTTGAGTAAACTAAGTTGGCGACCTTGTCACCCCAAACAATGATGACTATGGTCAGTAGGATAAGTAAACTAAGTAACCTAAGTAGAATTCTAAGCAACGTAATTAAGGATAATAACTGCCCAGCTAGCTACACCACCCTTACCACAGTAAGTTAAGTAAGCTTAGTTAACTAAGTAAGCGGCGAAGTCTGTACTGAAGAGGATGAGTAGGATAAGTAAACTAAGTAACCTAAGTAGAGTAAGTAACAACTCCAATAGCCACTCTACCCATACCAGAGTAAGTTAAGTAAGCTAGGTAAACTAAGTAAGCAGCGAAGTATGTACCGAAGAGGATGAGTAGGGTAAGTAGGATAAGTAAACTAAGTAACCTGATTAGAATTCTAAGTAACATAAGTCAGGTTAGTCATTGCTCTACCAGCAACGCTACTAATACCAAAGTAAGTTGAGTAAGCTAAGTAAACTGAGTTGGCGACTTTGTCACTCCGAACAATAATGGATAGGGATAGGGTAAGTAGGATAAGTAAACTAAGTAACCTTAGTAGAATTCTAAGTAACGAACGTAAGGTTAGTAACTGTCCTACTAGCTATACCACCAATTCCACAGTAAGTTAAGTAAGCTAAGTAAACTAAGTAAGTGGCGAAGTCTGTCCCAACGAGGATGAGTAGGGTAAGTAGAATAAGTAAACTAAGTAACCTAAGTAGAATTCTAAGTAACATAAGTAAGGTAAGTTACTACTCCATTAGCCACTCTACCCATACCAGAGTAAGTTAAGTAAGTTAAGTAAAGTAAGTAAGCGGCGAAGTCTAACCCAACGAGGATGAGTAGGGTAGGTTGGATAAGTAAACTAAGTAACCTGAGTAGAATTCTAAGTAACATAAGTAAGGTAAGTTACTGCTCTATCGGCAACGCTATCAATAACCAAAGTAAGTTGAGTAAGCTAAGTAAACGAAGTGGGCGACTTTGTCACTCCGAACAATGATGGGAAGGGTAAGTAGGATAAGTAAACAAGTAACCTAAGTAGAATTTTAAGTAACGTAAGTAAGGTAAGTAACTGTTTTACTAGCAAAACCAGCCTTACCACAGTAGGATAAGTAAGCTAAGCAAACTAAGTAAGCGGCGAAGTCTGTCCCAACGAGGATGAGTAGGGAAAGTAGGATAAGTAAACTAAGTAACCTAAGTAGAATTCTAAGTAACATAATTCACTACTCCACTAGCCACTCTTCCCATAGCTTAGTAGTAGCTAAGTGGTAAACTAAGTAAGCGGCGAAGTCTGTCCCACTGAGGATGAGTAGGGTAAGTAGGATAAGTAAACTAAGTAACCTAAGTAGAATTCTAAGTAACGTAAGTAAGATAAGTAACAGTCCTACTCGCTATACCAGCCTTAACACAGTAAGTTAAGTAAGCTAAGTAAACTAAGTAAGTGGCGCAGTCTGTCCCAACGAGGATGAGTAGATGAGTAGGGTAATCAGGATAAGTAAACTAAGTAACGTAAGTAGAATTCTAAGTAACATAAATAACTACTCCACTAGCCACTCTACCCATACCGGAGTAAGTTAAATAAGCTAAGTAAACTAAGTAAACGGCGAAGTTTGTCCAAACGTGGATGCGTAGAGTATGTAGGATAAGTAAACTTAGTAACCTAAGTAGAATTCTAAGTTACATAAGTAAGATAAATTACTCATCTACCAGCAAGCTACCAATACAAAAGTAAGTCGAGTAAGCTATGTAAACTAAGTTGTCGACCTTGTCACTCGCAACAGTGATGACTATGGTCAGTAGGATAAGTAAACAAAGTAACCTAAGTTGAATTCTAAGTAACGTAAGTAAGGTTAGTAACTTTCCTATTAGCTATATCACTCTTACCACAGTTAAGTAAGCGAAATAAGCTAAGTAGGCGGCGAAGTCTGTACTGAAGATGATGAGTAGGGTAATTAGAATTAGTAAACTAAGTAACCTGAGTAGAATTCTAAGTAACATAAGTAAGGTAAGTTACTGCTCTACCAGCAACGCTACCAATACCAAAGTAAGTTGAGTGAGCTAAGTAAACTAATTTGGCGACCTTGTCACCCCGAACAATGATGAGTAGGGTAAGTAGGATAAGTAAACTAAGTAACACAAGTAGAATACTAAGTAATGTAATTAAGGAAAGTAACTGTCTTACTAGCTATACCACCCTTACCACAGTAAGTTAAGTAAGCTAAGTAAACTAAGTATGCGGCGAAATCTGTCCCAACGAGGATGAGTAGGGTAAGTAGGTTATGTAAACAAAGTAACCTTAGTAGAATTCTAAGTAACGTAAGTAACGTAAGTAACTACACCATTAGCCACTCTACCCATACCAGAGTAAGTTAAGTAAACTAAGTAATCGGCGAAGTCTAACCCAACGAGGATGAGCAGGGTAAGTAGGATAAGTAAACTAAGTTACCTGAGTAGAGTTCTAAGTAACATAAGTAAGGTAAGTTACTGCTCTACTAGCAACGCTACCAATACCGAAGTAATTTTAGTAAGCTAAGTAAATGAAATTGGTGACCTTGTCACCCCGAACAATGATGTGTAGGGTTAGTAGGATAAGTAAACTAAGAAACCTAAGTAGAATTCTAAATAACATACGTGACTACTCCACTAGCCACTCTACCCATACCAGAGTAAGTTAAGTATGCTAAGTAAACTAAGTAAGCTGGGACGTCTGTCCCATCGAGGATGAGTATGGTAAGTAGGATAAGTAAACTAAGTAACCTGAGTAGAATTCTAAGTAACATAAGTAAGGAAAGTTACTGCTCTACCAGCAAAGCTATCAATACCAAAGTAAGTTGAGTAAGCTAAGTAAACTAAGTTGGGCGACCTTGTCACTCCGAACTCCTGAGTAGGGTAATATGCTCTATAAAAGGGTTATCCTTTGGAAGCAAGGAATACAATTCAGAACTAACAAATATGGAGTGTACATGTTTTCTGGGCCAGACTAGCTAGTTTCGGCCAATTAGGCCTCATCAGTGACCCTCAGATATTTTCACAATTCCACAATCGAATCAACGATCCCAGAGGACAAGAACATATAATCTACACTATGATGTAGGGCAGGGAGACGTTTTACCGCCGCCACACATTCCCACACACCAGCTGTAGTGAAGTTAAATATGTTCTATAAAAGGGTTATTCTTTGGAAGCAAGGACTATACCACAGAACTGACAAAAATGGAGTGTACATGTTTTCTGGGCCACACTAGCTAGTTTCGGCCAATTAGGCCTCATCAGTGACCCTCAGATATTTTCACAATTCCACAATGGAATCAATGATCCCAAAGGACAAGAAAATATAATCTACACTATGATGTAGGGCAGGGAGACGTTTTACCGCCGCCACACATTCCCACACACCAGTTGTAGTGAAGTTAAATATGTTCTGTAAAAGGGTTATCCTTTGGAAGCAAGGAATACACCACAGAACTAACAAATATGGAGTGCACATTTTTTCTGGGCCAGACTAGCTAGTTTCGGCCAATTGGGCTTCATCAGTGACCCTCAGATATTTTCACAATTCCACAATGGAATCAATGATCCCAAAGGACAAGAAAATATAATCTACACTACGATGTAGTAAGCTGAGTCAGCTAAGTAAACTAAGTTGGCGACAATGTCAGCCCGAACAATGATGAGTAGGGAAAGTAGGATAAGTAAACTATGTAACCTAAGTGTACTTCTAAGTAACGTAAGTAAGTCACTGTTTTACTAGCTATAGCACCATTACCACAGTTATTTAAGTAAGCTAAGTAAACTGAGTATGCGGTGAAGTCTGCCCCAACGAGGATGAGTAGGGTAAGTAGGAAAAGTAAACTAAGTAACCTGAGTACACTTCTAAGAAACATAAGTGAGGTATGTTACTGCTCTACCAGCAACGCTACCAATACCAAAGTAATTTGAGTAAGCTTAGTAAACGAAATTAGCGACCTTGTCACCCCGAACAATGATGAGTAGGGTAAGTAGAATAAGAAAACTAAGTAACCTAAGTAGAATTCAAATAACGTAAGTAAGGTAAGTAACTGTCCTACTAGCTACACCACCCTTACCACAGTAAGTAAAGTAAGTTAAGTAAACTAAGTAAGCGGCGAAGTATGTCCCAACAAGGATGAGTATAGTAAGTAGGATGAGCAAACTAAGTAACCTGAGTAGAATTCTAAGTAACATAAGTAAGGTAAGTTACTGCTCTACCAGCAATGCTACCAATACAAAAGTAATTTGAGTAAGCTAAGTAAACGAAATTGGCGACCTTGTCACCCCGAACAATGAGGAGTAGGGTAAGTAGGATAAGTAAACTAAGTAACCTAAGTAGAATTCTAAGTAACGTACGTAAGGTTAGTAACTGTCTTACTAGCTATATCAGCCTTACCACAGTATGTTTAGTAAGTTAAGTAAACTAAGAAAGCGGCGAAGTCTGCCCCAACGAGGATGGGTATGGTAAGTAGGATAAGTAAACTAAGTGACCTAAGTAGAATTCTAAGTAACATAAGTAACTACTCCACTGGCCACTCTACCCATACCAGAATAAGTTGAGTAAGCTAAGTAAACTAAGTAAGCGGCGGTGTCTGTACCGAAGAGGAAGAGAAGGGTAAGCAGGATAAGTAACTACTCCACTAGCCACTCTACCCATACCACAGCAAGTTAAGTAAGCTAAGTAAAGTAAGAACGATGATGAGTAAGGTAAGTAGGATAAGAAAACTAAGTAACCTGAGTAGAATTCTAAGTAACATAAGTAAGGTAAGTTACTGCTCTATCAGCAAATCTACCAATACCAAAGTAAGTTGAGTAAGCTAACTAAACTATGCTGGCGACCTTGTCACTCCGAACAATGATGACTATGGTCAGTAGGATAAGTAAACAAAGTAACCTAAGAAGAATTCTAAGTAACGTAAGTAAGGTAAGTAACTGTCCTACTAAGTATACCACCCTTACAACAGTAAGTTAAGTAAGCTAAGTAAACTAAGTAAGCGGCGAAGTCTGCCCATAGAGGATGAGGAGGGTGAGTAGGATAAGTAAACTAAGTAACCTAAGTAGAATTCTAAGTAAGGTAAGTAACTACTCCATTAGCCACTCTACCCATACAGGAGTAAGTTAAGTAAGTTTAGTAAACTAAGTAAGCGGCGAAGTCTGTACCGAAAAGGGTGAGTAGGGTAAGTAGGATAAGTAAACTAAGTAACCTGAGTAGAATTCTAAGTAACATAAGTAAGGTAAGTTACTGTCCTACCAGCAACGCTAGCAATACCAAAGTAAGTTGAGTACGCTAAGTAAACTAAGCTTGCGACATTGTCACCACGAACAATGATGAGTAGGGTAAGTGGGATAAGTAAACTAAGTAATCTACATAGAATTCAAAGTAGAATTCTAAGTAACGTATCTCAGTTAAGTCAGTGTCCTACTAGCTATAGCACCATTACCACAGTAAGCTAAGCAGAATTCTAAGTAACCTAAGTAAGGTTAGTTAATGCTCTACCAGCAACGCTACCAATACCAAAGAAAGTTAAGTAAGCTAAGTAAACTAAATAAGCGGCGAAGCCTGTACCGAAGAGAATGAGTACGGTAAGTTGGATAAGTAAACCAAGTAACCTGAGTAGTAACATAAGTAAGGTAAGTTACAGCTCCACCAGAAATGCTACAAATACCAAAGTATGTCCAGTACGCTAAGTCAACTAAATTGGCGGCCTTGTCTCTCGGAACAATGATAAGTAGGTTAAGTAGGATAAGTAAACTAAGTAACATAAGTAGAATTCTAACGTGAATTCTCGATTTGCCAGAGAATTCTAACCCGAACGTGTCTAAGTAGAATTCTTTGTCTTATTAGATAGGTAAGCAACTACTCCACCAGCTACGCTACCCATACCAGGGTAAGTTAAGTAGCTAAGTAAACTAAGTAAACATAAGCACATATAATGGGGAGTATATTTATGTTACCGGTTTCAAAATTTCATGATATGTCACACATTGTGAAAAGACATATGTGGCAAATTATTTAAAAAAAATATAGGTTGACAAGAATGGGAACATGCCTAATTTTGAAAATGAGTTCAGTCTTTTTTTTAAGCTAAAATTTTAGACATTTTTAAAGTAAAATATTTGATAATATGAATACAGATGAGCTCATATTAAAATAGTCCCTGATAAAGCCCTTCAATATTACGATGGACATAATTGAAGATCAAGTTGAATTGTATTTGTAATACTGATAATTTGTGTAAAGGGTATAAGTCTGAGTAAGAAGTGTGTGTGTGAATTCGGGTTTAACGTCGCTTACAACAATTTTTCAGTCATATCACGACGGTGTCTGGTTGCGACAGGGAGCTCAATGCTCACGTTTATAGTGCTGCCTCACTGAAGTATCATGACCCAGACACATTACATGATACCACACCCAGTCACATTATCCTGACACTGGATCGACCAGTCCTAGCTCTACCCCGTAATTCTGAGTGCCAAACGAGGAGCAGCTAGTACCATTTTTAACGAATTTGGTATGTCGCGGCCCGGGATCGAACCCGAGACCTCCCGTTCCCCGGAGCGGACACTCTACCAACTGAGCTATCGGGGCCGGTCTGAGTAAGGAGTAAGTCAAGGAACTCTCCTGAGGCCCAATTTTCTTTACTCAAAGATATAAAGTCATTTTACAGATGCAGAGCCTCTCGTAAATGAAATTCAAACTTTGAAGAAAATCCGTGCGTGGGCAGATTTGAGACCCTAGCTTACAAAGACATTATTAAAACACTCAAGCCAAAATTCCTCAGAGACATTATACAAATTACCAAGACATTCTGAAAACCCTCGCTTCATTTTTCCTCAACGCCATTACACAAACTATCAAAACATTCTTAAAAGCCCCAATACATTCTTCCTCACGACATTTTAAAACTTACCAAGACATTCTAGAAACCGTTGATTCATTCTTCCTCACTGACATTATGAAAATTACCAAGACATTCTTAAAACCCTCAATACATTCTTCTCAAAGACATTTAACAAATTACAAAGGCATTCCAAAAACCTGCTTACAACTTTTGATTTTGAGATTGTAAATTTTCCTTTTTTGGATGGTGATGTTCCTCCTGCGCCATCCTATGGCGTTTATATTTCGCAATTAATTCGATTTGCCAGAGTGTATATTCATGAAACTGACTTCAACACTCGTAATAAATTGTTAACTGCTAAACTTCTTAATAAGGAACTACGCAAAGCCTTTTCAAAATTTTATAGACGCCATTCTGATTTAATTTCAAAATTCAATATTGGAAATCTCTTCTGCAACAAGGTCTATCGGAACCCGAATTTTGTGGTGACTTAGTATACAAATTCAGAAAAAAATATATAACCGCAGTGACTTCAGTACCCAATTTCGTAAAATCATTCTTCGATATAAGAAGATAGGGTACAATATAAATGCTATACGACAGTCTGCATGCATGGTAGTTAACCCAATCACGGTTGACAGCGTTGCTTCCCTTTTTAAAATGCACGGCCGTGGGTCATGACTCAGATTCTATGACGGTTCTGGCGTAAAGGCTTACTGAGAATTAGAGAGATCTAACTCAATGTAATGTTGGTTGGTGCCTGATGCTCTGTCTCTGGTCGGGCCCATCGGACTCTATCTTGGTTTTCTTTTGCTCCAGCATTTCAGGGGTTTCTTGCTGTCGTGTCCTCACCGTTGTTTCATCTCTGTGGTTGTTTGATTTTTTGTGTTCACGGAGGTGTTGCACTGATGAGTTAGGATGCCCTCATGCGGACTGAACAAATTATTTGTCTAAATTGCAGCGGAAGTAAGGGCGAGGATTGTGGCCACGTAAAATCGATTTAAGCCCCCCCCCCCCCCCCCCCGCACACATACCAGTGGAATTGAATTCGTTTCACTGACCGTTCCAAGGCGTTTTTTCTGTCGCGGTTTGTTTTTGTTATGGTCTGTCTTTGAGTGTTTGTATCGCTTATATTATTTTGTTTTGGATAGCAAATTGGCCATTTTGTGGGAAAGTAACGTTCCTTTTGGCTGCCCGCTATTGATGTTTCCATTAGGGTCTGTTGTTTCATGTTTGTGTTTCTTTCCCTTTGGTGTCTCTGATGGGAGCTGTGGGTAAATTGTATAGATTCCTGATCATTGCCTAAACTTAGAACTATTTTCTTAAAAACCCTTAATAGACTACATTCATTTTACAAATTACAGAGACATTTTTAAAACCGGATATATTTTTTCAAATTAAATAAGAAAAATGTTTTAGAAAGCCACAAATATATAGTTACTCACTGACATCTGACATTAAACCATTCTTAAACCCGGAAATACATTGTTTTTCAGTGCATTTTATCTAACAAACTGTGCGGTTACAAATTTGTTCATTTCTAATACATTGCTTTATGAAACAAAAGGCAACTTAACCAGGGCCTTAGGTTATAGAACTTTTTTACTCAGCTTTAGCGAGTACGTATGATTCAATGCTCATAAACATCAGAATATAAAAATTCCCACGGTTTTCTGTGTAATATAAAATGGCATTTGTCCTGCCCATAAAGACTGTGGATATTTATGAGCAAGACAAATTCATGCTCAGATGAGATGAGCATGCAAAACTTAAAAACGTATAATTTTGGTCCTGGGGCATTAGGAAATTTACGGCAACTATAAGAGATTTCATTTCTCTTACTTCCCTTCGAAAGTCTCTTAACAAACTGCCATCTTAACAAACTACCGCTTGAAAACACGCCTTCACTTGTCTGGTGTTGATGTGTTCATTAAAATTTCACATGCTAGCCGTCAGCTGAAAAGACAAGATCCCCACCCCTCTCTTCAAGGGTCATTTAAAAAATCTTAAGAATGACGCCATATATTGTGAACTCTTAAAATTATATTGAAGTATATACTTTTTTATAGTTTAGATTGTAAAAACTAGTATTTGTATATAATGCATAAATAATGAAATATTTTAGCATCTCCCCCTACCGAAGGTTCCGCCTATTAGAATGATAAGCTCGGTTGCCTGACTCTTTCTTCCCTAAAACAACTGGAGTGATTTCGATTACATTGCATAAGCAGCCTCCTGGCAATGCGGAAAAGGAAACTTACATGTAGTTCGAATATGTCCGGGTCACGTGACCATGTTAGCTGCAATGCCCATATTAAACGATAAAAAACTAAAATCATCTCCAGAAATCGGCGGACCAACAGCTTTGAAATTTGACATGTAGCAAAAGGTAGCTGAGAACTACCACAATTGATGTCATAGGCTACTAAAGAACCATTATAACCCACTGTTTTTCTATTTTTTTCCATACAGAACCTAAATGACTGTATTTGACCTTGATGTAGAATAGGACATGGTCAACAAAGGGACATCATTTTAACAAATTTGGTAAGGTCCGAGTCCCAAAAGCTGTTTACCAAGTGTCATGCTCATTGGTCATTCGATTCTTGAGATGAAGATTTTTGAGGTCCTTACCATATATGGACATGGCGGTCATCCTGGTCATGTGACTCAGATATTACGAATAGACTTTCGCCACCAGCCCCCACCCACCCACCCATGGAGTCTGCACATATAATTTGGTTTCAACTTGCTTCGCAGTGTCAGAGAAATGACCATTTGGCAATATTGACGACGCTGATGACTGTCGATCCTATAAGCTCCCCTAAAAACCTTCACCTTTGGTGAGCTAAAGAAGGAATCTAACGTCATTGTGAATGCTCGCCTTGCAATATTCTGAATTTAAAATGCAACAACAGATATAATTTATAAATTAAAATAAGTTTTAAAGAGTTGTCTACCCTGTTTGCTCTTTGCGCAGCTTTATTCAAAACAGACATTGTGCTAGACTCTGGTTGCAATCAAATAACTGACTTGTTATTTTAGAAACTCTTTATTACCTACTCTTACATTTCGGTTGTAACATTAACGATTATAAAAAATGCTGTATCAGGGGGAACAACCTACGTCAGAGCAGTGACGTCATAACCAGTCTTAGGTTTGCCGGCGTTTACTACACAAAAGGCATTTGTCACAACAAGTAGGCGCAGTCGGTGCATTAGGTCATAAAAGAATCAAACACACTGAAATCTGTCCCTGAAATGTGGCCTTTTGTTTAAATAATTCGACACAAACTGATTTGGCAATGATGTCGGAACTATCATTGTTTACAGCGCCGAATCAAATCTCGTGGCGAAGCTATCGAAGCCTTTACAATGTTTCTATGTGGAATTAACTCACTGATAGGATGCAAATATTGTTTGTTACCAGCTGAAGTGGGTTTTCGTAATGTGCATATCTAGTTTAAAGCATTTTATTTACCCTATTTATACCAATATGGCTGCTTCTGAAATGGGTACGACATCTCTGCTATGACGTAGGTTGTTGCCCCTGTGTATGAAATTCTTGAACCTGTCGGTTCGCATTCTGTTATATAATTCTGTACGCGAAGCAGCAGGACTAATTAGCATTCATTGTCTGCAGATTTGAGCATGAAAATGCATAACCAGAAACAACCTTTAAAATTTTCTTGAAAAATATCGATAGCTAGCTACGAGTATAAAGGCGACATGGCAATGTAGAACACACTCTATAAATGTGCAGGCTGATCTGAGCCTTCGTTAGCCACACGTCATCTTGTATGTTTTGTTGTGTCTGGTGTGCCAGTTGCACTTTACTGGTACTTTAGAAAATCTATGTATTTCATTAGCCGAGTGCCGTGCATAGCTGCAAAAGTTGGTTCATTTTCCTTGTCAGTCAACACTGAACCATTTTATGATCAACCCAAATGGGCATGACAAATTATCATTTTATGCTGACTGGACCAAGAAAAGATCCTAATTTGTTTTGGCATGTAACGGAAATCGAAAATCGATCGGAGCTGAAACCGACCGAACATGAGTACTGGTAAACCGATAAGGAGGTTTAAGCCTGCCTAGGCAAGGTGTTGCAAGCCGGGCCGACCCTGCATATTAACTCTAGCGGTTTCTTTTGGGCGTAAGGGGTTGAGGGGTAAGGGACCCATGAAATTTGAAGCAACGTCTCCAAAATAATGTGGACGGGGACGTAAAAGCCCTGGCAAAGCGGTGCGAGTCGGCCCGTCCATACTTGTAAACCCTATTGGTTTCGTTGGGCGGCAGGGATTGAGATGTCATTTCATCTCAATGTCGGATAAAAATCCCACAAAATTGGAAGCAACGTCTCCAAAATGACCTATACAGTTTTGACAGGGACGTTAAACCTCAAATCAAACAAACAAACGAACAGATATACCTATCAAATTCGCAAACTTTATTTAACAAGACGGCCCAGAGGGCCCTGAATCGCTCACCTGAGAATTAGTGTCTCTAGTACATTCTAGGCCCAAGGGCTATAATTTGAACAAACTTGGTAATGGTCCACTTGATGAAGCTTCATACCACATATCAAAGACCTGGGCCTTCTGGTTTCAGACAAGAAGATTTTTACAGGTTTTCCCTATATAAGCCTATAAACAAGAGGACCATGATGGATCTAATTCGCTCACCTGAGCTAAAAAGTATGCATGTGGGTCCCAGGGTGTGGCAATTGTTGGCCCCAGGTCTACAATTTGAACAATCTCGGTAGACCCCGGTGCGGGGGCATTTTGACCGCAGGGCTATAATTTATACAATCTTTGTAAAGGTCCACTAGATGAAGCTTCATACCAAATATCTAAGACTTGACCCCTATGGATTCAGACAAGAAATATTTAAATGTTTTTCACTTATAAGTCTATGAAAAACCAGTGGGCCCCATCGCGGGGACATTTTTGGGCCTAAGGCTGTAATTTGAACAATCTTGGTAGCGGTCCACTAGGTGAAGCTTCAAACCAAATATCAAAGACCTGGGCCTTCTGGTTTCAGACAAGAAGATTTTTAAAGGTTTTCCCTATATAAGCCTATGTAAAACCAGTGGGCCCTGGTGCGGGGCCATTTTTGGTCCCAGGTCTATAATTTGAACAATCTTGGTAGAGGTCCACTAGGGTGAAGCTAAATACCAGGTATCAAAGACCTGGGCCCTTTGGTTTAAGACGAATATTTTAAATGTTTTTCCCTTATAACTCTATGTAAAACTAGTGGGCCCTGGGGTCATAATTTGAAAAATCTCGGTAGAGGGCCCCTAGGTGAAGCTTCGTACCAAATATCAAAGATCTAGGCCTTCTGGTTTCAGACAAGAATATTTTTGAAGGTTTTCCCTATATAAGCCTATGTAAAACCAGTGGGGCCCAACGCGGGGGTATTTTTGGCCCCAGGGCCATACTTAGAACAATCTTGGTAGAGGTCCACTACGTGAAGCTACATGCCAAATATCAATGACTTGGGCCTTCAGGATTCAGACTATTTAAATGTTTTTCCCTTATAAGTCTATGAAAAACCGGTGGGCCCCAACGCGGGGCCATTTTGGGCCCAAGGCTATAATTTCAACGATCTTGGTAGAGGTCCACTAGGTGCAGCTTCAAACCAAATATCAAAGACATGGGCCTTCTGGTTTCAGACAAGATGGTTTTAAAGATTTTCCCTATATAAGCCTATGTAAAACCAGGGGGCCTGGTGCGGGGCCATTTTTGGATCTAGGGCTATAATTTGAACAAGCTTGGTAGAGGTCCACTAGACAAAGCTTCATACCAAATATCAAAGACCTGGGCCTTCTGGTTTCAGACAAGAAGATTTTTAAGGTTATCCCTATATAACCCTATGTAAAACCGGTGGGTCCCGCCCCGGGGCTTTTATTGGCCCCAGGGCTATAATTTGAACAATCTTGGTAGAGGTCAACTAGGTGAAGCTTCATACCAAATATCAAAGACCTGGGCCTTCTGGTTTCAGACAAGAAGATTTTTAAAGGTTTTCCCTATATAAGCCTATGGAAAGCCAGGGGCGCTGTATAAGGCCCCCGGCACGGGGCCATTTTTGGGCCCAAGGCTTTAATTTTAACAATCTTGGTAGAGGTCCACTAGACGAAGCTTCACACCAAATATCAAAGACCTGGGCCTATGGTTTCAGACAAGAAGATTTTTCAAGGTTTTCCCTATATAACCCTATGTAAAACCGGTGGGCCCCGCCCCGGGGCCATTTTTGGCCCCAGGTCTATAATTTGAACAATCTTGGTAGAGGTCAACTAGATGAAGCTTCACACCAAATATCAAAGACCTGGGCCTTCTGGTTTCAGACAAGAAGATTTTTAAAGGTTGTCCCTATATAACCCTATGAAAACCGGTGGGCCCCGCCCCGGGGCCATTTTTGGCCCTAGGGCTATAATTTAGACAATCTTGGTAGAGGTCAACTATGTGAAGCTTCATACCAAATATCAAAGACCTGGGTATTCTGGTTTCAGACAAGAAGATTTTTAAAGGTTTTCCGAATATGAGCCTTTGTAAAACCCGGGGCCATGGCGCGGTGTCATTTTTGGCTCTATATATAGAGCTTTAATTTGAACAATCTTGGTAGAGGTCCACTAGACAAAGCTTCATACCAAATATCAAAAACCTATGCCTTTTGTTTCAGACAAGGTTTTTTAAGGTTTTCCCTATATACCACTATGTAAAACCGGTGGGCCCCGCCCCGGGGCCATTTTTTGCCCCAGGGCTATAATTTGAACAATCTTGGTAGAGGTCAACTAGATGAAGCTTCATACCAAATATCAAAGACCTGGGCCTTCTGGTTTCAGACAAGAAGATTTTCCCTATATAACCCTATGTAAAACCGGTGGGCCCGGCCCCGGGGGTATTTTTGGCCCCAGGACTATAATTTGAACAATCTTGGTGAAGGTCTACTAGAAGAAGCTTCATACCAAATATCAATGACCTGGGCCTTCTAGTTTCATACAAGAAGATTTTTAAAGGTTTTCTCCTATTTTTCCCTTTTTGTTGCCATGGCAACCAAAGTTCTGCATGGAATTATATTCTTTGAACAATTTTGAGAGAGGACCACCTAAGGATTATTTCTGCCAAGTTATATCAAAATCTGTTCAGTGGTTTAGGAGGAGATGTTGTTTGAAGAAATTGTGAATGGACGGACGGACAGACGAGGACGAGGACGACGGACGGTGATCGATCACAATAGCTCATCCTGAGCCTTTGGCTCAGGTGAGCTAAAAACCAAAGTGTCCCGGGGTTGGGGCATTTTTGGCCCAAGGACTATAATTTGAATAATCTTGAAAGAGGTCCACTAGATTAAACTTCACACCAAATATCAAAGATCTGGGCCTTGCAGATTCAGAGAAGAAGATTTTTAAAGATGTTCCATGAATAAGCCTATGTAAAACCAAAGACCCCCCCCCCCACCGGGGTGGGGGCATTTTTGGCCCCAGGACTATAATTTGAACAATCTTGGTAGAGGTCCACTAGGTGAAGCTTAATATCAAATAGCATAGCTAGGGCCTTGTGGTATCAGAGAAGAAGACTTTTAAATATTTTCCTTAATTAAGCCTATGAAAAACCAAAGGGTCCCGGGGTGGGGGTATTTGTGGTCCCAGGGCTATAATTTGAACAATCTTGATAGTGATCCAATAGATGAAGCGTCACACCTAATATCTAACACCTTGGCCTTGCAGTTCCTGAGAAGAAGATTTTTTTTAAAGATTTTCTCTATATAAGCCTATGTAAAACCGAAGGCCCCCGGGGCGGGGGCATTTATGGCCCCAGGCTATAATTTGAACAATCTTGGTAGAGGTCCATTAGATTAAGCTTCACACCAAATATCAAAGACCTGGACCTTGCGGTTTCAGAGAAGAAAAGTTTTAAAGATTTACCCTACATAAGCTTAGGTAAAGCCAAAGGCCCCCTGGGTGGGGCATTTTTGGCCCAAGGGCTATAATTTGAACAATCTTGGTAGAGCTCCACTAGGTGAAGCTTCATACCAAATACCAAAGACCTGGGCCTTGTGGTTTCAGAGAAGAAGATTTTTATAGGTTTTCCCTATATGAGCCTATGAAAAACCAAATGGTCCCGGGGTGGAGGCAATTTTGGCCCCAGGGCTATAATTTGAACAATCTTGAAAGAGGTCCACTAGATGAAGCTTCACACCAAATATCAAAGATCTGGGCCTTGCGGTTTCAGAGAAGAAGATTTTTAACGATTTTCCCTGTATAAGCCTATGTAAAACCAAAGGCCCCGGGGCGGGGGCATTTTTGGCCCAAAGGCTATAATTTGAACAATCTTGGTAGAGGTCCACCAGGTAAAGCTTCACACCAAATATTAAAGACCTAGGCCTTGTGGTTTCAGAGAAGAAGATTTTTTGAAGATTTTCCCTAAATAAGCCTATGTAAAACCAAGGGCCCCCGGGGCGAGGTCATTTTGGCCCCCAGGGCTATAATTTGAACAATATTTGTAGAGGTCCACTGGATGAAGCTTCATACCAAATATCGAAGACCTGGGCCTTGCGGTTTCAGAGAAGAAGATTTTTAAAGTTGTCGTTTAAAAAATATATTTTTAGCTCCTATGACCTAGATGTGCAATGGATCGGAACCATTTGAACAACTTTGAAAGGGAACCACCTAAGGATCATTCCTGTGAAGTTTGGTCAAAGTAGAAGTAAAACAAAGATCAGGAATTGATACAATTAACTTACTCCACCCATAAAAGGGAAAGGAATACAAACATTAAGCGACCAGACAATAATGGAAACCTAAACAAAGGAAGGCCATAAGGACAGTTACTTTCCCACAAAATGGCCATATGGCCATCCAAAATAAAAGACACAAGTGATACACACAGTAAGTAACAAACAACAACATAAATAAATCGCCACAGAAGAGCCGCCTTGGAACGGTCAGTGGAAGATTTCCACTGGGGGGCTTAAATCGATTTTACGTGGCCACAATCCTCGCCCTTACTTCCGTCGCAAAATCTGATCAGTGGTTTAGGAGGAGATGTCATTCGAAGGAAAAGTTTACGCATACTCGCACACACGCACACATGCACGCACGACGGACAAAAAGTGATCCCAAAAGCTCACCTCGTCACTATGTGACAGGTGAGCTAAAAAGGAAACAACTTTTAGAACTTAAAGTTTGCTTTCCGATATATACTGAGTCAAAAAAGTTCCTATACATAAAATTGCTACTGTTACCATAGTTACTACAAATGAAAAAAAAAAAAAAACAACAACAAAAAAAAAAAAACATAAAATTTGTTTTGTTTTAGTTAGAGGAGTCATTTTACCATGTAAAAGTCCAAACTGATTTTGTTCATGTAAACTCGCCAGCCTGGTCTATTGTTTCAAACACCCAGGGGGTCACTGTGACAATTTCGCAGAATAAATCATTACAAAGGCCAAAATTTAACACCATAAAAAATTACACTTAGCGAAAGATTTCTAAACTTTGATACATGTAACATTTTATTAGATATCCTCTGTGCCTATTTACAAAAGGTTTGTAACTTTAGTTCCATTCGCTATGAGAAACAGACGATCGCGTATAGGCCTCCTATTCGTTGAAGTTGTGTGCAAAATGCTGATTTCATTTGAAACTCCATAAAAAATTGCAATTGGTAGTGCTACATGCTGCATGAATTTTCTACATTATTTTCCATCATGATTAACAGCAATGGTGGCAACAAAGCGCTTTTTAAAGAAACTGCAAAAATTGAATGACAGGTACAGAAATAGCAACAGTTTGAAAATTGCTATAGTTTTCATTGAAAGGGAGATAATCTGAGAATTTCAAAAATTAAAGCTTTGATTGTAGGGCAAGATCATGAGATATTGGAAATGTAAAGTGAGTTTCGATGATCAGTGGTCATGATCTTTCATCTCTGACAAAAAAAAAAAAAATGATCATCTGCGCATGCGCAATGCCAAAAAATCCTTGCAGAACCTTTCTAGGCACATATTGCAAGACAACTCTTGAGCAGAATAGTATGGGCAAATGTAAATGTATGCATTTTGTAGGTAAACGTCCGATTCGCATGTTTACAACCACGCTTAGCTGAATGGCTGCCGGATAGCTACTGGAATTTACCCGAAAGTTGGTATACTTACTTTTTTGACTGGGTATATTTTGTCCCTCTTGAAAAGGTGTCTATTCTTAAAGGAAATAATTTCTTTCCTTTAGGAGTAGACTCTATTGACGAGGGAAATATATTTAAGAAGGTTGCCCCCTGAAGGTGAATCCATTACCACAAAAATGTGTTTCCTTTTTTTTTTTTCATGCTATGGTGAATTTACGATGAGCAGCTTTATAACGCTTCATAAAGTGACAATGAATGATTCGGGTAGGCCGCTTATTATAGACTTTTCTAGGTACTGTCGGTATTGTCAGAAAAGATACCTGGACAAATTTGTTTGTGTTCGATCACGCTTTTCCTATGTGCAAACCGTCTGCCACAGGTGGGGCACGCGTATCTCTGTGGATCCACATGAGCATACTGCCTATGTTCCCTGAGTGTTTTTGCCGTTCTAAACATTTTCTCACAAATATCGCATTTGAATGACGGAGCTCTGTCTCTTTGACCACACACTTTCAAATGATCGGATAACCTTCCAAAACTTTTTCCACAGAGTGAACACTGCTCCTTGTTCTCGTGAACAGTCACGACGTGACGTCGAAGGTTTTGGTTCAGCATAAATCCACTTCCACAAATATTACAGACAAATTTATAAGCGTCAGTGCTATGTGCCACTTGTTTGTGCACATAGAGGCCCGCGCTTTGCTTGTAAGCTTTTCCACAGATATGACATACATACCCTTTCTGATCACTATGTTTGCCTTCATGTTGTTTTAAGTCCCACCGTGTGATGAAACCAGCACCACACTCACTACATACAAACGGTTTCACATCTTTGTGGCGTTGGAGATGACGTCGCAGAGAAATGTTATCCCTAAAGACCTTGAAACATATTTCACAAGTCTGTGAAACTGGTCGAAGTGTGGAGGGTTCTTCGAGCTGAAAAAAAGGCAAGATTTTTTAACAGGAAATGACACACTTAAAAAAGAAACCTAGAAGGCACATGACGTAATTGTGACGTCATATCGACGTCGGTGCGACGCCATGACATTTATGCAACGTCACATCTACGTCGGTGCAACGTCGTGACATTGCACCGACGTTTATTTGACGTTGCCCTAGCGACGTGTGATTGCTGGGAACACTGTCAAAAATTTCAGTCAACGTTGAATGCCTGCTGGGAAGGTATCGTATGACCTGATCAGACTACTATGTAAATGACACTCCTCCCACCAGAAGGCAAAAGAGATAAATTCTAGTTGAATAGTATGAGGTCGTTGATAAGCATTGGATACCACCGTATGATCACACTTGTAATAACACTTTTCGGAATTATGTAACGTCCTGACGACGTCCGTGTCAACCATGCAAATTTAAAGGCGATAAAATCTAATTTAAAGTGGTCATCTTACACTCGTCCGTGTCAACCATGCACATTTAAAGGCGATACAATCTAATTTAAAGTGGTCATCTTACACTCTTACATTTCATATGAAATTGATGAAACTCGCCGAAGGCTTGTTTCATAAATTTAGTATGAAATGTCCACTCGTTTAAGAGTCTCTATTTTAAAGCCGCCTTGTGGCAAGTGTGATGGCTGGCACAAACGATACAATCTAATTTAAAGTGGTCATCTTACACTCGTTGTCATTTCATATGAAATTTATGAAACTCGCCGAAGGCTCGTTTCATAAATTTAGTATGAAATGTCCACTCGTGTAAGATCCTCTATTTTAAAGCCGCCTTGTGGCAAGTATGATGGCTGACACAAACGAATGCCTAGTGCTGAGTTGTTCAATACATCGTTAGCTTAAGCAGTTCCCTAGTGGTCAATATCACGGTATTTTTGCTGAAAAATGTAAGTAGTTTTTGCATTTGCGAAAGCTATTCACATTTTTATCAGCAAAAATAGTATTATTATTTGTTTATTTTGGTGCCATATTTGAATGGTCAAATGCTTTAACATTAAGTTGACTAGCGACATCGTTACATATGAGCAACTGAAACCAGGTCTTAGGTGTATCTTGTTATTCATCATATACACTAAATTATTATATTAAGACCACCTTTGGAACTGTTCAAAATGTACCCAAAATCTATATTTTCAGCAGAAAAAAGAACAAGAGGACCATGATGATCCTATACACAGGCCTCATTCTGACCAAGCATTTCAAAACCTGAAAAGACCGATTTTACAGCCTTAACCCTTATCTTGCTGAACACGACAGCCATTGCCTTTGCAAACAGTGTAGATCCAGATCAGATTGCTTCTGAAGAAGCCATCTGATCAGGATCTACACTGTTTGCAATGCAGTTTGTGAATTATATCAAGTAATTTGACTGGTGAATAGTCAGAAAAAGGTGTGACTAAATAACTTTTTTCAGCAGGATAAGTGTTAAATAGTCATTTTAAACTGAGTATAAGAAGAAAAATCAAAATCTGAAAGAAAGGAAGGAAAAAAATCAAGCTTTAAAAGCCTGAAATCCTGCAAATGCCTGAAAAAATATGAGGCCTGTATATTGCTCACCTGAGCTAACAGATTAGAAGTTTCAGGCCTTGAAGTTCCAATCTTTTCCGAAGGATTTATGCTGATGACAAGGTCAATCAAAGCACTGAGAGTACTGGTGGGTCGATTGTCTCTGAGTGTCAGTTGGGAAAATAGTCCTGAACTGAGAATTGAACTGTTCGGTTAACTCTTAGATTCCAGTATTTCTAAGCAAGCAGTATAAACCTGATCAGACACCGCGTTAAGTGGCGTCTGATTAGGTGTTCACTGGTTGTCAATGACCCAGTGCACGAGCTCAGTCAAGATTTTTACACTGCATTCTAACGCCACAGGGAGACGACTATCGATGCTATAAACAACCGGTACCTGCATTTTGTACATGGTCAGCGACAGTCAAGTGTATTAAGGGACTGTATGGTCACCAAAATTGTTTCTTTGCTGTTGTTTCTTCTTATCATGTTCGATTTGAAATATGATTATATGTCTTTATCATTTGACGTCGCGTCTGAGAGTGTAATAACGCCATGTAATAAATTCGATAATCCATTAGTGGATTAAATATGCAAATTAGCTAGATATGCCCCATAACGTTACATGTACGCCGTCCTAAACGACGTCGCGTTTACTAATGGCGGAATATTGACATTTTTGTAAACCATTGTGAATAAAATGCGTTTTAAATATCATATGATACATAGAATCTTGCATTCGTGCCCATGTATTATTGGATTTATTAAACTCGTTGAGAAAAAGGGATAAAATGCTCGGCAGAGCCTCGCATTTTATCCCTTTTCCTCAACTCGTTTAATAAATTCAATAATACATGAACACTCATGTAAGATCCTCTATTTATCTTTTCTTGGAAGCATTCCAGCCTGAATAAAGTTTTTAATGATATAACAAGAATTAATATATCATATGAAAACAAAACGGTCAATATTAGTAATTTTAGGAGATAAAATTTTGTTTATGATGGGGTACCCTTTAAATCTAGTTTGAAGCTGCAACTAATAGTTTTTGTTTTAAACTCATACTCTGCTAAGGTATTATAGATGGTATATTAAAGGTCGAGCTGTCTGACCTCCATAGGAAAGGTGGTGAAAAATCAAACACTGATGAATTATAAAGGCTGATCAAACATTGCATCAACGTCAGTTCTGTTTCTGTGCTTGGAAGACCACATTTCTTCCATTTGCAAAGCTTTAAGCTTTTCTGGCCTAGTTAAGATTATGAAAGATTATGAACACTTGTCTGCAGAGAATTCACTGAAAAGGATAACATTTGAGCAAGTTAAAAATGCCAGATTGGAATTTCTTTCAATTGTGGACTTTACATAGAAAATGACTTTGGATAATGCAGCCGCTATTTTCATCTTCCAACAGCAGCTAGTCACAACGGCCGAGGGGATGTCAACGCTGCTTGTCATGCTGACAGTTCGAGTTCGTATCTCACTGATTGCATTTTGATAAACGTATAAAAAAAATCTGTTTGCTGAGAGCTGATAATACTTTATGAACAATGCCATATGCTGAGATTGAAGTGTGTGTCGTTTATCTGAAACGGGTCTAACAACATTTCAAATCTGAACTTTGAAAATGACTTTGGAAGTCGGTAAAGAAGAGACGTAGAAGACAAGTCAACAGGACTTATAGGATTCTACTACCACCAAGTTCACGTGACGTTACTTGTGCAGTCACCTTGAAACCATGGCCTCTGGACGATCTCATCAGGGTGTTGGACAAGAAGCAAGCATTGAAACTGTTACAGATGTCAAAGATAAGTATTTTTCATTGCTTTCTCATACCTACTCAAATCGGGTGATTAAAGTTGAGACAACCATGCCTGTTCGATGTGCAGCTGCTGTTTGCCACTAGAACTTAGCTTCTATTCTGGTAATCGCTGCCCTCAGCTCGATATGAACTGAATTTGTGCTGACTGGGTCTTAAAGCTCCAAAACAATAATCTCGCCATGCTGCACATTAAATAACAGCGACTCATTATTCTTGAAAACATGTTTGTTTTCTTCTTCATACCACGGTGACGCCAAGTTCTGCAATTACAAGTCAGGTAGTTTTGCTCCAAGTACTCTAGTTTTCACCTGCAACCGAGTTACCTTTGCCATGTTCAATGTTTAAGAAAGCATCATGCTCATCTTATTCAATCCTTTATTGGGACTTGATATGACATGCCTTCCCTTAGGTCATCTATTTATACTGCATCATCCTCACATGAGGATTACTTGCAGCTAGGTCTAGCCTTTATTCATTATGGCTAAATTCATGAATGCGGTCTTCATCATCTGCTTAGCTCGTTTGTGTCTCATAAGGCCTCAGGTTTGCATCGGTTTTCATGTCTCATTGTAAGGTGCCTGCCATTCAGTGTGTTGTAGTCATCTAATCTAATCAAGATGCACAACCTTATTTAGGCCTCATATAGAATGCCACTCAGCCCTCACTTGATTTCTGCTAGCTGTAGATGCAAAGCTGCAAGCATTTGCATGCCTCTCCAGCCTAGAAACTGCTACATGTATCGCCTCTCCTCCGGCTTTTCACTGGGGTTCATGTCAGGTCAACTCGTATATCAACCATTAGACCCCCCCCTTGCCACTCCCCCCTATCTGATTGTGACTTTGCACTTTAAGTGAAAACGTAAAAGAAAGCAAGTTAATTTTAAAGAGAAGCTTAGAAATAACAATTATCTATCATGATGTAGAGCTCTTGTCCTATTGTGCAGACTTAGGTCTTCCAACTGCAGAAATAATATCAGCACAAGTCTTGTCTGATTTTTTGAAGACTCCAGACATACCCGATTTTCTGTCCTTATGAGCCGATTTTGTTGGCCAGTCCATGTTTGTAACAGGTGGTAAACAGTGATGATGAAAGGGGCCTCAGTGGCCTAGTGGATGAGAATGCTGACTCTCATTCATTAGGTCTCTCGCTGCTATGGGTTCGAGCCTGCCTCGGGTCACATGTGAGAAGCCGAGTTCTGCAAAGGAAGTCCATGTGGTTTTCTCCGGGTACTTCAGTTTTTTGACCACCTCTGATTAACTATCTGCTCAATGAGTGAAATAATCTTGAAAGGGACATAAAAACAAAAACAAAAAAACAAAACAAGAGTTTTGCTGACAGTGTCTACAGTATCAGCAGCAATTTAAGACATTGATCAGACTGCATATGACAGGGTCCGTAGTACAATCTGATTGCTTGGCCAAAGCTTGAAGTCTTTCAGCACAAGTGGGTTGGTCACCACTTCTGACAATGCAGACTTTGCAAGACAATGCATGGCGATCTAACTGTCTGGCTGATGTCACAATTTACCAGATTGCACTGCCACTTATACATCTTTAACAAAGGAGTTTTGACAATCATGGCTATCATTTTAATGCAGTAGAAACGCTGTGTTGACTTCTCAAATCCTTACAGTGGAAGATGATAGGACTGCATGGCTTAGTCTCCCATTCTAAGGGTATAAGACAACCAGATTGCATGGCTGTGAATTCAGTTTAAAACTAAGCTTAACAGAAACATAGCTAGGTCTCCAGTTTACAGAGACCGATCAGTCTCTAGTAAGGTTGATCAGAATTCGTTTTGTGAGACGATGATAAGATTTTTCTAACATAACTGAAAGCAAAATCTCCAAATGACCTTAATAGTGCTGATGGGAACGTTAAACCACAACAAACAAACATAATAGAATATTTTGGTATCTTGTAAAACCTCTCTTTTTAATTTTGTTAATTATTTTTTTGGCTGACATAGTTAGTACAAGGCAAAGAGATTAATGTCCACATCTTGTAGTCTGGACCGATTATTTTCCTTCCTCAATGGATTGGGCCAGCCTCGGTAGCTCAGTCGGATGCACGCCTGACTGATGATCAGGCGGACGTGGGTTCGATACCTGCCTGGGTCGGCAACATAATTTTGAAATCTTTTATGCGTTCATTCTATCCCTTCATATCATGTCAGTCGTTTCATGTAGCTGCAAGGGACTGTTCTGCTTCACACTCAGTCACACTGGCCGACTGGGTAGCTACTCACACTGGCTGAGTAGCTGGGATTAAACGCAGACCAGTCACACTGGCTGACTGGATGGTTACTCACACTGGCTGAGTAGCTAGACTGATGGTAACTGCAGACCAGTCCCACTGCTACACACACTGATTCATGAAGGGCATGCAGTTGTCAGTTTCTGGCATAAGAATGTGCAGTGTAGTGGTGAACCGCTTACATACTATGCACTGTACTGGTTAACCGCTTATGCAGTACATGCCAACTGACCGGCTCAAAAATGACCTTAATAGTGTTGACTGGACTCAGAACAAAACTGCATTGTGCCAAAATAGTGGCAGTCATCCTGGACTCTTGTATTTATTCCTAGTACCATGTTTATGATCTTTTTGTGTCAGTTTCCGGATGGAGCAATCCTGGTAGTTCCAGTCTTGTTCAGGTCAGGTGTCTTGTATATCCAACATGAGGATCAAGCTAGTGTTATGGATTGGTACAGAATTTAAGTTCAATTGACAAAGAAGCATTTCCCTACAAAGTGACATATGGATTGGTACAGAATTGAAGTTCAATTGATAAAGAAGCATTTCCCTACAAAGTGACATAAATTTGGTGATGCCAACATTTACTAGAAGAATAATTTAACACACTTTTCTGAACTGCCTTGTGCAACCGATAGGAAAGGAACATTCTTGCTCATGTGGGCTATGACAGTTATTTAAATTCTGGACACACAGCTACATCAGCTGCGAAGATCATGTATGATCCATACCTTAAGACAATGGTCATCCATTATAAAATGAACTGAAGTCATAGTCACAATTTAATCCTTCTGGTGCATAGCACATCTTGAGGATGGCTTGTACATGTTTCTTTGTTAGTGGCAGATGTTAGGCAACTTAGGCTTGACATTGCATGTGAATTGTCTGATTCGCATGATATGTTGGGCCATGTTTTTTCACTGGAAAATGAAGACATTAAGAGCGCAAATTCAAATCTGTCTATCATCTGAACACTATTGGTTTCATTGGGCAACAGGGCTTGAGATGTCATTTCATCTCAATGTCCGGTAAAGTCCCACAAAATTTGAAGCAACGTCTCCAAAATGACCTTTAAAGTGTTGACGGGGATGTTCAACCTCAAATCAAACAATCAAACAAACTGTCTGTCATCTGCTCGGGATTTTTTGTGGTACTTGAAGGGTAAACAAGTTCTAATAATTTACTGATTATGTGTGACAAATGACATGCTGCAGGTACAGATATCCTATATATACTTGCTTATATGTTACTGCTCCTAGTCACTGATACCCCCACTTCTTAATCTTTATTCCTTTTACTTGGGGATCATTCAGTCATGATATTCATTCCTTCATTTTTGGGGAATTCCATTTCATTTTACAAAACATTCATCAAATTATCCCCAAGTTCTACCAGGCTACAAAAGCCTGCTACAATTTATCACTTTTCATGTAGCTGATACTTTGGAATTTCATGTTAATACTGCTTCACACTCAGTCACACTGGCTGACTGGGTAGTTACTCACACTGGCTGAGTAGCTGGATTTCACAGCAAACCGGTCACACTGGCTGACTGGATAGTTACTCACACTGGCTGAGTAGCTAGACTGACATTAACTGCAGACCAGTCACACTGGCTGACTGGATAGCTACTCACACTGGCTGAGTAGTTCGACTGAGAATCAGCATTATCATGTTTTCCAGCCAAATGCAAGTATCGCCAACATGGCAAATGCGCTGTGCTAGCCACACTGATCAGAGCAAGTGCCATGTTTGTGAGCATATGATTCATTCTACCAGCAGCTACTGAAAAGTACGTCCCCCTGGTTCAGCATGGTCTGCATACCGCGTGGCCAGTTTCAGGCCCAGTACAGATGACACTGGTACACAGTCTGAACTAGGACTTCTGGGCCAATGACTGAGCTGGTCCCATTTAGCCAAAATATAAAAGGAATAAAGAGAGAGATAATAAAGAAAACAGAGTACTTGTAGTTTTACTGACCCCTAAACATTATCTGTCATTAAGTCATACTTAATGAAAACTGCCAGGTGACCCGTCATAAACTGTTTTAAAAACTTTCTATTCAAAAGTAGCATCTAACTAACAACGTATCAATAAAATGGTTGACATTTAATTTTCTGTTTCCTATCCCCACTTAGAACACCTACATAGAATAATAACGGGATGGGAACAATTGCGCCCAAGGCGAGTCGTCCCGGCTTTGTGATGATCTGTAGGACGAAACCATCGGGGCTTGGAGAAATAGATTGGGCTGCACGATGCTTCCACGCAGAGCTGATACCGACCGCACATGAGTACTGGTAATCCGCATAGAACGTCTAAGCCTGCCCAGGCCCGTCCATGCATATAATGTCATTTCATCTCAAAGTCGGGTAAAAGTCCCACAAAATTGGAAGCAACGTCTCCGAAATGACCTAAATAGTGTTGACGGGGACGTTAAACCTCAAATCAAACAAAGCAGGACGAAACGTCCCGTTACTGCGGTAGTCAGGGGTTTTACCGTGCTCACCCGCAACGTCATCGATATTTTTTATTGGTCTCCCCTAGAACGCCTGCTTTTATGCCCATTTTGTACTGAAGGGAATCTTCCACTATATATATAGTACAAGTCAATTTCAAAATTTAGGGATGTAAGGTTGTGTTTTCTTCAAAATTTATGTGGAAAACGGCTGATTTTTTTTTTTTTTTTTTTTTTTTTTTTTTTGCAAACAGTGTAGGACCTGATCAGTCGCCGCGTTCTATGGCGACTGATCTTGGCCTGCATTGTTTGCCAGTTACCCGTTTTGGAATTCCCGGTACATGTACACAATGGGTTAATCTGTTTTTTGTTTGATTTGAGGTTTAACGTTCCCGTCAACACTGTATAGGTCATTTTGCAGACGTTACTTCCAATTTTGTGGGACTTTTACCCGACAATGAGATGAAATGACATCTCAAGCCCTGTCGCCCAATGAAATCAATAGGGTTTATAAGCATGGACGGTCCAACTCGCACCACTTTGCCTGGGCAAGTTTAGATCCTCTAAGCTGTTTACCAGTACTCGTGTGCGGCTGGTTTCAGCTCTGCGTGGAAGAATCACGCAGTCCATCTATTTCTCCATGCCCCGATGGGCGGGGGTCGTGGATTAATCTGTACTGAGCTATAAAAAGACGCGATGCGAATTAATCTGTAATACTTTCATTCATTACTTGTACACGGAGAATATATGTCTAAAACTTATAAATATTGAAAAGTAAACAGGTTCATGAAAATTGACAGAAAATACAAAGTATTCTCTTCAGCTGCATCAGCTGCATCAGCAGCTTCATTTTTACAAAGACACATACTTCGTTCGAGATCACTCTGATGCACCACAAAAGTACACTGATGCGGATGTCATAAGGATGCTGGAATATCTAACTGACAATATTTTCGTGGAGTTCAGTGGCCTATTATTTCAGCAAACAATTGGCATACCAATTGGTACTAATTGTGCACCGTTGCTTGCCGACTTGTTCTTGTACTCGTATGAGGCGTAGTTTGTACAAGGTCTCCTCAAAGCAGGCAAGAAACGCCTTGCACAACAATTCAATTTCACCTACAGATATATAGATGATTTATTGTCTCTGAAAAATACTAAATTTGCAGAGTACTTGGAATTCATCTATCCACGTGAACTTGAAATTAAGGAAACAACGGACTGCAACCTCCTCCTCATACTTGGATTGTTATCTCTATATTGACAACGGGAAGCTTACTACTAGGCTGTACGATAAACGAGATGACTTCAATTTTCCCATTGTTAACTTTCCCTTCCTGAGCAATAATATCCCGTCTGCACCAGCATACGGAGTTTACGTTTCACAGTTAATCCGTTATGCTAGAGCCTGTTCAAAGTATCAGGACTTTATGGAACGTGGCAAGGTGCTCACTACCAGGTTGTTATGCCAGGGGTATCAAAAAACCAAACTGGTATCAACACTAAAGAAGTTTTATGGGAGGCACCATGATCTTGTGTATCCGTACAATGTGGCCATTTCCAGAATTATTTCTGATGTGTTTGCCAATGGAATGCCATAGGAGACTTCCAAAACCTCGGACATACCCTTTCCGGCATTTACACCTTTTCTTCGTTCGGGTCGATGGGCATGGTGGGCGAAGTTTGCTTACCAAGTAATGCTTAATATCCGCGGACGCCTGATTACACTCTTCTGGAGTCCATGTCTGTTGATCCGAACATTGATATGTGCCATTTTGTCTAAGGATTAACGATTTTGGATTAACGCTTTGGTACTACGACCTAAACTACTTTTAGATATGAGGAACATTTTAACTGTTTTGAATATGGGGCAATATTTCCTCATGGATGTCTCGGTGGTGAGTAGGTCATCTGCAGCAGCTACCCGTTTTAGTCTTATGTTAAATCTGGGTCGAATGTCGATTACAATCGACCCAAAAACAGGTACTTTCAGCATTCAAGGGAACGTAATACTATGAGGGATGGGCAATACTACCAGTTTTCAAACTCATCCGAACTTTCAATCCCAACCTTCTTATATGCTAGTTTCAGGAAGATTCGATTAAAACTAAAGGACTTATGGTTATGACAAGGTACAGAATAGGCATTTTCAGCAAAGAAGGGGACTTAACTCTGGGAGTAAAGTGCCAACACTGTTAGTTTGCAAACACATTCAAGCTTTTATCTCTTACTTATATGTAAGTTTCAGGAAGGTTATGATTATGACAATGTCAACAAAACCTGCTTCTTATGGTGGTCTATATATCAGTGAAGTTTCATCCACATATTCCATTTAGTAAAGGAATTAGTGCCCAAAAACATTTAATGAGAATTGTTAACGGCAATAACTCCGTGAAATGTAAACATATTTTGTCAATCAAAAATCCCAAACCACTCATACCCAATACTAGTAGAAGCTCCCGTGTGACGAAAGCTCACAAAAATGCATTTTGAGTGGCCACCATGGTACCAAAATTCTCTTTAGTATATTATTTTAGTACTATACCTGGGCAGTATGAAACACAATATTTCCCATTTTTTAAGTCTTGCAAAACATGTTTTATATCATGCCAACATGCGGTACGCAAGTTCACGAATGTGCCAGTTATGTAATAAGACTAACATTAGGACAATGTTGAAATATTAAGGTCTTTTCAGATGTAGTCATTAACAGTGGTGCAATTTACATTTGTTTAACTTGTTTCATGCAGGAAACTCATTAATGAAGTATAAATATGATACACACCATGATTTTAACCAGTAAAATGGTCCAAAATGGGACTATGGTAAGCATATTTGGGGCAAGCTTTTCACGAAAAACTTGTTTTAAGTTAACATAGGCAACTTGTATATTGCTAAATAGTAAATACATTATAAGGTGTTTTTGTAACCAGCATATGCCATGCACACATCCCTTTCTAGAATTTTTAGGAATAAAATAATAGATTGTTTGAGAATTGAGAATACTATTCTCTATTTGGCATAGAATGTGTAAGTATAGCCGCTCCAAAAGTGGTACAGTATAGCTCCAATATATCGTGTTCCGATATTTCGCGATGTCCAATCTATTGCGGTCGCGCCGTGGATCCCGTTTTTTTCCCCCTAAAAATTCATAATTAAACTAGACATGTGTCCAAAGTACACAGATGCCCCCGCCATATATCTTTGTCGATATGGCTTGTACCCATTCTCTAGAATGGCACGGGGGTGTCCGGAGGGACCCGGAGCTGTCCACAGGGACCCAAGGTCTGTGTCAGTGAATGCATCTTATCATAAGGAACAATAATATATATGGTTAAGTGGTGGAAATATGAATTGTTTCTGAGATATAAGGCCTTTTATGAATTGAAGGGGGCGGGGCATGGTCCGGGGTTGACCAGAGGGAAACAAAGTCTGTGTCTGAGAATGTGTCATATCATAAGGAACAATAATATGTATGGTTTAGGTGTTCGAATCTGATTAAGTCTGTGTCAGTCAATGCATCTTATCATAAGGAACAATAATATACATGTACAATAGTGATGGCTGCTTCATAGAAATATTTTCACACAGGATTAGATCAAACTGTGTAGTTTAGCTGCTTAACATCTGCACCAATCTATTCAAACACTTTTATCATTTAATATATTATAGACGATAATGAATGAGCCTCATCATGAGAAAACCTGCAAATTTCATGTATGAACGATAAATATGCAGATAAGCCTGTGTGTACACACAGTGTAATCAGCATCTTTGGCATTAGCACAGTCTTGTCTGGTCCTTCCCTGTTGAATCTCATGGGATGGAAACCCTCTTTGAAATTTCCAAACAAAGGATCAGACCTTTGACCCAAGTGTGCAATTAGTGTCCCAAAACTAAATAATCCAAATCGTTGTTTTTGCTAAATTATATTGCTCATATTGGTGCTATAAATGGTCATGATATTAATATTGTTATTGATGCCCTGGATAGAAACTGATTGTTTAAACATATGGTGTTTATATACTAAATGCTCATATTTTAAATATTTGGATTATGGCACCGACAATAAATACTGTAAATGATGATATTGCCATTGATGACAATGATGATGATGATGATGATGATTTCATCAACAGCTTTAGCTCCATATACACCAGTGAGGCCTTTTCCTTTGAATGTGAATTTTATGTTAAACAGTGAACATTTTTAGCTCACCAGAGCCGAAGGCTCCGGGTTCGGCTCCGGGGGAGCTTATAGGATAGGCAGTTGTCCGTTGTCGTCCGTCGTATGACGTATGTCGTCTGCGTCAACACTTTCAAACGACATCTCCTCTGAAGCCACTGGGCTGATTGGGCCCAAATTTTATCTGTATTATCCTTGGGCTGGGGGATTGACAGTTTGTGTTTTTTATCGAAATCGGCTCATTAGTTTGGTTGCTATGGCAACTTGTAGTTTCCATAGACTTATAATGGGGAAAATTGAAAAATTGGCATTTACTGCCAAGCCTCTGCAGATATTTTGACAAAACTTTCATAGAAATGTATCATAGGCAATCTACTATCTGCCGTATGATTTTAGGCCTTCTGCCTCAGAAACCATATGCTCTAGGAGGCTGAGACTTTATGAAAATATTCACCATATTTGCCTTTACAGTTTTCAGTTTTATTGCTATGGCAACTTAGAGTTTCCATTGACTTATAATGGGGAAAACTGAAAAATGGCATTTGCTGCCAAGTCATTGCAGATATTTTGACAAAACTTACATAAACATGTTCCTTGAGTAAACTTCTCTCAGCCATATGCTTTTATGTCAACCTGAGGGGCCCCTAGGTTGTGCCGGGGCCATGCCCCACCCCCTCCACTTCATAAAACGCCTTATATCTCAGAGACCTTACAGATCCCAACCCCTAAACTATATATATTCTTGTTCCTTATGCTAAGATGCATTAAGTGATACCAACCTGGGGGGGGGTCCCCCGGGATGTGCCGGGGACATGCCCCACCCCCTCCACTTCATAAAATGCCATTTATCTCAGAAACCATTGAGATCCCCACCCCTAAACCATAAATATTCTTGTTCCTTATGATAAGATGGACCCAGTGACACCAACCTGGGGGTCCCCTGGGATGTGCCGGGGCCATGCCCAACCCCCTCCACTTCATAAAAGGCCCAATATCCCAGTAACCTTACAGATCCCCACCCCTAAACATTATATATTCTCGTTCATTATGATAAGACGCATTCATAAAATGCCTTATATCTCAAGAGACCTTACAGATCCCAACCCCTAAACCATATATATTCTTGTTCCTTATGATAAGATGCATTAAGTGACATCAACCTGGGGGTCCCCCGGGATGTGCTGGGGACATGCCCTGCCCCCTCTATTTCATAAAATGCCATTTATCTCAGAAACCATTCAGATCCCAACTCCTAAACTATATATATTCTTTTTCCTAATGCTAAGGTGCATTAAGTGATACCAACCTGGGGGTCCCCAGGGATGTTCTTGGGCCATGCCCCAACCCCTCCATTGCATAATATCACAATATCTTGGAAACCTTACAGATCCCCACCCCTAAACCATATATATTCTTGTTCCTTATGATAAGACACATTCATTGACACCAACCTGGGGGTTTCCCAGGGCCTTGCCCCACCCCTGCACTTCAGAAAAGGCCTTATATCTCAGAAACTGGTCCAAGCCCCACCCCTAAACCATATATATTCATCTTCCTTATGATAAGACGCATTCAGTGACACCAGCTTGTGAGTCCCTGGGGCATGCCCAGGCCATGCCCCACCGCTTGACTTCATTAAAAGCCATATATCTCAGAAATCGTTCAGCTCCCCACCCCCAAACCATATATATTCTTGTTCCTTATGATAAGACTCGTTCAGTCACACCAACTTGGGGGGTCTCTTTGTGCTGAGGCAATGTGCCCCGACCTTCCACTTCATAAAAGGCCATATATTTCAGAAACCATTCAAATCCCCACCCCATAATCATATATGTTCTTGTTCCTTATTATTAGCACACCTACTGTAGGGGTGTCCGCAGGGGTCTTTCCACTTCATAAAAGGGCCTCATATCTCGGAAACTTCAGATTCCCACCCCTAAACCATATATATACTTGGTCCTTATGATAAGACACATTTAGGGACAACAATCTTGGGCTTTCCTGGGATCGACAGGGCATGCTCCAACCCCTCCACTGTTTAAGAGGCCTTATATCTCCAGCCATACAGATCCCCACTGCTAACCCATCCTAGTGTGATAAGATACATTTAGTGATACCAACCAGGGCTCCATTGGGTGCCCCGCCCCTCTACTTCATAAAAGGCCTAATGTTTCATATACTGAATCCACATGGGTGCTCATTTGGATATTGGGGTTCTCTTGGCAGATTAAAATTATACCATGTTAAAATACATGGCTGCAATTGGGCAGTGCCCACCTGAGCTCTGGTGAGCATAGTGGTCCATGGGCCTCTTGTTTATATTCTGGCAGCAATTCGGGACTGTGTGTATTTTATTCATCAAAGAGTTCTTCAGCACATAAGAAATGGCCAAAATTGTTTTTGACTTTGCAAATACTTTGTTTGTAGTGCATATATCATAAATCATAAAATATAAAGACATTTTGCACTGGAGAAAAAGCATAGCTTTCCACAGCATTCTGTCGCACAGTGATATACAATAAATTAAGGTACTTTTTACCATGTCTCGACTCAGAAAATGCCAGTAGATATTGAAAGCATGGTAAATTTGCCATAACCTTATATTGTGGTGTCAGTTATGGTTAATAAATGCTTTTTTGAGTAGTCAGTGTATCTTAAATTGCGAATCCTGTCATTTAACATGGCCATTCAGCAAATTTCGAATAAGCCCAACAGTACCTAAATGTATCCCATAATTTCAAAGCTTTTGCAAGACGTAAAAGTTGGGAAACATCTGTTTTCTACCTTCCAATATGTTGATCTTATAAGGGTTATGGCTTAAATTTTTGGTACTTTCAGACCACCTATTGCTCAATCTCAATAGCTTGGAGCTCTTACTTTACCAATGTGTATTCAATATTTGAAGAATATCCGTGAAAAAATGTTCAAGTTATTGATCGAAAACGTCAAAAAAATCCTAATTTTGAACTAAAAAGGGCCGTAGGTCTGTAAAACGTTAACGGATTTTGCCCATTAACAATCCCATTCCAGTCATTCTCGGTATAAACATGAATGCAAGATTTGAAAAAAAAATCCGTGAAAGACTACTCAAGTTATCGATCGGAGATGGTGCGGACGGACGGACGGACGGACGGACAGACACTCGAAGGTATATCATAAACGGTGATGACAAGGTAAAAAACGGCATTTTCTGCAAACAAGGTGGCGTAACTCTATGATAAATAAGCCTAACTCGCCGGTTTTTGAATTCATTCGAGCTTTCATCCCTGACTTGCTAATGTGTAAGTTTCAAGAAGACCCGCTCAAAACTGAAGGGGGTACGGTGATGGCAAGGTAAAAAATAAGCATTTTCAGCAAAGTAGGGGGCATAACTCTGTCAGTAATAGACCGACACTGCTAGTTTTCGAACTCATTCGAGCTTTTATTCATGATTTCATGTTTGTAATTTTCAAGAAGACATATTGAAAACTGAAGGAGTAAGGGTGATGACAAGCTCAAAAATAGGCATTTTCTGCAATCAAAGGGACGTAACTCTATGGTAAATAGGATGATCTCATTAGTTTTCGAACTCATCCAAGCTTTTATCCCTGGCTTACAAGTAAGTTCCATGAAGATCTAATAAAAACTGAAGGGGCAATGGTGATGACAAGGTCAAAAATAGGCATTTTCTGAAATCAAGGGGGACATAACTCTCTAAATTAAAGGCAGACCTCACCAATTTTTAAACTCAGCTGAGGTTTTATCAGGCAGACCTCACCAGTTTTTAAACTCAGCTGAGGTTTATCCCTTACTTACTAACATGTAAGATTAAAGAAGATCCGATGGAAACTGAAGGGGCAACAGTGATGACAAGGCCAAAAATAGACATTTTCAATTATCAAGGGGACGTAACTCTATGAAAGATTGGCCGACCTCCCAGTTTTCGAACTCATCCAAGCTTTTATCACTGACTCACTTGTTTGTAAGTTTCAAAAACATCCGATTAAAACTGAAGAGGTAACGGTGCTGACACGGTCAAAAATAAGCATTTTCAGCAAAGTAGGGGACATAACTCCGTAAGTTATCCACCGATATCGCTAGTTTTCGAACTCATCCAAGCTTTTATCCATGACTCACTTGTTTATAAGTTTCAAGAAGATCCGATCAAAACTGAAGGGGTTAAGGTGATGAGAAGGTCAAAAATAAGCATTTTCAGCAATGAAGGGGACATAACTCCGTGAGTAATCGACCGACATCGCTAGTTTTCGAACTCATCCGAGCTTTTATCCCCGACTTACTTATTTGTAAGTTTAAAGAAGATCCAATCAAAACTGAAGGGGCTACGGTCAAAAATAAGCACTTTCAGCAAAATAGGGGAAATAACTCTGTAAGGCATCGACCGACATCACTAGTTTTCGAACTCATCCGAGCTTTTAACCCTGACTTATTTGTATGATCCGATCAAAACTGAAGGGGCTACGGTGATGACAAGGTATTTTCAGCAAGCAAGGGGACGTAACTCTATGATTAACAGACCGACTTAGCCGGTTTTCTTGCTCATTTGAGTTTTTTTCCCCAGCCACCTTACATATAAGTTTCAGAAAGATCCGATCAAAACTGAAGGCGCTATGGTGACGACAAGGATATTCCCATTGTATGTCTATGGGACATTGTGGTTTCCATAGGAACCAAAGTTTTTGTTCGATTTCGAATAAAAGCTTCTGTCATCAATGCCCCACCAGAGGCACGCTACAGATGAGAAATGGTTGAGATCAGCCTGCAGGTTGCAGAGATATAATATCAAAAATACTAAACCAGTAGTTGAGAACTATTTTCACTCTCGAATGTGCACATTGTAAGCCTGAAGGATATTTGAATGACCCACATAACTTTCCATCAGTCAAACAATGAACAGACGACAAACTGACAAACCAGGCGGGACTTGTAGAAATAGAACAGATGGCACAAAGTTGAAATCACAGAAATCATCATCTGATTACAGCTTTTCTAAGATAACATAATTAGGAACGTGAAGCCTTTTTGAGAAGTTTGCGGACCTTGTCCTCTACAACTTTCTCGCTGGATGTGTTGATCAAATATAAAAATAATGAAGTGATCGCCGAAAAACGAGGCAAAAAAGATTAAAATTCGACCTTTTTATTTTTATTTATTTTTTTAGCATGTTACGAGTCAAGCGGCAAAAAAGAAATAAAAAGGAAAACCAGCAACAAGTTTTAAAAAACACTTTACAAAATTTAATTCCCATACTTTATGCCAATCTATCTGATTTAAGAAATAAAACAACAACTACACGTCCAATGTATGCCTAAATGTAGTCCTTATAATGTCCGTTAATAAAGTTCTCAGATCTGATCCCACAATTAATAGTTTCTTAATGAGACGGAGTCCAAAACAAATATTAATCCTAAAGTAATCCAACACAGAATTCAGAACCATTTTTGGTGAAACGCACCAGTTTTGAAAACTATTTGAGCCCCGCCAAGCGAATTTGTCTTCGAGCATTCCGTCATGACAAATTTTAACTGCGCATGCCCAGCCATTCAGAGGGGCCAGGGATATGGCTTTCTGTCTGAAGGTTCCACTTGATTCACTGCTCGCATAGGCGATAAGTACCAAAATCGCTTGACGGGGCCCATTTCATATCATCACGTTAACAAGTTCGTGTAATGAAGACCCATGTACACTTCACTTTGTAGAGAAATCTGGGGGTTACATGGTATACATTATTTTCCTTATTTCTGCTCCAAGAATATGTTGTGAGTACTCGTTAGAACCCCTCATTGGCAGTTCAAACGAGCACTCATAGAACCCCTCATTGGCAGTTCAAACGAGCACTCACAACCTATGTTTTGAAGTAAAAATTAGAAAACTAGCAGAAAATAAACCTATATATTTTACTACAGAAAGAATGCACTATTTCAAACGGAGATGTTATCATTAAGTTCCACAAATAAACATTAAGTAAATAGCATAAACTTTTCGAAAAGCGGACAAAGACATTTACATCAAACTTTAAAACAAATAAAACACTTATTTACATAACAAGCATCATATTTTAATATTCATATTCTAGTTTGGGCCAATAGATAACAATTGCCCCCCAAAAGCAGACATCGCAAAAATAAACCGCGACAAGAGAACCGCCTTGGAATGGTCAGCGGAAACGAATTCTACTGTGGGGGGGGGGGGCGTAAATCGATTTTACTGGCCACAATCCTCGCCCCTTCCTTCCGTCGCGATTAAGATAAACAAGAGGGCCAAGAGGGCCCTGGTTCGCTAACCTGTGTGTCACTGTCTCAAGTGCATTCTATTTTTAGCTCTTGTGGCCATCTTGTTCATCAGCAGAGTGATTTTAGCTTATTTGGTAGGGAGTAACCTAGGCAACATTCCTGGGAACTTTGAATCAAATTGGCCTTAGGGTTTAGGGGGAGTTTCCGTTTGAATCAAATTTACAATATTTTTCTATTTTTACCTTCAGTGGCCATTTTGTTCATCCGAGTGGGATTGCTTTAGCCTTTTTGGTAGAGGATAATCTAAGCAACATTGTCGCAAGGAACCTACATGCGAAATATGAAGGCTGTATCTCAAATGCTTTAAGTTATGACAAAGTAGGTCAAAGGTCAAGGTCATGGGTCAAAAGTTTTGAATGGATGAGAAAACCTTGTCACAAGGAACATGCATGCCAAATATGAAGGCTCTATCTCATATGGTTCAAAAGGTATGAGAAAGAAGGTCACAGGTCAAGGTCACAGGTCAAATGAGTGGGAAGCCCTTGTCAGAAGGAACCTACATGCCCAATTTGAAGGCTCTATCTCAAACGGTTCAAAAGTTATGACAAAATATCCTACTGATCTACTTTTTGATTTGACATTACCCATATTTGAACTTAACTGAAATATTGTCAAGATGATCATTCTGAGCAAGTTTTATAATGATTTGACTGAAACTGTGGCCTCTTAGAGTGTTCAAAACGTTTTTCTATGATTTGACATGCTGACCTACTTTTTGACCCGACATAACCCATATTCAAACTTGACACAGATATTGTCAAGATGATCATTCTCAGCAAGTTTGATGATGATCGGACCAAAACTTGGGCCTCAAGTGTATTCACAAGGTTTTTCAACAGTCTGACCTACATATTGACCAGACATGACCCATATTCGAAATTAACCGAGATATTGTCAAATGATCATTGAGAGCAAGTTTGATGATGATCGGACCAAAACTGTAGCCGCCAGTGTGTTCAGAGGGTTTTTCTATGATTTGACCTACTGACCTACTTTTTGATCCTACATGACCCATATTTGAACTTGACTGAGATATTGTCAAGATGATTATTCTGGGCAAGTTTGATGATGATCGGACCAAAACTGTGGCCTCTAGTGTGTTCACAAGGTTTTTCTATGATTTGACCTACTGACCTACTTTTTGACCCGACATGACCCGTATTCAAACTTGACCCGGATTTTGTCAAGACTATCATTCTGAGCAAGTTTGATGATGACCGGACCAAAACTGTGGCCTCTAGTGTGTTCACAAGGTTTTTCTCTGATTTGACCTACTGGCCTACTTTTTGACCCTATATGACCCATATTCGAACTTGCCCGAGAAATTGTCAAGATAATCATTTGGAGCAAGTTTCATGATGATCAGACAAAAACTGTGGCCTCTAGTGTATTCACAAGGTTTTTCTATGAGTTGACCTACTGACCTACTTTGTGACCCGACATAACCCATATTCGAACTTGACCGAGATATTGTCAAAATGATCATTCTGGGCAGGTTTGATAATGATTGGACCAAAACTGAGGCCTCTAGTGTGTTCACAAGGTTTTTCTATGATTTGACCTACTGACCTACTTTTTGACCCGACATGACTCAGATTCGAATGTGACCAAGATATTATCATGATGATCATTCTGAGCAAGTTTGATGATGATTGGACATAAATTGTAGCCTCTAGTGTGTTCAGAGGGTTTTTCTATGATTTGACCTACTGACCTACTTTTTGACCCGACAACACCCATATTCGAACTTGACTGAAATATTGTCAAGATGATCATTCTGGGCAAGTTTGATGATGATCGGACCAAAACTGTGGCCTCCCGTGTCTTCACAAGGTTTTTTTTTCTGATTTGACCAACGGACCTACTTTTTGACCCGACATGACCCATATTCGAACTTGACCGAGATTTTGTGGTGGTACAAATTGTGTGTAAGTTTAGTTAAAATCAAATCATAAATGAAACATCTATCATGCAGACAAGACCAAAATAGGCAATTTTTGCCCTTTCAGGTGCCGTAACTCCGTAACACATGATGGGATATGGCTGGTTCAAGAAAGGAACCCAGATCTCATGGTGGTACAAGTTGTTAGCAAGTCTGGTTAAAATCAAATCATAAATGAGTATGCTATCGTGCGGACAAGACCAAAATAGGCAATTTTTGCCCTTTCAGGGGCCGTAACTCCGTAACACATGATGGGATATGGCTGGTTGAAGAAAGGAACCTAGCTCTCATGGTGGTACAAGTTGTGTGCAAGTCTGGTTAAAATCAAATCATAAATGAAGATGCTATCGTGCGGATAAGAAATTGTTTACGCACGAACGGACGCACGCTCGGACGGACGGACGCACTGACGACGGACAAAATGTGATCACAAAAGCTCACCTTGTCACTACGTGACAGGTGAGCTAATAAATTGTTCAGAAGACCATTACCGCTGAAAAAATTATTAACGCGTGACGTCAAACAAATTAGAACACTGGCAAAACTTCATTTATCTGGTTTAATATACGGCACCGTCAGTGTGACCTTAAGTTGCACTCAAGATTATCTTAACTTGTTGATGACCAGGTCATATACAGTCAGAATGGCATATTGACCGACGGAAATATGAACACCAAGAGTGCCGCAATGGCCCCGTATCACTCACTCACACTCATGTCTTGGCTCACCTGAGCGAGCCAAAGATGTGTTTTAACTTGTGGCAGAAACTTGGTGAGCAGAGAGATGTATTATTAGCTCTAAAAACCATTTTTCAGTGGAGCAGAACCAATTCTGATGTTTGTTGGTCATTAGGAACTGTTCTTGTATATTTTGGATAAAACTGGCACTAAGGTTTAGAAACAATTGTCATTCAATTATTGCACGGCTCGTGGCTATGTCGGCCTCGCTGACTTGCTAAGTGTGCACTATAATCACCATGTCAGTCCGTCCATCTGTCCGTCTGCGGTCAGTGTGTGAAAATCGCGTTAAATTTTAAACTGCTTGGAAAATTTTGATAATTTCTGGCATACAGATGGAGATTGACAAAATCTAATCCAAGAGATTGACTTAAGAAATGGCCTCGCCGAGGCAAAATATTCTCTGAAATATTATGAAGCTTAACTAAACCGCTTGGAATATTTAGTAACTTGGCATACAGATATATAATGAAAAGATCTAAACAGTGAGATCATCTAAAACCTAATTACTTTATAAATAGCCTCGCCAAGGAAAAAATTTCACTTACAGACACGGGCGTATAACCTTTTAACTGGATGATAGTTTTTGGCAACCTAAACAATGATTATTGTATAAAGCCAGATTTCTTTATAAATAGCCTCGCCGAAACAGTTTTAACAAAATGATTACAAACATATAAGTTTTTAAGCTGCCAAAATTGCACGACGCGTTGCAAATATATACGACCCGTTGCTAACTGGACGAGGTCGACTTGTTGGGGTGCACTTTTATCACCCTGTGAGTCAGTCAGTCCGTCCATCCGTGCATAGTCAGTTTGGGAATATCACTTTAAATCTTAAACCACTTGGAATATATTAAACAAGAGGCCCGTGGGCCACTGTGCTCACCAGAGCTCAGGGAGCACTGCCCACTGGCAGCCATGCATTTTAATTAGATTAAACTTTATTACATTCAAATATAATAACACAAAACATATGAACACAATATCATTGGATAAGTACAATTATATCTGAAAGAGATACAGAATGAGATGACTTGTATGATCTGCTTCCCGGTAATTCTAATCTAAACATAGACTACAATGATTTCGTCAAATGCTTTAAGCATGAGTTATATTGCCGCCATTCATATTTTATAATTTTAATGTTGTTTTTAAATAAAATTAAAAAAAGTTAAGGAAAAAAATGTGCAAGTGTTTTGATAACTGCTAAATAAATTAAAATTTTATGCGAGTTATCACTGTATAGAGAAATGCAGATACTAAGTGAAAGAAAGAAAGAAAAGAAAAAAGGAAGGAAAGAAAGAAAAAAATGAATGAATGAAAGAAAGAAAAATGAATGAAAGAAAAGATTATTGGTATCACGGTATATCTAGCAACATGTGGTCGTTTTATATGTCATTTTGTTTGATATTTCGTACATTACTGGACAATGTCTTGATAACACGATTCAGACAGAATAATATAATCTTGTACTGTCTCGAAAATTGTAGAATTGGTGTCGTTGCTGAGCGTTTAATCGCCAAACAGTTAAATATTTTGTGTAGGGTTACAATTCATTGATACATTCTCAATCATAGCAGCTCGATAGCGCGCATATTGAGGACAGTGGAAAAGATAATGATTCACACCCTCTGTTTCGCCACAATTGCAACAATATTTTTACTGAAGAGACAGTAATTTAGGCTGCTACAGTTTATTCTAAGCCTCGAGTGCAAAATTTGGCCTTTTCGAGCTCCAGCAAAGTAAAAGCTGGGTTCAACAGTACGAGCTGATATATTTCTTTTAAAAGAAGCGACCGACTAATAAGAACGCACAGTGTCATCCAAAGAGTTCCATTTGCGAACGACTGTCGGTAGGAAAGAGTTATAGTATAACTGTGATTTTTTATCAATTGTTTGATATAGGTCACTATTTCTAAAGGGATATCTTGATCTTTCACCAACAAGAGTTGGTATTAATGTAATTAGGTAAGGTGGTGCTATATTATACATCATCTTATAAAACGAAGTTAATCTGTGCTGTTGTCGTCTCAAACTAAGTGTTTCCCATTCTGTTTCTGTATGTAAATTTTGTATTGAAACCAGTTTAGTAGTTCCGGAAACTATTCTAGCAGCCTCAAGCTGTATTTTCTCGAGCTCGTCTTCTTGATTTTTAGCTCTTGTGTCCATTTTGTTTAACAGAGCGCAACAGTTTAGGCAATTTTGAAAGAGGGTCACTCAAGGAACATTCCTGGGAAATTATATTCAAATTGGGCCATTTGCCTAGGAGGAAATGTCAATTAAAAGTTTTTCTATTTTTAGCTCTGGTGGCCATTTTGTTCAACGGGGTGGAACGATTTAGGCAATTTTGAAAGAGGGTTACTCAAGGAACATTCCTGTGAAATTATTTTCAAATATGGCAATTTGCCTAGGAGGAGATGTCATTTAAAGGTTTTTTTCTATTTTTAGCCCTGGTGGCCATTTTGTTTAACTAAGCGGAACCATTTAGGAAATTTTGAAAAAGGGTCACTCAAGGAACATTCCTGTGAAATTATTTTCAAATCAGGCCATTTGCCTAGGAGGAGATGTCATTAAAAGGTTTTTTTTCGCTCTGGCGGCCATTTTGTTTAACGAAGCAGAACGATTTTGGCAATTTTGAAAGAGGGACACTCAAGGAACATTCCTGTGAAATTCTTTTCAAATCGGGCCATTTGCCTAGGAGGAGATGCCATTTAAAGGTTTTTTTCTATTTTTAGCTCTGGCGGCCATTTTATTTAACGGAGCGTAACGATTTAGGCAATTTTGAATGAGGTCACTCAAGGAACATTCCTGTGAAATTATTTGCAAATTGGGCCATTTGCCTAGGAGGAGATGCCATTCAAAGGTTTTCATTTCTAGCTCTGGCGGCCATTTTGTTCAACGGAGCAGAACGATTTCGGCGATTTTGAAAGAGGGTCACTCTAGGAACATTCCTGTGAAATTCTTTTCAAATCGGGCCATTTGCCTAAGAGGAGATATCATTTAAAGGTTTTTCTATTTTGAGCTCTGGTGGCCATTTTGTTTAATGGAGTGGAACGATTTAGCCAATTTTGAAAGAGGGTCACTCAAGGAACATTCCTGTGAATCTATTTTCAAATCGGGCCATTTGCCTAGGAGGAGATGCCATTTAAAGGTTTTTTCTATTTCTAGCTCTGGCGGCCATTTTGTTTATTTTATTTTATTTTTTTTTTTTTTTTGGTTTGGGTTTTACGGCCCTTTCAAGATTATTTCACTCATATCGAGCCGATCGTTAATCAGAGGTGGGCGAAAACCGGAGTACCCGGAGAAAAACCACCTGACCTTCCGTTGCAGAACTTGGCGTCTCACACGTGGCCCGTGGCCATTTTGTTTAACGGAGCAGAATGATTTAGGCAATTTTGAAAGAGGGTCACTTTAGGAACATTCCTGTGAAATTCTTTTCAAATCGGGCCATTTGCCTAGGAGGAGATGTCATTAAAAGGTTTTTTCTATTTTTAGCTCTGGTGGCCATTTTGTTTAACGGAGCAGAACGATTTATGCAATTTTGAAAGAGAGTCACTCAAGGAACATTTCTGTGACATTATTTTCAAATCGGGCCATTTGCCTAGGAGGAGATGTCATTTAAAGGTTTTTCTATTTTTAGGCATGGCGGCCATTTTGTTTAACGGAGGGGAACGATTTAGGCAATTTTGAAAGAGGGTCCATAACGATAAAACACCCGTGCGATATATTGCATTTTTTCACATCTCCAAAATGGCTATTTTTTATGAAAATCCTTGATATTTTTCTTATAAATACTGCAAACATAGGTAGTGTGTGCTCGTTAGAACCGCCTCATTGAGGCGGTTCTAACGAGTACCCACAAACTATGTCTTGGAGCAAAAATAAGAAAAATAATGTTTACCCCTGTAAACCCCATTTTTCTCTATATAAAGTGGGGTATAGGGGGGTCTTCATTTCACAGACTTGTTCGCGTGATGCACTCAAGGAACATTCCTGTGAAATTATATCAAAATCCATTCACTGGTTAAGAACATTCCTGTGAAATTATATCAAAATCCATTCACTGGTTTAGGAGGAGATGTCGTTTGAAGAAAAAGTTTACAGACAGACGCACGGACGCACGCACACACGACGGACGAAGGACAAAAAGTGATCCCAAAAGCTCACCTCGTCAAAACGTGACAGGTGAGCTAAAATACCTAGGATTAAAAAATGTTCAGTTGTTCCTTTTATTAGTTTAAACATCGCTTTTGATGCACAGTTATGCAAAAAGTAGTACCCAGTAGCAATATATTCACTATGTTGAAAACTTTCGCAGATCATTCATAGCGGTACACTTTGAAGTCCACTACTCGATAGGCCTGGACGATGTATATGATTTGTTATCTCGAACTACTGATAACTTGAAGTAATTTCTTTAGTCCCTTCGAATTTGATATAACGAGAGTCACCTGTACTTCTTGATCATGGTAAAGTTTTTCAATATAAGATCTAACTTTATTTAGCCTCTGTAAAAGTCTTCTATCAGCTTTGATGCACTGTAGCACCTTTCAGCAACAATAGATTTATCAAATCATAATTCCCTTTTCCGCAACAGTAAATGTATCAAAACATAATTCACTTTTCAGCAACAATAGATTTATTAAAACATAATTCAGTTTTCAGCAACAGTAGATTTATCAAAACATAACTCACTATCTATTTTATGAGCACTGTTGTGGAGTGTTAAAACATCAGATTTGAGATCGAGAGGTCGCTGGTGCGATCCCAAAAAGTACCTATTGGTGTTTCCTTGAGCAAGAGACTTTATCCACATTGCATAGTGGTGGTTTCTACCCAGGAAGAGGAAGAAAAGAGGGCGACATGGAAGATTAGTACTAGTTTACTAAATGTGTTACGCTCTATAAATAATATTGATTATTATTATTATTATTATTATTATAATTATTGCATACCTTATCGGCCCCCGCCCATAGGGGCTTGAAGAACTATATGGGCTGCATGATGCTTCCACGCAGAGCTGAATCCGGCCCGCACACTAGTACTGGTAAACCGCTTAGAGGATTTAAGCCTGACCAGGAACCACGGTGCGAGGCGGACCGCCCATGCTAATAAACCCTATTGGTCTCATTGGGCGACAGGGCTTGAGATATCATTTCATCTCAATGTCGGGTAAAAGTCCCACAAAATTGGAAGCAACGTCTCCAAAATGACCTTTACAGTGATGACGGGGACGTTAAACCTCAAATCAAACAAACAAAATCGCATACCTTATTCTTTGAGAGAGCACCAAAGTATCATTTTCTAGTTTTTGGATAAAATATTTCTATTTTGCATGTATCACTCAACTACTCATCCCTAAATTTCAAAATGGACCCCTGCTACCGTAATGATCCTCAGTACTGGGACTGATTGGCCTGAGTAAACAGTACAGACACAGATCAGTCTGATCAGGGTCTACATTGTTTACCTTTCAAACAGTGCAGACCCAGATCAGACTGCTCCTGAAGGAGCAGTCTGATAAGGGTCTACACTGTTTGCCTTTCCTTCTGCACCTTTTGGACTCCTTGCTGGATCATGACACAACTTTGTTAAAATTTTTGGAGAATTACAGCAAGTCCTAAAGGTGTCCCAATTTTTATCCCCACGCTTTTCGAAGAAAAAGTGGGGATATTGTAATGGTCTTCGTCGTCCGTACGTACGTACGTCCGTCCGTCCGTCTTACCGGATAACTCCTCCTAGACGGTTATAGATAGAAACTTGAAACTTTGGGAACTGATAAATCTTTGGTCTGGGGAGTGCATGACACTTTCGGAATTTTGATCACACCCCTACGGGTGGGCCCAGGGGCTGGGGCCCGCGGGGGTCAAAAATCAAAATTTCCAGAACATGGTCGTGTTATATATCAAAGCGAACGACATGATGAGTAGAAAACATTACAACCAAAATTTGACCCCTGGGTTCAATTTTGAGGTCACCAGAGGTCAAAAACTGATTTTGACCCCTTTACCCCCATACATTACTGTTACCGGATAACTCCTCCTAGACCGTTTTAGATAGAAACTTGAAACTTTGGGAACTGATAAATCTTTGGTCTGGGGAGGGCATAACACTTTCGGAATTCTGATCCTACCCCTGGGAGTGGGGCCAGGGGTGGGGCACCTTGGGGATAAAAAATCAAAGTTTTCAGAACATGGTCGTGTAGCATATTAAATCGAACGGCATGATGAGTAGAATACATCACAATCAAAATTTTACCCCTCGGGTCAAACAGCCCTAGGGGATGGCCCAGGGGGTGGGGCCCGCGGGGAAGCGTGGGGATATGTGATGGCTTGCCATCGACTGCGCGATTCTAGTTAGGATTTTTTATGGTATATATAGTAAAGAAGATTTTATATAGTTCAAAATAGGTTTACTGTTATATACCATGGCTGCTTCTGAGTTCTTCTCCTCCTTTACGACACTAACTTCAGTTTTTATGTCCACTGATTTTTCATCTGCCTTTTGCCATGGTGATGATAGAGTAATAGACTGGACATTGGAGTGTGCCACACTTCCTTCAGAGCTAGAAATTGGCTGAAAAAAATAACTACTCGACGTTAAACATTTTAAATTTACCAAAATCTGCATACATGTCTGCTTCCGAGTTCTCCTCCACATAGGGCTTAAATATGTTATGACTGTCATCTGATGGGATTTTATGTACTGATTTACTAAAATTTGTATTCAATTTATCAAACTGAGACCTTTCTTTATCAGATAAACTTTCTGTTATAGCAGTGTTTTACCATTAACTGCCTTGCCCATGACAACTGTAAAATAGAAGTGAATGCAATGATTAGGAATCAGTTGTAAGCCAGTATCAGTTGGACACCCCATTGACACAATATACACAACACCTTTGCCGCACCCAACCACGCCAAATGATATCTTAATGTCAGGTAAGAGTGCCACAAAACTGGAAATAAACATCTCCAAAATGACCTGTAGTGTTGAGAGGGACGGTAAACCTCAAATAAAACATACCTCTAAAGGGGGAGTTCCAAATCTGCCCACCCATAGATTTTCTTGAAACTTCAGTTGTTGTTTACTTGAGGTCTATCAACTTTATATATATAACTTTGTTTCATTTGATACATTGCTATAGGTCTCAGGAGAGCTCCCTGAGGTAATCCCCTGTAGAGGTCATACACACTTGTGAACATTTCATTCTTAAATTAACGGGTTTGATTATTTTCAAATTTCGTTGCTTTGATTGGCAACAGACTCTATAAGGATTAATCAAATATGAAAAATGTGAATGTGTCTATGTTTTTTTTTTAATTTTTCTGATCAATTTATTTACAAAATGTCTTCAATTTTTCATGAAAATGTATAAAAATATGATGTTCGTCATAAGTATTAGATGAGTTACTGACCTTGTCACCCCAAGATATTTCCTACAAGAGGGCCCAGAGGGCCCTGAATCCACGGCCAAAGGGCTATAATTTGAATGAACTTGGTAGCGGTCCACTAGATAAGGCTTCAGACCAAATATCAAAGACCTCGGCCTTCTGGTTTCAGAAAAGAAGATTTTTTAAGGATTTCCCTATATAAGCATATGTAAAACCAGCGGGCCCTGGCGCGTGAGCATTTTTGGCGCCAGGCATATAATTTGACCAATCTCAGCAGAGGTTCACTAGTTGAAGCTTCATACCAAATATCAAAGACCTGGGCCTTCTGGTTTCGGACAAGAAGGTTTTTTTCCCTATATATGCCTATGTAAAACTAGTGGGTCGCAGCGCAGGGACATTTTTTGCCCAAAGGCTATTATTTGAACAATCTTGGTAGAGGTCCATTAGATGAAGCTTCATACCAAATATCAAAGACCTGGGCCTGGCGGTTTCAGAGAAGATTTTCTAAAGATTTTCCCTATATAAGCCTATGTAAAACCAAAGGGCCCCGGGGCGGAGGCATTTTTGGCCCCAGCACTTTAATTTGAACAATCTTGGTAGGGGTCCACTAGATGAAGCTTCACACCAAATATCAAAGACCTGGGCCTTGCGGTTTCAGAAAAGAAGATTTTAAAAGATTTTCCCTATATAAGCCCATGTAAAACCAAAGAGCCCCGGGGCGGGGCATTATTGGCCCCAGCACTATAATATGAACAATCTTGGTAGATGTCCACTAGATGAAGCTTCATACCAAATATCAAAGATCTGGGCCTTGCGGTTTCAGAGAAGAAGATTTTTAAATATTTTCCCTATATAAGCCCATGTAAAACCAAAGGGCCCCGGGGCGGGGGCATTTTTGGCCCCAGCACTATAATTTGAACAATCTTGGTAGGGGTCCACTAGATGAAGCTTCATACCAAATAGCAAAGACCTGGGCCTTGCGGTTTCAGAGTAGAGGATTTTTAAAGATTTTCCCTATATAAGCCTATGTAAAACCAAAGGGCCCCAGAGCGGGGGCATTTTTGGCCCCAGCACTATATTTTGAACAATCTTGGTAGGGGTCCACAAGATGAAGCTTCATACCAAACATAAAAGATCTGAGCCTTGCGGTTTCAGAGAAGAAGACTTTTGACTATACAAGCCCATGTAAAACCATTGGGCCCCGGGCGGGGGCATTTTTTGGCCCCAGCACTATAATTTGAACAATCTTGGTAGGGGTTCACTAGATGAAGCTTCATACCAAATTTCAAAGATCTGGGCCTTGCGGTTTCAGAGAAGATTTTTAAAGGTTTTCCCCATATAAGCCCATGTAAAACAACAGGGCCCTGGAGCGGTAGCATTTTTCACCTCAGCACTATAATTTGAGCAATCTTGGTAGTGGTCCGCTAGATGAAGCTTCATACCAAATATCAAAGATCTGGGCCTTACGGTTTCAGAGAAGAAGATTTTTAAAGATTTTCCCTATATAAGCACATGTAAAACCAAAGGGACCTTGGGCGGGGGCATTTTTGGCCCCAGCACTATAATTTGAACAATCTTGGTTGGGGTCCACTAGATGAAGCTTCATACCAAATATCCGAGACCTGGGCCTTGCGGTTTCAGAGGAGAAGATTTTTAAAGATTTTCCCTATATAATCCTATGTTAAACCAAAGGGACCCGGGCCGGGGGCATTTTTCACCCCAGCACTATAATTTGAACAATCTGGGAACCACTGGATGAAGCTTCATACCAAATATCAAAGACCTGGGCCTTGTGGTTTCAGAGAAGAAGATTTGGCTCCCGTGACCTAGATGTGCAATGGACCGGAACCATTTGAATAACTTTGAAAGGGGACCACCTAAGGATCATTCCTGTGAAGTTTGGTCACGATCCGATCAGTGGTTTAGGAGGAGATGTCGTTTGAAGAAAAAGTTTACGGACGCACGGGCGCACGCACGCACGACGGACAAAAAGTGATCCCAAAAGCTCACCTCGTCACTACGTGACAGGTGAGCTAAAAAAATAGTGGAATATATGCAAAAGTTCACACTTCGAGTTTTGAAACGAGCGTAGTTATTTTAAAAATAACGATAACAAATTCATGCACTAAAATAACGTTCATTTTTTCTCTAGAACAAACATATTACAGATGAAAAACTCTTAATATCTGTCTTATCACTAGGACAAGAACAAATCGATGAGGCTCGCTAGAACTGCCTAAATGAGGCGGCACCAAACGAGCACCAATGATCCCTGTTTATGAGCAGAAACAAAGAGAATAATGTATACCCGTCCCTAACTCCACCCTTTCCTATATAAAGTTGGGTAATAAGAGTGTTCATTACACGAACTTGTTACCGGCCCCGATAGCTCAGTTGGTAGAGTGTCCGCTCCGGGGAACGGGAGGTCTGGGGTTCGACCCCGGGCCGCGACATACCAAAGTCGTTAAAAATGGTACTAGCTGCTCCTCGTTTGGCACTCAGATTTACGGGGTAGAGCTAGGACTGGTCGATCCAGTGTCAGGATAATGTTACTGGGTGTGGTATCATGTAATGTGTCTGGGACATGATACTTCAGTGAGGCAGCACTATAAATGTGAGCATTGAGCTCCCTGTCGCAACCAGACACCGTCGTGATATGACTGAAAAATTGTTGAAAGCGACGTTAAACCCGAATTCACACACACACACACACACAATACACGAACTTGTTAACATGGCTGGAGACATTTGTTGACGTCTCAATTCTAATCGAATCGTTACTCCAAAATGACCTTTAAAGTGTTGATGGGGACGCTAAACCTCGAATCAAACAAAACAAACATTCTAACAAACATGACAACAGCAATTTAGTAGTTTATATGATACTTGGATAGTATGCACGTATAGCCTGATATATTTGGATGTTGCTTTGGTTGTTTGAGTAGAAGTTCTTATTCCCCACTCAACACTATTTAGATCATTGGCACTTTTACCCGACTTACAGACACAGCTATCATATCCCGTACAAACGGCAACTGTGACAGTTATAAAGACCACCTGCACAAGCCACAATCCAACAACGATTTTTTAGTTACGGTAAAGGAGAGTACAGTGGAACTTCGATGGCTCGTATACCATGGCTGAGTCGAACTCGTTTTTGTTCCCTAGGCGGTTCCTCCACATAAGAAGTAGTGTGGACTAATTAAGGAGATTTACGACTTTTATATTGCAAATGTATGTTGTGAGCACTCATTAGAATCGCCTCGCTGAGACGATTATGTTGAGTACACACAGCCTACATTCTTACAGAACGCCGAAAAGATGTCCCAAAATTAAACGCGTTATGTCTCCTGCAGTAGCCCTTAGTGGCTCGAACTACCCCCGTCTCGAACAGATTTTCGTGGTCCCAAAGGTGTTTGGGCCATTGAAGTTCGACTGTTTAAAACAAAGAAGACATCATTAGGTGCATTTTTGTCGCGGTCAGCGCTTTTTGCTTAAATATTACAGATCAATACGGCAGTAAAAAGTAACAATTATATAAGGTTCACCTATACGCAGCCCACTCCGAATCTCTTGCGCCACAACTGACCCCGAGTAGCCTACGGGAGCATAGTCTATCAAACAGACCACTTCAGAACACACGCTGTTCTTGTCCCTAAAAATACAACCCGTGCCGAAAGTATTTTAATTAACCATGGAAGCCCTGCGCCCAAAGACGCTGCAGATAAAATTTGAAGCAATCTTGAGTTCTACATATCGTCTAATGTTGATCGATGTTTATATGAAGTTTCGTGAAGATAGCTTGAACGGTTTTCAAGTTATAGAGCGGACACGATTTAATAACCGACATATTTCCAAGGGAAATGACTAAAAAGGTCTAACTACAAGTTTAAGAGTTCTTTCACTCTGCGCGTCGTCTAATGTTGATTGATATTTAGATGAAGTTTCGTGAAGATAGCTCGCACGGTTTTCGAGTTATAGGGCGGACACGATTTAGTGACAGAAACATTTCCAATGAAAATAACTCAAAACGTATAAATGCAAAAGTTACAGTTCTTGCGGTCTGCACGTCGCCTAATGTTGATTCATATTTATATAAAGATTCGTGAAATAGAAGTGAAGGAATGATCAGGAATCGATACAATTAGCCCAAAGCTCCCATCAGAGACACAGAGGGTTAAGGAGGGTGGGGAGTAATTCATTTCTCTTTAGATTTTTTTTTATTCGCTTGTATTTTGTAGCTTGAAATCTCTGCATTCGTTTGCCGGTATAGAAATATAGGCATACCATGCTTTTTTTTCGAGCTTTTTAGCCTTATAGATGGGTACTGTTTTCGAAATTATCGAATGTTTCAATAATTACCCCAGTCATTGACAAATTGTCGGTAACAATTGTTTAAAACAATATTTCCCAGTTTGGTTTAAAAAACACAATGCAGGATAATGTCATGTTTGCGTACCTAGCTGTGAAAGACAAACTCTTTCACAGGTTTTTGTCGAAACACCTACTTACACATGACTTTTTCTGCATTTTTTGCTGTTTTGATATGCAATTTTTACTATATTTGATAAAAGAATGTATTTTTCGTCTTTAGATTTTTCTTATTTTACATATATTGTGTAATAATATAATATAATACACGAAATAGGCGTGAAATTTGACCATGTCACCAGGCATCTGGAAGAAGTAATGTAGAAAAAGTTACCCCACCCCCAAATAAAAATGGCTAAAAAAATATAAAGATATTGTTTAAATGACAAGAACAAGGATTATACCATTATCATTGCACCTATTTTTGCTTCCTTAATGTGCTATGTATCAAAGTATTTCATTTTAATGAAACACAATTTCATTTATAAGTTTTATGGTGTGAAAAATTGATTTTTCGGGCAAAATAATCCATGTAATCATATTGCCATATTGTCGATTTGTTCATGTTTAAAAGATATGAAGCCATTAACATTGACGCAGACGTTGAAACAATATCCGATATATGTTATTAATTTACCTTGGAAACATTATTGTACATTTTTATCTTTCTTTTTTGCCAATTTATTACCCCCCCCCCCCGCACCCCCTAATGAAATGGGTTGTAATTGATAAAAAAACATACCATATGCTGATGCAAAAGAATATACAAATTTCCTTTTTCCCGATTCAATTCCTGCCAACGTTATATTGAAAGTAGAAAAACTACTAGTTTTTTTTTCTCTATAATTTTTACAAGTTCTTTTCTTTTTCATGCCATATTGTCCGGAAACGCTATTTAATTATCTATTGCCTGTTTATGCAAACTGTGAAAGGGAGGTGCGATAAGGTATCCATTTAATTTCCGATGAAGGCATTGATCAGGAATCGATCCAATTACCCAACACCTCCGATCAGATACACCAAAGGGAAAGAACCACGAACATGAAATAACTAGACCGCAATGGAAACATCGCTAGCGGAAAGCCAAAATGGCAGTTACATTCCCACATAGTGGCTTTGGTGGACCTTGATAAGGCATTTGGTTGAGTGTCTCGGAAAGTCATTTAGGAGGCACAGAGAAAATTTGAAGTAGAGGAGTGGAATGTTCGACTGGTCCATTGGCTGTCTGCTAATGCGCGGAGACGTGTCCTTGTTTGTGTCGGTTACATTGAATAATTCGAAATGAATGTCGGTGTTCCTCAAGATGCTTTTTTTCAGTCTAATACATACCATTATTGTGCTTTACGGCTTGTCATGCGAGTTCCGCTCTGGAGGCCTTTGTAATCATAGTTGAATGGATACTCTTAATTTTGTTCGATTCGTTTCAGCTCTACATGGAAAAATCATGCAGCACAATCTTTTTCTTCAATCCCAGATCGGCGGGGCGGCTTTCATGTACTGTACAGACTAACAATGGGAAGTATTTGGGACGACGAACCACACTGATGCAAATTCTCCCTCCTCGATTCTACAGTTATAGCCTCGATTTTGATTCTCTCTTCTCTCTCTCTCTCTCTCTCTCTCTCTCTCTCTCTCTCTCTCTCTCTCTGTCTCTCTCTCTCTCTGACCCCATGCGTACGGACCTGTTGAGTCTAAGATCCTAAATGGGGGTGGCTATTTGTTCACTGAGGTGGGTTAACAGAAATTGAAACTGAGACTGGGACTGATTATTAACAGAGTAATGTGCGCTGCCAGGCATTACAGTTGTGTCTGCTCTTTTAGTTCATACCAATAACTAGGTGGATAAATATGGCAGTGTTTTTTTTCTGTCTATCTATCTACTGATACTGCGTTAGCGCCCGCCCATCGGGGCTTGAAGAAATAGATGGGTTGTATGATGCTTCCACGCAGAGCTGAAACCGACCCGCACACGAGTACTGGTAAACGGCTTAGAGGATCTAAGCCTGCCCAGCAATGCACGTCGGACCGTCTATGCTTATAAACCCTATTGGGCGACAGGGCTTGAGATGTCATTTCATCTCAATGTCGGGTAAAAGTCCCACAGAATTGCAAGCAACGTCACCAAAATGACCTTTACAGTGTTGACGCGGACGTTAAACTTCAAATCAAACAAAACTGATACTACGTAGGTCACATTTGACCATTACCGCAGATGCACATTGCATACACCCCAGGTTTTGCAGGATGAATACCAACACAGTAATCATGTAAGGATCTTTAACCTGCACAGGGGATGGTTCTCCCTGAACAGGGGGGCTCCAGTTAACGTCCCGATCCGAAGGACGGTGCATTTTATGACATTCATCCCAGCAAATGATGCCACTGTCCCAGAGCAGAAATTTTATCGTCGCTGCCGGGGATCGAACCCGGTTCCTCTAGCATCAGAGGCAAGTGCACTTACCACTGAGCTATCACGCTCCTTATTGTTTTTTTTTTCAATTATATGACGTCACGCAAACTAAAGTAACCGTCACTATTGAGTCATTATTTTGTTTGTATTGACAAAGCATGGCCATGGACTATGTGCAGTGGTAGACTCTTCAAGGCTTAATTTTGACACCAATGGAAAAATAAAGTTCGTCTTGCGTTAAAGAGAGTTCAGATTTGCCGTGAAAAGATGATGGGATGCAATCGGAGGAAACAAATCAGTAGCTGGAAAAGTACAGGGTTAGTCTGTTTATCACTTAATTTTCATGTGCTTACAGCCATGCGAACTAGACCGGAAAGTAGTCTATGAAGTCGCAAAATATTTTACAACAAAAAACACACTGTAATGGTTATTAAATGTTACAAAAACCTCAGAAAACACTTTAAAAACAAAATACAAACTGATGTTATTTTGAGGTAAAAATTCGAACTTGATTAAGGCAGAGTCAGTTATGCGAGACCCTCCTCAAGTAACGATGAAAAGCAATTGTAAAATCAATCCATGATGATTTGAGAAATAAGAGCATTAAATGCATGTATGGGGAGACCTTTTACAGCCACCACACGGCACAAACAAAACAGCTTTGATATGCAAAATAGGAGTGAAGGCAATGATCAGAAATCGATACAATTAACCCAAAGCTCCAATCAGAGACACCAAAGGCAATTAAGGAACGATGAAAGGCAATTGTAAAAGCAATCCTTGAGGATTGGAAAAATAAGAGCATTAAATGCATGTACGGGGAGACCTTTTACAGCCACCAGCTTACCCCCAGTATTAAATGCATTGCAACATCATGACCTGATAATGATATGCTATCTCAGGGCAAGTGAACTTTATCAGGTCAACGTGACATTGCAATTCTATGAACTGAACTACTGAAAGAATTGGCAAAACTGTAAGAGTATACAAGGAGATTAACTGATATTCGTGTCATTTGATACCAAATAACACGAACCTGGTATTCTCTGTTTAAATTTGAAGACAGCTTGAACAGCTATGGAGATATACAGCGGACACGATTTTGTGTCAGACAGACAGAAAACCTGGAGGAAAAACAATTTGCCTCCCCGCTGATGGGGATGTGGAGAGGGGAGGCATAATGATGTAGAAGTACAGAAAATCAGTCTTTCAAGACAAGCCAAATGAGGTCATTATGTATTAGCGCCCAGCGAAGACACAAATCTTGTTCAGCACAGTCTAAACAGTCTTGAATGTACGATAAATTGACCCAACGATTCTTCATGCATACAGGGAAGCTTGCATTCTGTCTAAATGTACGTGTTTATCAGTTACCCCGTATTAAATACATTGTAATATCTTGACCTGATAAAGATAAGCTATCTCAGGACAAGTGAGCTTTATCAGGTCAACATGACATTGTTCTTCTATAAACTGGACTACTGGAAAAATTGGCAAAACTGTAAGAGTATACAAAGGGGATTAACTGATATTCGTGTCATTTGATATCAAATAACACGAACCTGGTATTCTCTGTTTATATTCGAAGACCACTTTTGTTTGCCGCGGCCCAATTTTACTCATGTCCGGTTTTCTTTTTGTGTCTATATAAACTAGCCCTGTATTGAAATACCTGCCCACATACTTGGCACTGAGCAACATCTTTATTTTCATGCAGCTGTTTAATATGAGCAGTCAGATACCTCCGGGTTTTAAATGCCTTTCCACATAGATCACATTCAAAGGCTCTCACAGTTTTACCACATCCTAACGTATGTCTTCTAAGATTTGAAATAACGGTAAACCATTTTTGACATTTCTTACACTGGTGTCGCTTCACATCTGAATGGCGATCCATGTGGTTTTTATAATCTGTCGAGTAATTAAAACCCCGTGCACAGATGTAGCAGACAAATTGATACTGGCCTTTATGCATCAATTTATGTTGATGTAGCCCTCCTTTTGTCTTAAACGTGGTTTCACATTCATCACACTGGAACCTAACACCGTAGTGAACAGAATCCATATGTTTCTTTACTTGGTAAACGTGAACGTATTGTTTTCCACAAATATTACAAAGATTCATATGACCCGTGTGGATTTTCAAATGTCTCCGTAAAGTTTGCTTGGATGAATAAGACTTGCCACACTCTTTACAAAAAATTATGCCCGATTTCTGTGAACACTCTTCTGGACCTTTTCTCACTGACGTTTTTTGCCTTTCATAATCATCAGAAAATGTGACTGGCTTTTGATCTCCTTCACAAGTGTTTTCATCATGTTCATTGTTGGAATGAGTCCCAACAGCCTTAATTTCCTCTCTTTTCCCGGTGTCATCATCTAAGATATAATCAGGATCATCCTTGATGCACAAATCTTCGCCCATCTGAAAATGTAAATTTCCAAAATCAAGAGTGTTTTTCTGCAAACGTGAGCTATACATTAACACAAAACTAGATATGCTGTTTGTAAAACACTATGCCCATTAACCCTATGCTTGCCGCTAAATGCCGAAATTTTTAAAGGCCATAACTGAAGAATAAGATTTCATCCTCTTTTTTTTTTGCAGAATTTATTTCAAAGTTAATCAGGTTAACTTCTAATCACTAACAACCCATTCATCAACTTTCAAGGCTCTAGCTTCAATAGTTTCAGATTTTTTGCTGACATGATTTCATCCATTTTTTCATAGCTCTGAAAAGGGGCATAATCCTGACGAGGAAAATTACTTGTCAGCTATCCACATAGGAAATTTCAAAACCCTAGCATACATGGTTCTAAGCTATGCATCACAAAACATACAATGTACAAATCCCCAAAGTTACAAAGGGCCATAACCCATTAAGTATTTTTCTGAATTTCTTCAAAGTTAATCAGATTTTCTACTCATCAATAGCAATCCACTCATCCAATTCAGGGCTCAAGTTTTTATAGTTTTTGAGATATTTTGCAGACAAGATTTCATCCAAACCTTTTCAAAGCGTCATAACTCAGGAAAGAGACATAACCCTAACGAGAAAAACATGTCAGCTAATTTTCACGAGGAATCATATATGAAATTTCAGAACTTAGCATGCACATTTCAGAAGTTATTCTATGCACCAAAATTGGTAACGGACACACGGACGGACGCACGAACGCCCCAGAAGCAATATGCCCTCAAACATCTTCGAAGTTGGGGGCTTTATGAAGCCTGACTGTCAAGGTGTTTTAAAGACCGGTCGAAACTATACTGACGTCAAAAAGAAACACTTCAGGGCAATCAGGTCGTAACTTTTTGTTGGGCTTCGTACAGCTTGGTTAGTATTGTACACCATAGTTATAACATCCTTTACATTAGCGGAACCAAAAATCATCTTCTTGGCGCAATAACGGTATAACTGACATTTTGGCCAAAAACTGACATTTCGGCCAAAATGTTTTGGCATAAATGAGTGCCTAAGGACATTATACACTCGGTGAATAAGTACTACAGCTGGATCCCGCCTAAATCATGACTTTTTCAGCATTTTTCAACTTTTTTGTCAGTAACACCATTTCTGTTCTGACATTTTGAAAAAAGTTGGCGCCAAAACTGTTTAAGTGCACTTAGACCGTTTTTGCGCCAACGTGTTTTTAAACCTCACAATATTGAATCCTGATGCTTGATATTGCACAATGAGAGTGTAAGTACCATGCAAAATGTATAAAGTGTTGCATATTACCTACCTAGTGTTTTACCATGTGAAAGGCTAAAGAAATAAGGTTTTTGCATTTAAACTGTTTTAGCGCTGAATGCACTTACACTGTTTTTGCACCAACACACTCAGCACAGAAAGTGTGTTTCAACATTTAACATAAATTTGTTTTTATAAATGTCATTTTTCACACGTCAATAAGATAAATCAGTATGAGGTTTAGTAACGAGTTTAAAGGAAGGTTTCTTTGTCATTATTAAATAAAATCGTTTGTCTCTCCTGAAAAGTTGCCATTTTACACTTACGCCGTTTTTGCACCAAGCAGACGAATGTTTCGGTTCACTACATTACTTACACCAATAAATTGGTGGCATGGCCATTTACTCGAGCAGCCAGCGCCACAAGTGTACATTACATCGCGTCAACAAATCTTATATTCGGTTTACAACATTTCGATTTATATCAGTCTTTGAATCGACTGCCTATTCGAAATTCGCGAAATTGCTGTATGTTTCCTCTGGCTTTCGTTGCCGGATCATTACAGGGTCACTGATGAGGCTTTTTTAGCCGAAACTACGTAGTATGACCCATCTTCTTTCTTATGAATATTTTCATTGCTCTTAAAGGAACTCATTTTTGATTTTTATTGGAATTAAAAAAATGGAACATTGTCAAGATGCCAAGGCTGAGTAAAGAAGAACGGGATCGCACTTTATAGGCATGATGAAAAGTGCCCGATGGCATGGTCGACAGCGACTCGTTTAATTAATCGTGTTAACGTCACGGAAAGCTTATCAGACAAGCCTCGTTCTGGTGCGCCACGTGTGACGTCGGTGAGATAGATAACTTTATATGTCAACGTCACTTGTGCGATTGGTACCTGGCGATTCCCAATCTTTTCAAACAAAACCGCAGCAGACGTCATTTTGATTCTTTTGTTGTTGTTGTTTTAATGTGATTGTCACTCTTGTTATTTCCAAAAAATTGGGATCAAAATGTCATCTGCTGTTTTGCTGAGCGCAGAAGAGGTTGAAAATCGCACAGCAGAGCTCATTTAAAGTAGAACAGCTAAGGTGAAACTACATTTGACAAATTTGCAGAAACCACTGATCTGATTCGGGTAAGGCAAAGGTGACATGCATCTTGCGTAACCGGGGCGTCCAAATGATATCGGCTTATATTTGGGCAAGGCCCGTTGTCCTTGCAGAAGGTAATGCTAGAGTTTTGTTATTTCTTCTGTTCCTATACTTCCATTCATTTTCCTCTTTCTCCTCTGTCCCTCACTTCGTCTTCTATTATCTTTTCTATTTCCCTTTTCTCCAGTTCTCTGGGAGACGACACAAAATGACCCACAAGGGTTGACGTGTCGATAAACACAAAACAATCAATCAATCGTTGTTAAAAAGCTATTTCTTGTCTGGACAAAAAACAAAACAACATTTAAATAGTTTCAATCAGCAGCTTCCAAGCGTAAGATTGGTCACTAATATGACTCAGCTGTAATAATTATATATATATATATATATATATATATATATATATATATATATATATACGTCAACAAAATTCAGAAATTTACCAGGCCAAATATATTTTCTCCGCTTCGCCGATTCCACGCCTTGGCCGAAATTCGACGATCTTGCTGTACGCCGGTATTTCGCCTACTGGATGAGCTCGTCAGGTGGAAAGTTCCAATAAAACGTGCTCGCCGTTTCGCCGTCATGTGATCCAAATCAATCGTGTAACTCGCCAATTACGGACGACCGGCAAAGCAAAAGAAACGCAGCCTATAAGAAAGCGCATCATTTCGTTTTCATTTGAAGATAGAATAAAGATAAACTGTAATTACTTATTTCGACAATAAATAAATAAATACTATTTATATCTGTTTTGATTTATTTCAATTTTTGCAGCTTAATTTTATTTTCATTATTATATCCATTTATATGAATGAGCTTCCCCGCCCATTGGGGCTTGAAGAAATATATGGGCTGCATGATGCTTCCACGCAGAGCTGAAACTGACCTGTACATGAGTACTGGTAAACCGCTAAGAGGACCTAAGCCTGCCCGGGCAAAGCGGTGCGAGTCGGCCCGTCCATGCTTATAAACCCTATTGGTTTCATTGGGTGGCAGGGCTTGAGATGTCATTTCATCTCAATGTCGGGTAAAAGTCCCACAAAATTGGAAGCAACGTCTCCAAAATGACCTTTATAGTGTTGACAGGGACGTTTAACCTCAAATCAAACAAACAAATGAATGAGCTTTGAGAATTGTCAAAAAATATTTAAACATAACCGGTACAAAATGCTGTCGTGATGAAACTGTAAAACTGCATATCTCTCTCTCTCTCTCTCTCTCTCTCTCTCTCTCTCTCTCTCAATGAATATAATTCACGATTACTTAAGTATGAGCAACAACAACATTGACGGCTCCAGCCCATCGGGGCTTGAAGAAATATATGGGCTGCATGATGCTTCCATGCAGAGCTGAATCCGACCAGCACACGAGTACTGGTAAACCGCTTAGAGGATCTAAGCCTGCCCAGGGAAAGCGGTGCGCACGAATCGGAGCGTCCATGCTTATAAAACCTATTGGTTTCATTGGCCGACAGGGCTTGAGATGTCATTTCATCTCGATGTAATACAATACTCGATAGCTATAATCCGCCAGAGAGCATCATACCAAGGACGGATTAAAGAAAGAAAACATTTACCTGACATAATATCTAAAATTATCAACCATACTGGAGGAGAGAATACTCCACATGGTACGTATATCAACAACTGCAAAACCCTCTCAAGGGAGAATACTTCACATGATTTTGAAACTGTGTATATCAACAACTGCTAAAATTGAACACTAGCAACTCGCAATGTTATGGTTATTACTATTATTATAAATGTTTTGTTTCTTTAATTCGTCCTTAGTATGGTGCTGTCTGGCGGATTATAACTATCAAGTATTGTATTACCGGCACTCTAGCCTGGCCACATAGGAATGGCTAGAATGACGGGTCCGTCACTTTAGCCACCGAGTCTGAAGTGCCGGACCCGGCACTCTAGCCTCAGAGTCTAGGGTGCCGGTACCGGCACTCTAGACACTTCCATAATATAAACGTGCGGATATGGATGGTCTAAGAGACCATAGGGGGCGATTTAGCGATTGCTGCCTTTCCTCTGAGCACTCTCGCATGTAAGTCAATGACTTGTGGGTCAGTTTCAAGATCCAGCTCAGGACGCAGTGGAAAGGTATACACCAATGAAAATAACCAAAACAAAGCAGTGCACAATGGAACGATAACACGATCAAACACCTAATCAGAAGACATGATAGAATGTACACTTTCGTGCTCGTAAGTCTAACAACCCATTTGTGAAGAACAAATACAAAGTTTCAAAGCACATGTACAAAGGGTAATTAGAGATGCACACGGGATGCATGTTTAAAGAATCTTTACCTTTGATGATGAAAGTATTGATCCAGAAGGCCCGCAGAATAATGGAAAAGATAAAAAATGTCCCGGTAAAGTCCCTGAAAAAAAACCGAATCACTTGGGATCACCTCATTAAGTAAAGTGGAAATAGCGCGACAAGGCAAATATATGTGATACGCAGTTTCATCGGCGTTTATGCGTGAAGGTGATGGAGAGCTACCATCAAAAGGGGAAAACCCGTTCTTCTCTATGGGGGACATAACAGTTGACCCCAAGGGGGTCGCAAAACTGTTGGACAAGCTAAACATATATAAGGCATCTGGGCCTGATGTTCTGACTGCCAGGGTGCTTAAGGAATGTAGTGCTGAAATACCTCTTCTGCTGGCCTTTACCTTCAATGAAACACTTGGTCAGGGCACTGTACCAGATTTCTGACGACAAGCAAACATTACTCCGGTCTTTAAGAAAGAAGACAAATATGATGCTGCGAACTACAGACAGGTGTCGCTCACATGTATCTGTTGCAGTTTGGCATTGAAGGGGAATTACTCGAATGGATAAGTGACTATTTAAGTGGGAGAAAGCAAAAAGTTGTTATAAGAAACAGCTCATCAAGCTTGAGGAGAGTTACTGCTGGGGTTCCTCAAGGTTCTGTTCTTGGCCCTTTATTATTTTTGGTTTATGTCAATGATATATCTGAATCTTTACTTAGTCTTACACGTTTATTTGCTGATGATAGCTCTCTATTTTACTCTGCAGCAAACATCAAAGACATTGAAGGTATTATCAATCATGACTTACGTATGTTAGTCAGCTGGGCTGCTCAGTGGTTAATCAATTTTAATCCGCTTAAAACTGAAGCAATGCTTTTTACCCTAAGATTTATTGAATCACTACCAAATTTAGTTTTTGACGGTACACCTATAAAATTTGCAACAGAACACAAACATTTAGGTTTAACATTTAGCAATAATGGACAATGGCATAACCATATTGAAAATATTCTTAAAAGTGCTTCTAAAGTTATTGGTATAATGAGGAAACTCAAATATACATTTAGTCGAGTTGCTCTAAACCAAATATACCTTTCATATTTACTGCCCATCATCGAGTATTCTTGCGTTGTATGGGACGGTTGCACAGAACGAGACATTGAGTCTCTCTAAAAACTTCAGAACGAAGCTGTCCGCATTGTTACAGGCTTAACAAGATCAGTTTCCTTAGATAGCCTTTATAAAGAGAGTGGGTGGGTGTCACTTATCGAAAGACGGAAGCAGCAGAAACTTATCTTCATGTATAAATCAGTTAATGGTCTTGTTCCTTCATATGTATCCGATTTAATTCCACCACCTGTTGGAGAAACAAATGCCTATAATTTACGAAATAATAACAATATTACTGTTCCCTTTTGCAGGACAGAAATTTCTCGAAAATCATGTATTCCTTCGTCTATTTCGGCATGGAATTCGCTTGACATAGAATTACGTAATTCACCGTCTCTGTCTAGCTTTAAGTACCAGTTGAAAAAAACACACAAAATAATTCAATAGTTCCTACATACTACAAAGTTGGTAGTAGACGCATCTCAGTCCTACATGCGAGAATTAGAAATAACTGTAGTAATTTATTTTTTGATCTGTATATTAATCATCTGCCACCAAGTCCTACATGCAGTTGTTCTGAAGAAGTCGAAGATGCAGAGCATCATTTCTTTAGATGCTCACACTTTACCAATGAACGAATCGCATTGTTTCGATCCACGAGGAATTTCAATCCACTAAATATTAATAAACTTTTGTTTGGAAATGAAAATCTCACACCAGTAGAAAATGTCACTATTTTCACAGCCGTCCAAACTTTTATCAAGGACACCAGAAGGTTTACTGATTAGTCTGCTGTTCACTAAGGCCAGTATGACAATTCATCTTATGACATTCCATTCCGTTATCTTATCATTTATTTGATTAGTATGTTATTTACATTATTATAACTTTTACTACATCACTTTTTCGTATTTTTGTAGTGCTTACTTGTTTACTTTGCCATTATCATGTGTCTGTATATTGCTGTAATGAAGATCTATTAGGGGAGGGCCGTAACTAATGTTGGTAGAACTTGTGGCCCGACCCTATTGCTTGTTTGAAGGATGCAATAAAATATGTTTAAACTATCTGTTGCAAAACCCCACAGCAGTAGTATAGGGCGCCACTATGGGTACCAGATTATAGGTACTAGTACCTATAATTTTGTTGGTACCTATAATCTGGTACCCATAGTGGCGCCGCTTGATGTAAGCTTGACTAGGCTAGGTGCTGTATCGTGTGTTATGTGGACTTTCGTGAAGGGTGCTATAAATTTTCAGTGACTGTTTACCTGGTACCCATAAATTGTGGGTACCTGAAATTTATGGGTACTAGGTACCTGAAATGTTTTTGTCAGGCCTAAGCTTGAACATAACTTAGTGTTTTTGGTGATCTTGCAAGTAGATCCGGGTGTTTGTGCCTTGGTCCCTATAAATTTGATGTCCCGGAAATTTATAGGGACAAAAGCTTTTGGCTATGCTTGCAAATAACTTAGTCTCTGGAGTTTGTACAAGAACCTGGTACCCATAAATTCTGGGTACCTGAAATTTATGGGTACCAGGTACCTGAAAGTTTTAATTTTGGCATGGTAAAAGTTGAAAGAACTTAGTCTTTTGTTGGAAATCTTTCAAGAGGTCCAGGGATACCACAAGATGACATTATGTTGGCCTTTTGGAAATAACTTGAAAAAAATGTTTGGCACGAATAGGGCTCGAACCTATGACCTCCTGCTTATCAGACAGGCGCTCTACCAACTGAGCTAAAGTACCTAGATATATTTAGTATGTAATATACTCTTCGCTGCCACATCTCCACATCACAAATGTATTATCTCCACACTGAAATTGTGGAACATCCACATCTCCACATTGAAATTGTGGAACCTCCACATTGAAATTGTGGAACCTCCACATCTCCACATTGAACTTGTTGAGGTAATGTGGAGCAAATGTGGATGTAATGTGGAGAATGTGGATCCACAATGTGGAGATTCCACATGTCCACATCTACACATTCGGCAATTTTGCAACCAGGCCTTTCTGGCTTCTAAGACTCAGCTTAAAATGCTCAATGTGGATGTGATGTGAAGAATGTGGATCCACAATGTGGAGATTCCACACGTCCACAACTACACACTGAAATTGTGTAACCTCCACATTGAAATTGTGGAACCTCCACATCTCCACATTGAAATTGTGGAGGTAATGTGGAGCAAATGTGGATGTAATGTGGAGAATGTGGATCCACAATGTGGAGATTCCACATGTTCACATCTACACATTCGGCAATTTTGCAACCAGGCCTTTCTGGCTTCTAAGACTCAGCTTAAAATGCTCAATGTGGATGTGATGTGAAGAATGTGGATCCACAATGTGGAGATTCCACACGTCCACATCTACACACTGTAATTGTGTTACCTCCACATTGAAATTGTGGAACCTCCACATCTCCACATTGAAATTGTGGAGGTAATGTGAGCAAATGTGGATGTAATGTGGAGAATGTGGATCCACAATGTGGAGATTCCACATGTCCACATCTACACATTCAGCAATATTGCATCCAGGCCTTTCTGCCTTCTAAGACTCAGCTTAAAATGCCCAATGTGGATGTGATGTGGAGAATGTGGATCCACAATTAGGATATTCCACACGTCCACATCGAACAATTTGACTCTTATTACCTGACCGGTGGCAGGTATATAACTTAAGATAACTTTGGTAGGACCAAGCTGTTTATGGGAAAAAGAACAAGAGAATTAGATGCCACTTCTGATGGCAAACAACCTCCCTAGTGTGCTTGTGAATTGCATTAATGGGTTTCCCTGCAACTTGGGACTCCTGGCGATTTGAGATTATCTCGAATACACTTTAGAACCACCTGAATGTCTCTATGGACCAGAGTGATTCCCAGAGCGGAGGCTTTCCAATGTCCGTGGATCCCCTTAAAGTAGCCTGAGCGTAGCTACCTTCTACTCTGTTTAAGCATATATTAGATAATCTCGCATCTTTGGACCAAGCCGGAAAAACACGCAATGCAATAATCACAAACCATGCACCAGTAAGCTAGAGCACTAGCCTGTTTGTAACAAGAAACCACTTTGTATATATAGTCAACCCAAACCAATTTTCAATGAAAATGGTCTTGTTGAATTTCTAAATGAAAATCTTTGTTTTAAATTTAAGAAAAGAAAGACTATGTTCTATGAGTGATGTATAAATTTATAAGCTTGTATTATATTTATTTCGAAAAAAATATTTGATCCCATTTGAGCTACAAATAGCAAAATGATAATGATTTTTATCATTTTTTATCTGTTACTATTTTGAGAATTCCTATTGGGAAAAACCCAATAAGACATAATGCTCAGAGTGGATATTTATAAAGGCGTTTTAAATGCTAAATCATGTTCTTAAGGGAGCTCTAGATATAATTTTGGTTATTTACTTTATCATTTTCTTATTAGTATCGCCATAACTAACAAACTATGAATATATATCGAAGGTACCGCATTCCCGTTAAATGTCAGGTCATTGGATTTTCCGAAAATCGATCAATAGCGATTTTTGTCCATTGAATTTGAAAGAAGCCAATTCCCGGAAAAAAGATTGCTTTTCCGATAATTATAAATAGTAAGAAAAAAGAAAAATAACTTTTTTTATAACGATATTGAATAATAATTGTAACTTTAAATTTGTGTTGCTTAAGAAATGAATGAAATGCACAACTGAAACACTGTCATTCTGTAGAAAAGAAAGTATATAAATATTCAGTTGGACATTGTTTGACATTGAGGGCCCTGATCAGACGCCACAGCTGAATAATGAATGACTTCCACCTTATACTGCTAAGTGACAGTTCCTTGGACATTTTTCCAACAAACAAATAAAACAGTTTTACGGTGAGACTAGATCATCCCATTAATATCAATGAAGAAAACTGGGAAGTTGCATTAGTAGAAATTATGACACCATCACAAGTGCTGATTATCAGTGAAGAAAATAACTTTTTCTATTTGGTTTTTCTTGATCCAAGCTACATAAGAAGACACGGTTTCGAAAATGTCACTGAAATGTGTAGAAATACTAATGCATGTGACAAATTTAAACTGATCATCCCACCTGGCAATTATGTTTCTCCCAGTCATTTGGCACAAGAAATGCAATCTTCTATCAATGCGTTTGAGAACGGATTATTAGAACATGTAAATGTTGGCATTGGAGTTGTGTTTGATGAAAATTCTAAACGCATGAAAATAATTTGTCAAGATGAAAGACAAACTAGGTTACAATTTTCCAAAGAGTTTGGAAAGTTATTAGGGCTCAATCCTTCTCTATTCGGAAAGCCTATTGGGAATGAAAAAGATTCATTTATTTTTAATGCAGACCTGAATGCTCCACATGATACGTTTTTCATATATTCAGATATTGCAGATTTTACAAATGTTGGTGATGTGAAGGCACCGATTTTGAGAATTGTTCCATTTAATCATACCAAGTATTCTACTTATTTTCATACAGAACTAAAAAATTTGCACTATGTGCCAGTAGCCAAATCTTTCATTGACCAAGTTCATATCAGCATAAAAACAGCCACTGGTAAAAGTGTACCTTTTATGACTGGAAAATTTTTGGTTAAATTACACTTTAGACACAAACAGTTTTTTCAACATGATATAAATACTCTGCATTAATACTAACTTTGTCAGTTTATCAGACTCCTGAAAGGAAATAAGATGGTTAGTTCAGAGAAACAGACAAAAACATCCTGCAAAAAGATGGTCAAATGCAAAATGTTACCAGTGACACAAAACCCTAGTAAATACGAAACAAGTTATGGACAGATGCGGTACTTGATGAAAATACTTAACACAGTTCTCAGCAATAAGCTCAGGGAAGGACGGCCCTCCAGATTCTGCAAAATATGTAACGCAGAAATCCAACAACTTGCGAAAACAAGACATCCGAAAAGACGTCGTCTGACAGAACCAAGAAGAAAAATGAAACAACACTGGCCTGATACTCCCAGGAGACCTACGTCTTTACCACTAAAGAATATCAAGCGTAAAAGAAAAAGTGAAGACAAACAGTCACAGACAGTTGCAGAAAATTGTGCAGAAAGTTAGAAAATTTTGTGGAAGAGTATAAAAGGAGTGACAAGACTGAAAAAAATCAGTTCATTATTTGACATCCATGGGGAGATATCAGTGCCATAAGTGTTTTCGAGAGTTTGCAAGATCAGACGGTTTGAGAAGACATAGATCCAGTGGTGTTTGTAAAGAGGATAATACAGATATGTCAGATGACGAAGAAAGTGTAGCGTCTTCAAGCCCACGCTATAATTTGGGAAAAGGAGAAGATATATTTGGAAAATATGACTATACCAATGATTCTGAAGAATACACCGAAGAAGATGATAGTGATGACGAAGTTGAGATACCCAAAAAGAAAAAAATGAAATCTAAGTACATACCGTGGGACCGAATGCTTTTGAAAACCCAGGAAAGCTTACAAGATACATTCAATGAGACCGTGGAAGAAGTTTTGGCAGAACATAATAATATCGATACAGAAGATGCTGAAAATTTGGCATATGAGGAACTCAAACCAAGATATACACAAGAGCTTGCAAACTTCTACAGAACATTGGTTGGATATTCAGAAGCACTGAAGAAAGATCCAGTGCATAAGAAAATCGTAAGCACAGCAAAACGACTGAGGGACGAGAAAGATTACGATGCAGATGAATCCATGGACAGTGCCGTCAAGAAACGCAGATTCCTCTTTGGGAAGACACTGGATGAATATGATTCACCTACCTATGACAAGGAAGAGACTGTGCCACAGACAAATCAAAAGACATTATTAAAACCAATTTCACAACAACGTTAAGGTTTCAAATTGTAAACGATAACAGAGGGACGGTCCTAATCCTCTGTTCATTGTAATCAAGTTAGTTAGCGGGACAAATAAAATTAAAACTGTTCACCAATCTCTCTTGTCTTTTCACCCCCTCTTCATTTCGAAGAGGTAGTAGTATCTAAACTTGAGATGGCTAGAAATAACATCCACTGACGCTTCATAGTCAAACTAATGAATCAAAAATAGATCTTGAGATACAAGATCTATATCCAGAAGTTTGCTACTATCAAGCCTCAATATATTTGCCAAAACACTTGACGCTTGACAGTCAAGTTTCTACTGATAAAGAAATATAAAGTCTTGAGATACAAGATTTTTTATTTCTCATAGAAACTTGGTACTAGATAGCCTCAATATATAAGCATGACACTATGAAGTCTTGAGACACAAGGCCAACATAATGTCATCTTGTGGTATCCCTGGACCTCTTGAAAGTTTATCACAAAAGACTAAGTCCACTTTTACCATGTCAAAATTGAAACTTTCAGGTACCTGGTACCCATAAATTTCAGGTACCCATAATTTATGGGTACCAGGTTCTTGTACAAACTCCAGAGACTAAGTTATTTTCAGGCTAAGTCAAAAGCTTTTGTCCCTATAAATTTCAAAAACTGAAGATTTATAGGGACAAAATCAAACCACAAAAACACTAAGTAATTTTCAAGCTTAGGCCTGACAAAAACATTTCAGGTACCCATAAATTTCAGGTACCCACAATTTATGGGTACCAGGTAAACAGTCACTAAAAATTTATAGCACCCTTCACGAAAGTCCACATAACACACGATACAGCACCTAGCCTAGTCAAGCTTACATCAAGCGGCGCCACTATGGGTACCAGATAAAAATTTATGGGTACCAACAAAATTATAGGTACTAGTACCTATAATTTGTCTGGTACCCATAATTTTTTATCTGGTACCCATAGTGGCGCCCTATACTACTCACAGCATATATTAGTCAGCAACATCAACAATCACCTAGACTTTGAAAGCATTCTTGCTGACAGTCAACACGGTTTCCGAAGCCGAAGGTCTTGCGAAACTCAACTGGTTCCGTTCCATTTTACTATGACACAGTGAGCAATCTGGATGGGGCCATTAATCGTGACCACAAACAGGCTGACCTAATTGTAAAGTATTTGTCCAAGGTCCTCCAACGAAGTACCTCACATGAGGCTATTGTATAAACTGGATTATTATGCAGGCTTTCTAGCACTATCTGGCAAAAAATAGGGCTGTTTTTGCAAAAAATAATAGGGCTATTTTTGCAAAAAATAAGAGCTAAATTAGGAAAAATTTAGCCCTTATTTTCTAGCCCAAATTTAGGAAAATTAGGGTTAAACCAATAAACATTATGAACTGGTTTACCTACAAAATGTTGATAACTCCTGAGATCTTACAACTAACTTTATTATCCAGCCTTTTGATAACAGTTAGTTTCTCACTGATTTCTAGTCTAAAACTATAATATATTCAGCTATAGCTCCAATTATGTTACTGCCCATCATCAAATGAAGAACAACTAAACCTCTTGAAAGATGGTTTTGTGTATACATGGTTTACATTGAAGGATCCTTACAAGAGCTGTCATCAGACAGCATAGCTTGCCTGGAACGCTGTCTTAGTCTGTGACCTTGAGGTATTAGGCAGGAGTGGAAGAATATTTGAATCACACCCATGACATTGAACCAAATAAGTATTCGAATACTTTTTAAAGTATTCAACCCTAGGTCTGTTGGAGATGTTGCACTGTTGAGTTAGACATTCTCTATGCGGGCTGAACAAATTATCTGTAGATGGCGACGGTTCATGCCCGTCGGGGCATGAAGAAATAGATGGGCTGCATGATGATTCCACCTAGAACTGAAACTGACAGCACAAGAGTACTGCTAAACCACTTAAAGGATCTAAGCCTGCCTAGGCAAGGCGGTGCGTTTAAGACCGTCCATGCTTATAAACCCTATTGGTTTCATTGGGGGACAGGGCTTGAGATGTCGTCGGGTAAAAGTCCTGTAAAAATTGGAAGAAACGTCTTCAAAATGAACCACACAGTGTTGGCGGGGACGTTAAACCTCATATCTAACACAAGCACCAATGGCGAGGATCCTGATTATACGGCTTTATCAGGAGCTCTATGATCTGGATCAACACTGTTGCAAAGGAAGGCATTGTCGTGTTCGGGTGTTGCGACAATGACATTTTGTTTTAGTAATGAGAACGTCAGTAGACAAGTAAAAACAACATTGGCATTCGCATGGGGCAGTTGTCAGTTTTTGACGAAAGAATGTGCACTTAACTGTCTGAAGAATAACGGCTTGATATGACCTAAACAGTGTTGACTGGCCGTTTAACTCCAAATACACAGTCAATCCAAACAAGTGATATCCACTGAGACAAAAATTTTTGATGAGGAAGACGTCAGGATTTAACACCTGATAAAGTGATATTTGCTTGAACGTCCCCGCCTGACAGTACTATGTGTGTCTTTTGGGGAGATGTTTCTGATTTTGTGACAATGAAATGAAACGAGATCTCAAGCCCTACCGCCAACAGAAAAACGCCAAAGTTAAAGGAGCGGTTCGACTCGCTCCATTTTTCCTAGGCAGACTTATTTTGAAAATATTTGAGGGTCACTCACGATTGGTTGAAACTAGCTAGTCTGGTTCTGTGGTGTAGTCCTTGCTTCCAAAGGATAACCCTTTCTAGAACATTTAACGTCACTACAGCTGTTGTCTGGGAATGTGTGGGGGCCGTAAAAAGTCCCCCTGCTCTATATCATAGTGTAGTTTATATTTTCTTGTCCTTTGGGATCATTGGTTCCGTTGTGAAATTTTGAAAATACTGGAGGGTCACTGGAGGGTCACTGATGTGACCTAATTGGCCGAAACAAGCCAGTCTGGCCCAGAAAACATGTACACTCCATATTTTCCGGCGGTTCTGTGGGGTAGTCCTTGCTTCCCTTTCTTGAGCATATTTAGATCTATGTGGTTCACCTGCACTCAAGTTCGATCGAACCTAGCTCTGCAAGCACACTTTATTTCTCAAAGCCCCGACGGGCGGCATGTGGTGGTGGTTGTGATGGCGTTTCCTTAATCCTACAAGACTGTGTGCCAAGCCAAGCGAATACTTAGATCAGTCTTCACTATCCTCATAAAAAGAGGGCCGTGATGGCCCTGGATCGCTCACCTGATCCATAGGGTATCAACTGGGCCCCTGGGAGAGCCATTATTGGCCCCGGGCTATAATATGATTAATCTTGGTAGTGGTCTAAAAGGTGAAGCTTCATACCCAATATCAAAGAACGGAGACATCTGGTTTCAGACAAGATTTTTAAAGGTTTTCCTTATATAAGTCTACATAAACTTTGGGGTCCCCGGGGCGGGCCATTTTTGCCCCGAGGGCTAAAATTTGAACCATCTTGGTAGAAATCCACAAGACGAAGCTTCATACCAAATCAAATCAAAGACCTTGGCCTTCTGCTTTCAGACAAGAAGATTTTCAAAGGTTTTCATTGCCTTGACTTCTATTTTCTAGGGCTATAATTTGAACAATTTGGATGAAGCTTCACGCCAAATATCGAAGACCTGGGCCTTGCGGTTTCAGAGTAGAAATTTTTTTTAAATTTCCCTATATAAGTCAATGTAAAAACGAAGGGCCCCGGGCCGGGGGCATTTTTGACCAAAGGGCTATGATATGAACAAGCTTGATAGAAGTCCACTAGATAAAGCTACACACCGAATTTCAAAGAACTGGACCATCCGGTTTTGGAGAAGAAGATTTTTAAAGATTTTCCCGGTATAAGCCAATGTAAAATCAAAGGGTCTGCAGGTGGGGGCATTTTTAGCCCTAGGCCTATAATTTGAACAATCTTGATAGAGGTCCACTAGATGAAGCTTCACAACAAATATCACAGAACTGGGCCTTGCGGTTTCTGAGAAGAAGATTTTTAAAGAGTTTCCCTGTATAAGTCTATGTAAAACCAAAGGCCCCCAGGGTTGGGGCATTTTTGGTCCAAGGGCTATAACTTGAACAATCTTGGTAGAGGTCCACTATACAGTCTAACCTGTCTTAGTGGAGCGCTGTGGTGCAGTGGTAAAGTATCGGCCTCGGGATCGAGAGGTACCGGGTTCGAACCCCACGAGCGGCAAGTGTTGTTTCCTTGAGCAAGAGACTTTATCCACATTGCTTAGTACTGGTTCTACCCAGGAAAAGAGGGCCACATGGAAGATTAGTACTAGTTTACTAAATGTGTTACCCTCTATAAATAAGGTCGATTATTATTATTACTATTTTAAATAAGGTCGATTATTATTATGAAGCTTCATAGCAAATATTAAATACCTGGGTCTTGTGGTTTCAGAGAAGAAGATTTTTTAAGTATTTTCCCTATATAAGCCTATGTAAAACTAAATGGCCCCGGAGCGGGGGCATTTTTAGCCCTAGGGCTAAAATTTGAACAATCTTGATAGCGGTCCACTAGATGAAGCTTCACACCAAATATCAAAGACTTAGGCCTTGCGGTTTCAGAGAAGAAGATTTTTAAAGATTTTCCATATACAGTCTAACCTGTCTTAGTGGCCACCTCTATTAAGCAAGCAACCTGTCTTAAGCAAGCAGGCATTTAGTTTCCGAAAAAGGCAAATGCATTAAAATGCACCTGTTTTAAGCAAGCACCTGTATTAAGCAAGCACATTTTCATTATCCCTTAGGTGCTTGCTTAACACAGGTTGTATAAGCCTCTGTAAAACCAAAGGCCCCCGGGGCGGGGACATTTTTGGCCCCAGGGCTATAACTTGAACAATCTTGGTAAAGGTCCACTAGATTGAAGCTTCATACCATGTATCAAAGACCTGGGCCTTGCGGTTTCAGAGAAGATTTTTAAAGATGTTCCCAGGGCTATAATCTAAGCATTATTCCTGTGAAGTTTGGTCAAAATCCGATCAGGTGTTGAGGAGTAGATGTTTGAAGAAAAAGTGCACGGACGCACGCATGGACGCACGACGGACAAAAAGTGATCCCAAAAGCTCACCTTGTCACTACGTGACAGGTGAGCTAAAAATTGGCTAGGGTTTTCACCCATTACGCACAAATCAAACTTTATGTTCAGACCGTAAATGACAGACTGTTTCGAGTTTTCGCTGAGCACAAAAGCAATCCTGTAGGAAATGCCGTGCTCCGGATGATTCAGGAAGGCCACGGTTTTGGTCTCATTTTACCAACTTTTTCTACACGAACCTCTGGAACATTGCATTGTCAACAAGTCCATAGCTACCTTTTTACTGCTAAAAAACATACCCTGTATGCAGCAAGGTAAGGCGGTGTTTTAATGGTTATAATCTGGATTAACATCACCTAGAAAGCCAATCACTACAATTGCCGTGTGCTTTGCCGTCTGCCGGTTACCTTAAAAGTATTTTTTTTTCTTTTTGGCAGTGTGGACCCAGATCAGACTGATCCTGTCTGGGCCCACACTGTTTGCCTGTATGCAAAAATATTTTTAAAAAGTTTGCACAATGATTCAGCAGGTGACATTTTCAGGCGTCTTAAGGGTTAACATGTCCGTGTAATAATCATCCGTATATAGAGAAATGTTGGGTTTATACTGGACTTGAATCAGAAACTGTGAAAACCCCGATCAGATGCTGAGTCTGATCCGAGTGTACACTGTCAAGATACAGTACAGGAATGTAAGAGCCAGACACCGCAAAACGCAGCGTCTAATCAGTGTCTACATTGTTTGCTTACAGCATAGGAAAGTAAAGGTTTTGTTTGTTTGAATTTAGGTTTCACGTCCCCGTCAACACTAAGTGATTTTCGAGACGTTGCTTCCAGTTTTGTGGGACTTTTACCCGACATTGAGATGAAATGACATCTCGAGTCATGCCACCCAAACAAACCAAAAAGGTTTATATGTAGGGAGGTGTTACTCGCACCACTTTGCCTGGGTAGGCTTACACCCACTAAGCAGTTTATTAGTACTTATGTGCAGTCGGTTTCAGCTCTGCGTGGAAGCATCATGCAGCACAATCTATTTCTTCAGGCCCCGATCAGCGGGGGCCGTAAAGTAAATGTTAAAAGAAATGTTAACAGTCTAAATCATCTTTCACGACTTTCAGCATCATTTTTCCAGCCAACACTCAAGAGTCAATCGACCCACCAGTGCTGTCAGTGCTTTGCTTTATTAGCTCACCTGAGCCAAAGGCTCCGGGGGAGCTATTGTGAGAGGTCACCATCCTTCGTCGTCCTCCGTCCATTCACGATTTCTTTAAACGACATCTGCTAAACCAGTGAACAGATTCTGACCAAACTTAGCAGAAATAATCTATGGGGGGGGGGGGGGGGGGGCTCTCTCAAAGTTGTTCAAAAAATTCATTCCATGCATGTGGCAAACAAAAGGGGAAAATAAAAAAACTTTAAAAATCTTCTTGTCTGAAACCAGAGGCCTCAGGTCTTTGATATTTCGTATGAAGCTTTCTACTTGACCTCTAACAAGATTATTCAAATTATAGACCTGGGGCTAAAAATGGTACCCACATGTAAATCTCTTAGTTCAGGTGACCGATATAGGACCATCATTGTCCTCTTGTTAGAAAATAGCCATGCTATTTATATTGCTGCGAGGTCAGAGTGTTGTGTAAGGGGATTATCTGTAGAATCTGGACTGGAATCATGTGGCAGTTTTGGCAAACAGCAGAATGTGGCATCTGATCAGGAGCTACACTGTTTGCTTACCGTAAAGAGATATAAGGTGTAGGTTCACTCCAGGACCATTTTCAGCCTACAATCAGAGACAATAGACCCATCAGTGCTTCCATTTTTTACTGTTGCTATCGGCAATTTTGTGGAGTCACAATACTGACTTCTGCAACTTTTCGGCTCGTACAGTTTGTTTACAGTTGAAGAGGTTACAATACTATGATAGATTGTCTTTAAAAATGCCAAATTTGACCAGAAAGGTTGAAGGTCTTAGAACAAATTTTGCACACATACAGATATTGCCTGAAACGGAAAACAACAGCAGCAACCACTATGGCTACGTATACATTGTGCAATATATGAAAACTTTCTCCACTAAACTGTATATTTTATCTGTTTACATGAATTTTGAATGCATAATACCTACCAAGAACATTTTATATTATTTTCTGTTAATGTACTAAAATTCATTTAAATTTCTAAACTATGAATGGTGTGAGAAGTGACAATTTTTGAAACACCGATGATAGACAGATTCTGACCACAGGGCATGGCTGTTCTGTGCCCTTGCTCCAAGAGCTTATTAAACATTTCACCAAACTTGGTAACAATAAACCTTTCTACTTGACCATTACAAATGCCAAGTTAGTGTCAATCTTGTAAGGACCATAACTCAGTATCAACAAGATGTGTTTGTGAAACACCGATGCCCCCGGACAGCGCCTGTGCAATATGAAAGCCCCATCACTAAATTATGTCATGGTTGAGGCCACAAGGTCACGAGGTAAAAAATTATGGTACCACTGGAAAGGTCTTGTGAGAAAGAATACACATGTGAAATATGAAAGCTCTATCACTTACCAATCAAAAGTTATGGACTATATTAAAGTTTTTAAAAAGTAGGTCAAACATCAAGGTCAAAGTCACAAGGTCAAAAATTATAGTACCACTAGAAAGGTCTTGTGACAAGGAATGCACATGTGAAATATGAAAGCCCTACCATTTACCAATCAAAAGTTATGGCCAATGTTAAAGTTTTTAAAAAGTAGGTCAAACATCAAGGTCAAGGTCATGAGGTCAAAAATTATGGTACCATTAGAAAGGTCTTGTGACAAGGAATGCACATGTGAAATATGAAAGCTCTACCATTTACCAATCAAACGTTACGGCCAATGTTAAAGTTTTTAAAAAGTAGGTCAAATGCCAAGGTCAAGGTCATGAGGTCAAAAATTATAGTACCAATAGAAAGGTCTTGTGACAAGGAATGCACATGTGAAATATGAAAGCTCTACCATTTACCAATCAAACGTTACGGCCAATGTTAAAGTTTTTAAAAAGTAGGTCAAATGCCAAGGTCAAGGTCATGAGGTCAAAAATTATAGTACCAATAGAAAGGTCTTGTGACAAGGAATGCACATGTGAAATATGAAAGCTCTATCACTTACCAATCAAAAGTTATGGCCAATGTTAAAGTTTTTAAAAAAGTAGGTCATATGCCAAGGTCAAGGTCATGAGGTCAAAAATTATAGTACCAATAGAAAGGTCTTGTGACAAGGAATGCACATGTGAAATATGAAAGCTCTATCACTTACCAATCAAAAGTTATGGCCAATGTTAAAGTTTTTAAAAATGAGGCCAAAAGTAGGTCAAATCTCAAGGTGAAGGTCACGAGGTCAAAATTTATGGTACCTCTTGAAAGGTCTTGTGACAAGGAATGCACATGTGAAGTATGAAAGCTGTATCACTTACCATTCAAAAGTTATGCCCAATGTTAAAGTTTTTGCAGACGGAGAAACGGACAAACAGACAAACGGACAAACAGACAAACGGACAAACAGACGGACAGACCAAAAACTATATGCCCCCCAGAATCTTAGATTCCGGGGGCATAAAAATCAAAGCACCACTAACACTAGTTGATCGATGGCTAATAAAAAGTCCTGGACAGGGGACATAAGACCATTTCGTTTAACCCATTCTGTTTTTCGAGCCTCGCTCGGGTCATATGTGAGACGCCAAGTTCTGCAACAGAAGGTCAGGTGGTTTTTCTCCGGGTACTCCGGTTTTCGCCCACCTCTGATTAACGATCAGCTCGATATGAGTGAAATAATCTTGAAAGGGCCGTAAAACCAAAACCAACAAAAAAAATTAAAAAAAAAAATTAACCCATTCTGTACTGCAAGTGCCAAAACAGGTAGTTGGCAAACAGTGCAGTCCCAGATCAGACGCCACAGAATGCGGCATCTGATCAAGGCTACACTGTTTGCAAAACGTCCAGCCAGTTTCCAAATAGATTTTGAAGAAAACATACCCTGACACCCCTAAATTTTGCGATGGACTCCTGCTACCTATAAGGTGGAAGATTCAATTGGTACAAAAAGGGTACTTTAAGCAAACAGTGTAGACCCTGATGTCCCAGTACATAAGCCCAGTCCAGATTTTACTTTTTACACAACACTCTGATGTCACAAGAAGACTACAGTAGAGCTGCTATAAATAACGGGTGCCTGGATTTGGTTCTGTTTATGTGTTTGTATTGGAGTTTAACGGCCGAGTCAACACTATTTAAGTCATTTTTGAGCTGGTCAGTTTACTTATCCACACTTTTCTTGGGCAGGCTTATATGTAAGTGGTTACAGTGCACATTCTTTCACCAGAAACTGACAACTGCCCTTCTTGAATCAACCAGTCCAGATTTTACTTTTTACACAGCACTCTGATCTCACAAGGAGAACACTACAGTAGAGCTGCTATAAATAACCAGTACCTGGATTTTGTACACACATTGATAAATTTTGTACACACATTGATAAACAGTCAACCAAATAAAGAACTAATGATAAAGCGAGAATGAAATATGCTTTAATTGATACATTTTAACACCAAAACTTTTATGTACAGTTAAGTAAAATTAATCAAGCCAAATAAACTGAGCCACACGTGACAAAATCTACAATATGACCTGTGACCAGCAGCGATCAGCATGCAAATCCACTATTCCTTTTTGTCTGTTTGGATGGCCCACTGGCTGTAAAAGGCCCATGTGAAATGGGAAGATTGTATGTGCAGGCCTATCTGTGTCTTCGGTTACACATGTTATTGTATGCTTGTGCTGTGGACTCCCATTTCATTCTAATTCTTTGATCCACTTTAAGCCAGAATGTGTCTTCACATATGTGTGCACAGAAAAGTCTTACATTTGTTTAATTTGAGGTTTAATGTCCCTGTCAACACTGTATAGGTCATTTTGGGGACGCTGCTTACAATTTTGTGGGACTTTTACCTGACATTGAGATGAAATGACATCTCAAGCCCTGTTGCCCAATGAAACCAATAGAGTTTATAAGCATGAAGGTCGTACCACTTTGCCTAGGTAGGCATAGATCCTCTAAGCAGCTTAACAGTACTTGTGTGTGGTCTGCGTGGAAGCATAATGCAGACCCATCTGTTTCTTCAAGCCCCAATAGGCGGGGGCCGAGAAAAGACTGGGATCAGCCAACTCATCAGTGCTGTCTGTTCAGAATCTTCACTGTATGTTACATGGACAATGAACCAAATCTTTTTCATGCCAACAGGATAAACTCCATTTGTTGATTAACCCATTGCATAAAGGGATATCTTGGTAAACAATGTAGGCCCAGATCAGAATGCGGCATCTGATCAGGGCCTGCACTATTTGCTAAGTGAATTTTCCTTCAAAAATAGAATAAAACGAAACAATAGGCCTTCCATCTCTTATATGACAACTGGACTTGTCCAATATGGCAATGGTACAGTCCACCAGTATACAATGTGTTAATGTCTTTGCTGATGGCCCGTCGAAAACATATTCCCCTTGCAACTGTCTTTCAAATACCTTATATACTGAGTCAAAAAAGTTCCTATACATAAAATTCCTTCTCTTACCATCGTTACTACAAATGAAAAACACACAAAATTTGTTTTGTTTGAGTTAGAAGACTCATTTTACCATGTAAAAGCGCAACCTGTTTTCGTTTATGTAAACTCGCCAGCCTGATCTATTGTTTTAAACACCCAAGGGCTAACTGTGGCAATTTCGCAGAATAAATCATTTCAAAGGCCAAGATTTAACAACATTAAAAATTACACTTAGCACAAGATTTCTAAAATTTGATGCATGTAACCTTTTATTAGATACCCTGTGTGTCTATTAACAAAATGTTTGTAACTTTAATTCCACTGCCTAAGAGTAACAGACGACCACGTACAGGCCTCCGATTCTTTGAAGTTGTGTGCAAAATGCTGCTTTCAGTTGAAACTCCATAGGAAATCGAAATTGGTAGTGCTACATGCTACATGAATTTTGTACATTATTTTCCATCATGGTTAACAGCAATGGTGGCGACAAAGCGCTTTTTAAAGAAATTGCAAAAATTTAAAGATTTGTGTAGAAATAGCAACAGTTTGAAAATTGCTATAGTCTTAATTGAAAGGGAGATAATCTGAGAATTTCACAAATTAAAGCCTTGATTGTAGTGCAAGATCATGAAATATTGTAACAGTAAAGTTAGTTTCTATGATCAATGGTCATGTTCTTTCTTCTCAGACAAAAATGATCATCTGCGCATGCGCAATGCCCAATTCCTTGCATAACCTTTCTAGGCACATATTTCGCGACAACTCTTGAGCAGAATAGTATGGGCAAATGCAAATGTATGCATTTTGTAGCTAAACGTCCAATTCGCATGTTTACAGCCACTTTCAGCTGAATAGCTGCCGGATAGCTACTGAAATTTACCCGGAAGTTGGTATAGTTACTTTTTTGACAAAGTTCTTGTATTTACATTTTGCTGATCATGGTCAACTTTTAAACAAATCTTGTTCAGGAGTTATTCATTACCAGACTCATATTAAACCATTTTTACTCTCCCTTATGGAAAGAAACACAGAATATATTGCATGGAAGGGCGTTTCCAAGCAAATAGCTAGACATGACTTGTAGAAGGCATAGCTGACCAATGAAAACTAACTGAGCTTACTGGTTGCACATTCAGCACTCAAGTGTCAGCAGGGCTATGTTTTGATACATTATTTTACGGCAAACCAACTACCATCAGTAGAGTTCTTATAGTTCAAATCTTATAGAAATTGACTTGAATATCAGAGTCAAAGCACCATCATGTGAACAAGTCCTTGCAATGAAGACCCCCCCCCCCCCCCCCCCCCCCCACAACCCCAAACCCCACCACTTCATATAGAGAAAACTGGGTCATATGGGCATATACATTATTTTTCTTATTTCTGTTCCAAGACATAGTTGTGGATACTTGTTAGATCCAAAAGTTATGTGCCCTTGGCCATAATTGTTCTGCTGCACCTTTCTCACCTTAAAGACAAAGTGTGGTATAAGGTTCATTGAAAAACAGAAGTTACTGAACAAAATGTGTTGTATTTTTTTTTTTTTTTTTTTGAAAAAAAAAATCTACCAAAGGGACGTAACTTCCTTGGCCCTTAATCAAGTAAACACAATACAGCCAGTCATTGTCTATGTTTATACAAAATTTCAGCCATGTAGCTTTCATAGTTCCTAGGAAATCTGATACAAAAATTTTCAAAAGTGGCAAACACTTATCAAGGGAAATAATGGGTTATGGACCATTGATCCTTATTCCTGTATACCAATACATCCAGTCAATGTACAAGTTTATACATAGTTAAGCTTTCTAGCTTTCATAATTTCTGAGAAATCTGTTCCAAAACCTTTCAAGAACAACAAAATTTGAAAACCTACCAAAGGACAAAACTCAATGAGTTATGGACCATTGATCCTTATTCCTGTATACAAATACACCCAGTTATTGTACAAGTTTATACAAAGTTAAGCTTTCTAGCTTTCATAATTTCTGAGAAATATGTTCCAAAACCTTTCAAGAACAACAAAATTTGAAAACCTACCAAAGGACAAAACTCAATGAGTTATGGACCATTGATCCTTATTCCTGTATACAAATACACCCAGTTATTGTACAAGTTTATACAAAGTTAAGCTTTCTAGCTTTCATAATTTCTGAGAAATATGTTCCAAAACCTTTCAAGAACAACAAAATTTGAAAACCTACCAAAGGACAAAACTCAATGAGTTATGGACCCTTGATCCCTATTCCTGTATACAAATACATCCAGTTATTGTACAAGTTTATACAAAGTTTAAGTTTCTAGCTTTCATAATTTCTGAGAAATCTGTTCGGAAAATTTTCAAGAACAACAAAATTTTAAAACCTACCAAAGACCCTTGGTCACTAAGTCTGCTACTACAACTGCCTTACCTTAGAGACCAAATTAGTGTAATTTTCATTAACATTGACATTATGAAAACGCACCCATGTGACACAGCGCAATTTTTCACATCTCCAAAATGGCTACCGGTACTTTTCGGAAGAAAATCCTTGACATTTTTCTTATTTATAATGCAAACATAGGTTGTGGGTGCTCCTTAGAAGAGAATCATTGAGGCAGTTCTGATGAGTACCCACAAGCTATGTCCTCGAGCAGAAATAAGAAAAATAATGTATACCCACATAAAGTTATTAAGCACAATGCATTTTAAAATTTTAAAAGATATCAAGGGACACAACTCAAAGATTTATGAACCCTTGACTGCTATTCCGGTATACACAATGCATCCAGTCATTGTCCATGTTTACAAATTTTCAGCTTTCTAGCTTTTGTAGTTCCTGAGAAATCTGATACAAAACTTTTCCAGAATGGCAAAATTTGAAAACCTACCAAGGGGCAAAACTCCAAGAGTTATGGGCCCTTGGTCACTATTCTGCTACTACACCATCCTTACCTTATAAGTTTCACTGAAGCAGGACCACAAAAATAAAAATTATTATGCAAAATGTATTTTAAAATTTGAAAACATTTCAAGGGACATAACAGAAGTTATCAATCCTAGACCCCTATTCCGGTATACACAAAACATCCAGTCATTGTTTATACAGTTTTTGGCTTTTCTAGCTTCAAAGCTTTCATAGTTCCTTATAAATCGGATGCAAAAATTTTCAAGAATGGCAAAATTTGGAAACCTACCAAGGGCAATAACTCCAAGAGATATCGGCCCTTGGTTATTATTCTGCTGTTACACCTTCCTTACTTTAGAGACCAAGTGTAGCGTAAGTTTCATTGAAGTTTGTTTGTTTTGGAGTTTAATGGCTCAGTCAACACTATCTAGGTCACTTTTGAGCCGGTCAGTTTACCTATCCACAATTTCCTGGGCAGGCTTATACGTAAGCGGTAACCAGTACAGTGCCCATTTTTCGCCAGAAACTGCCACCTGCCCTTATTGAATCAGTGGAAGGGAGGGAATGACTATAGAAAAGATTTCATAATCAATCTCCATGAAAGAATGTTGCCAATCCCAGCAGGTATCGAACCCGCGTCCTCCTGATCACCAGTCAGATGCGCATCCAACTGAGCTACCGAGGCTGGCACGCAAGTTGTCAGTGTGTACGATGAAATACATGAACATTTAAATGGACACAAAGATATATACGTGTATACACAAAGGCCTAGTCAGTTCTCGGCTTAACCCTTTGCACCCTGAAGACCAACACAAATGTGAACCAATATGAACAGTGAACATCAAGATGACACTGCTCATAAGGAGCCTCCTCATCAGGATCTACAGTTGCTATCCTGTTAATGATACTGACTAAAATTACTTGTCAACAAGAACATGACTAAAATCAAGGACGGAACAGTCCATTTCAGAAAGTCAGGTGTGTTTAGATTATGACCAGCCTGGAGAGAAAGGACAAACTCTTATATGTCTTCTTGTCTAAAGGATGAAACTACCTAAATTGCTAAGTCTATGTTAGTTTAATACAGTCAACCCTCTTTATACCGACATTCAATATACACCACAACCTCTTTATAACACTATTAATGGGGTCCAAAGCGGAAACCGTGTTAGTTAAACAACTGTGTTCGTTCCGAACAAAATGTATAGATTATATAGAAAAATGACCATTTATGGTCATTTTCTATATAATCTAAACATTTTTGGGATCCCTCTTGAAACAGTGTTATATCCAAAACCCAGCTATAACGAACCAGGTTAAAATGAGGTTGTGGTGTACCAGCAAGAACAAAATTCATTACGACAATTTCAATACTAGATCAGCAGTCGATGGTATACCATCGCAAATACCCGCTTTTTCTATGAGTAAAACTAATGACTATGTATTAGCTAGCCAAAACTACACGTAAGTTAAAAAACGTTGTAAAGAACATTCTAACTGATAAGCAAAGTTTCAGAAGTGTAACTCTTATAGTTTAGAAGATATGGCAAAGTCATACTTTTTTACCTTTAACCTTGGGGTTATGTTGAGGTCCACCCAAAGTATCCAAATTTATTCTATATTCCAACAGCCATCAAATAACCAAGTTTCAGAAGTGTAACTCTAATAGTTTAGAAGATATGGCAAGGTAATACTTTTTGACCTGTGACCTTGGGTCGAGGTCACACCAAAAGTAGCCGAACATATTCTATATTCCAAGGACCATCCAATAAGCAAAGTTTCCGAAGTGTAACTCCAATAGTTTAGGAGATATGGCAAATCATAATTTTTGACCTTTGACCTTGGGGTCATGTTGAGGTCAAGGTCACACCAAAAGTGTCCAAATTTATTCTCTATTCCAAGGGCCATCCAATAACTAAAGTTTCAGAAGTGTCACTCTAATAGTTTAGAAGATCTGGCAAAATCATACTTTTTGACATTTGACCTTGGGGTCAAGGTCACACCAAAAGGGGCCGACATATTCTATATTCCAAGGACCATCCAATAAGCAAAGATTCAGAAGTGTAACTCCAATAGTTTAGGAGATATGGCAAATCATAATTTTTGACCTTTGACCTTGGGGTCATGTTGAGGTCTGGTCACACCAAAATTATCCCGATTTATTCTATATTCCAAGGGCCATCCAATAACCAAAGTTTCAGAAGTGTTACTCTAATAGTTTAGAAGATATGGCAAAATCATACATTTTGACCTTTGACCTTGGGGTCAAGGTCACACCAAAAGTAACCCGACATATTCTATATTCCAAAGACCATCCAATAAGCAAAGTTTCAGAAGTGTATCTCCAATAGTTAAGGAGATATGGCAAATCATAGTTTTTGACCTTTGACCTTGGGTCATGTTGAGGTCAAGGTCACCAAAATGTTGCCCACTGCCATCTTCATTCCATGTACTGTCCACATGCAAAGTTTCAAAAGTGTAACTTCAGTGGTTGCAGAGGAGATCCATTTTCAAGAAACGTGATGGACAGACAGACGGACGGACAGATCGACTGACGCCTGACTCAACTGTGGTACGAAAACAATATACCCGATTTTTCTTCGAAAAAGCGGGTATAAAAATGATAGCTTTAGACAGGAATGGAGACATTCCCAAATAAAAAATTTAAGACTCCAGAAACAGATATTGGGGACATTAATTTTGTTAGAATCACCTCGCCAATCACCTTGGCAAGGTGATTCTCACATATTTCCACACTATTATAAAACTTCTGTAATCCTAACAATTGGCCGCAATATTTGTTTCTAAGAGCCACATATGGGATATGTGTCTTATACTCTCCGTACTGAGGTTCTTTATTGTAACAGCAAAATGTTAGGGAAATAATGTTATAATGAGAGTTCTCTGAATACAAATTTCAACAAACTAAATCAGATGAGTATGTCAAGCTATTCATATTACTCCAGCTTAAATGGCTTTTTACTGTCGGGTGTCATTTGCTCACTGTCTTTAACAACGACATGCAATCTGTCACATGGATATAAACCAGCCTGACTGAAACCTTCAGTAACATGTTGGGCTGAAAAGGCTGTCCGATAGACTTTACAAACCAGCTCACACACATTTCCCACAGAGATATTGGTCGATGTCTGGATCATGTGTGTCTCACATTCTGCCGTGTACAGCTCCTTGAATGGTTCAACACAGCCTAAGTCAAGTGGCTGCAAGACTCCTGTAGCTTTTGCTGGAGGGAAGAACAGAAGCATATTCATTGACCTGGCTAGTTCCATTATTCCTACTGAACAATACTTAGCTCCATTTACGTGAACCAGTACGTCTTCCCCATCCTTATAGTTTGGTACATTTCTCAGAACATGTTCTGTCAAGAATTGTAAGAAGACTTCAGAGTTGACCCGGCCATCATTGGATACTACCCCGCTGGAGCCCGGTAGAGCACCCTTCATCAGTTCCACTGTCATCTGTTTTCCCGGGAAAACGAAGAATGGTGGTATGGAATGACCACCTGCTGTTGCACAAGCAACTACAGTGGACAGGATCTGTTCCTCTGATGAATCGCTGTCTCCTTGCCGGATCTCGATAAATGTGATACCAAGAATGAGGTGAGGCGTTTTGTCAAGCTGGTGCTCCAACATGGTTTTTTCCAACTGATCAAAATAATAGGTGAAGAGGGATGGCAACGACTTCTTGTTTATGCGATCAATTTGCTTTGCTTCAGTCCACCTATCAAACGTCTTTCTAATCCAGCTCACGCCAACTGGATTATTTCTTTCTCTCTTTCCAAGATAAATTGCATACTCAGTACAGATACTGGCTATATCTAATCTGGAGAAGCCATAGCCAAGATTGTACAAGTTTATGAGGAAGTCAACCATATTCTTTTCCTCTTGTCGTGTAAATAATGGACCAGGTCCACCTTGTTCAGCATCAGGGTGTACTCTGCCTTTCACACGGTCTCTCAGCGTCTGCGTAGGTACTCCATAAATTTTGGCAGCACGAGCAACTCCAAATTTCCCCTCTTTCACAGCATTGTATGCCTCAATCAGTGTAGAGTGTGTGTACTGGCGCCTCCCCTAGAAAACAAAATTGTGAATAAAAAGCTCACAGGCCAATCTCATAATTTCAAAACATGATATTTGTAATTAACCCTTAAGACACCGGGAAAAACAACATCTGAAAAAGTCCTCTGCTTATGTCGTCTGCTCAATTTTTCGCAAATTTCTTAAAAATATTTTTGCATACAGGCAAAGTGTGGGCCCAGACTGGGTCCACACTGTTTGCAAAAAAAAATATTTTTAAGGGAACCGGCAGACAGCAAAGCAGACCACAATTGTCGTGATTGGCATTTTATGGGTTAAGAAGAATGGATACACATTCAAGGGAGCCAACTATTTCAAAAATACTTTTGTCTCCTTTATAGACAGGGGGAAAACTTTTAATCCTTCAAGTGCTGCAAACATTTTTAAGTGTGTTTTTTTTTTTTTTTTTTTTTTTAAGCTTACATTTCATGTGAATTATCTGCTTTATTTTTGCTGAAAAAAAAAATAAAATGACATCTACTAAAATATGCATTGCCTTTGAAGCGTTAAAGGAAAGAATTTGCTCCATAGGAGGCAAATTCTTTCCTTCAGAAGTAGATCCATCTTTTTGAGGAACTACCTTTTAGCCAGACAAACAGGTTTTTGACAGCTAATTCCATTAAGTCAATGTTACAAGCAAGAGGGCCATGATGGTCCATATCGCTCACCTTATCAGTTATTATTTACATAGTCACATTATGTAAGTGCCTTGTCAGAATTTTAACGCATAAAATGCCAATCACGACAAATGTTGTCTGCTTTGCCGTCTGAGGGTTACCTTAAAAGTCCTTTTTGTAAAGTGTGGACCTAGATCAGACTGCTCCTGTAGGAGCAGTCTGATCAGGGCCCACACTGTTTGCCTGTGTGCAAAAATATTTTTAAAAAGTTTGCACAAAGCCAGCAGACGACATAAGCAAACAACATTTTCAGATGTTGTTTTTCTCGGCGTTTTAAGAGTTAAGATGACATTCAGTGTTGATTATCTGTAAAGTTTCCTGAAAATATCTCAACCAGTATCAGAGTTATGGAGCGGACACAAAACTATGAGGTGACTAGAATTTGTTTTTCTACAAAAACACAGATGTCTCCCCCGTTTTTGACCTCTAAGGATGACCTTGACATTGGAGGTATTGAGCTGGGTCTTGTGGGCAACACATCATCTAATGAAGATGAACATTTCTGCAAAGTAACTTTAAAAATGTTCAAAGAGAAATAAAAGTTATTGGTCTTACACAAAAAAGCCCTTTTTTTACCTTTGACCTCTAAGTATGGTCGTGACCTTTGAGGTACAACACATCATCTCATGATGGTTAACATTTCTGCCAAGTAATTTCATAATCCATCAAAGAATAAGGAAGTTATTGACTGTCCCTTCTTTTACCTTTGACCTCTAGGTATGACCTTGACATTGGAGGAATGGACCTTGGTCTTGCACATGACTCATGGTCTAATGACGGTGAACATTTCTGCATGGTTACTTTATAAAGTCCATCTGGAAATAAAAAAAAAAAAAAAAAAAAAAAAAATTAACTCTGACCTCTTAGTATGACCTTGATCTTGGAGGTACCAACCTGGGTCTAGTGTGCACCACATCGTCTCATGATGGTTAACCATTCTGCCAAGTAATTTCACAATCTATCCAGGCATAAGAAAGTTTGTGACTGAACACTAAAAAAAGCCCCTTTTTGTCCTTTGACCTCTTAGTACGACCTTGACATTTGAGGTACCAACTTGGGTCATGCACGCAACACATCGTCTCATGGTGGTTAACATTTCTGCCAAGTAAATTCAAAATCCATTTAAAATAAGAAAGTTATTGACCAAACACGAAAAAATGCCCCTTTTTTGACGTTTGACCTCTATGTATGACCTTGACATTTGAGGTACCAAACTGAATCTTACATGCAACACATCGTCTCATGATAGTTAACATTTTTGCCAAGTAACTCCAAATTCTATCTAAAAATAAGCAAGTTATTGACAAAACCCGAAAAAAATGCCCCTTTTTTTACCTTTGACCTCTAAGTATGACCTTGACCTTTGAGGTACCAACCTGGGTCATGCAGGCAACATATTGTCTTATATTGGTTAACATTTCTGACCAGTGATTTCAAAATCCATTTCAAAATAAGAAAGTTATTGACCAAACACGAAAAAAGGCCCCTTTTTTTGACCTTTGACCTCTAAGTATGACCTTGACTTTTGAGGTACCGATCTCCCTCATGCGCACCTAACATCGTCTCATAGTTGTTAATATTTCTGCAAAGTAATATTAAAGCCAAACACGAAAAAAGGCCCCTTTTTTGACATTTGACCTCTAAGTATGACCTTGAACTTTGAGGTACCGACCTGCCTCATGCGCACCACACATCGTCTCATGGTTGTTAATATTTCTGCCAAGTAATTTCAAAATCCATCTCAAAATGAGAAAGTTAATGACCAAACACGAAAAAAAGGCCCCTTTTTTGACCTTTGACCTCTAAGTGTGACCTTGACCTTTGAGGTACTGACCTGCCTCATGCACACCACACATCGTCTCATGGTTGTTAATATTTCTGCAAAGTAATTTTAAAATCCATCAGAAAATAAGAAAGTTATTGACCGGACACGATTTTCCCATACATATTTACATACGGACAAACTTCCAAGGGAGATAATTCAAAAAGTATAAATGTGAAAGTTATAGTTCTTGCGCACTGCACATCGTCTAATGCTGATTAATATTTAGATTAAGTTTCGTGAAGATAGCTTGATCGGTTTTCAAGTTATAGAGCGGACACAAATGTGTGACAGACGGACAGACAGACAGACGGAAAGACAGACGCCCGGAGGAAAAACAATATATCTCTCAAAAGAAATATTTCGGAGGAGACATAATGACGGACGGACGGACATTCAAAACTTTGGAGGGTATAACAAAATACCCTGCCATTTTTTTAATGGCGAGCCATAAAAGGGAGATAGAGCTCTTGCTCGTAATTATTGCCTGGTAATAGTGCCCCTGACCTGTGTTCTGTGTAAATTGCTTGGACACATATAGTCAGGGATTTGAAATTCGTAGCACCCGTACTTAAGGAGTTTAATGCACTTTACTTTCTCACACTTAACTATGATAAGAATTTATTTAGAGGTCTCCCAGCATCTTGAAAATGGAGTTAGGAAATCCAAAAAGTGGGGAAAAATACATAAAAAGGGGAGATAAATGTTCCTACCCTCTTTTCTCATTTAAGCAACCTAACAATTCCAAACGACATTTCCTCTGTAACTACAAGGCCAATTGGAACCAAATTATATGTGAAGACGCTACGGGATGTAAGAACAAACATATATACTGAATGTCTGGGTCACATGACCTAAATGTCCACCTTGCCCATATATGGTAAAAACCTTTGAAAATCGCCTTCTCTGGAACCAATCGACCGATTACCTTGAAACTTGGTATACAATATTGGGGACCCGGGCCCTATCAAAGTTGTTTAAACGATGACATTTCGTTAACCTTGACCTTTCTCACTTCAAGGTCACATTCGGTCACTCAGGATTTTGTATGGAAAAGACCGGATTTTCTGATTCTGTTGCAGCTCATGACATCAAGGTTGATATTTGCAATCAGCTTAATGATCCGGGGGCCATATGATTAAATAATTTTTTATTTTTCTAAAACTACTGGACTAAATAAAACCTAATTACAAATACTGCATCAGTGTGGTCGAGAAATCAAAGTTTGTTAGAGTGATCTGTGTGATCGTCACACCAATATATGACCAAAACGATTTTAAATTCTGCATCACAAGAAATACAGGACTTTGGTATGCAGCATTTTGGACTCTAGCCCTGCTGGGATTGTTTAAAGCTGATCATAATGAATGCGACGGCAACAAGAACAACAACAAAAAAACAAGAGGGCCATGATGGCCCTGGATCGCTCACCTGATCCATAGGGTATCAAGTGGGCCCCTGGGAGAGCCATTATTGGCCCAGGCTATAATATGAAATCGGGCCAAAGGGCTAGGAGGAGATGTTGCTTAAAGGTATTTCTATTTTTAGCTCTGGTGGCCATTTTTTCAGCGGAGCAGAACCATTTTATCAATTTCAGTAGAGGGTCATCCAAGACACATTTCAGTGAAATTATTTTGAAATCAGGCCAAAGGGCTAGGAGGAGATGTCGTTTAAAGGTTTTTCTATTTTTAGCTCTGGCGGCCATTTTGTTCAGCAGAGCGGAACCATTTTAGCAATTTCTGTAAAGGGTCATCCAAGGAACATTTCAGTGAAATAATTTTGAAATCAGGCCAAAGGGCTAGGAGGAGATGTCGTTTAAAGGTTTTTCTATTTTTAGCTCTTGTGGCCATTTTTTTCAGCGGAGTGGAACCATTTTAGCAATTTTGGTAGAGGGTCATCCAAGGAACATTTCTGTGAAATTATTTTGAAATCAGACCAAAGGGCTAGGAGGAGATGTCGTTTAAAGGTTTTTCTATTTTTAGCTCTTGTTGCCATTTTGTTCAGCGGAGCGGAACCATTTTAGCAATTTCGGTAGAGGGTCATCCAAGAAACATTTCAGTGAAATTATGTTGAAATCGGGCCAAAGGGCTAGGAGGAGATGTCGTTTAAAGGTTTTTCTATTTTTAGCTCTGGCGGCCATTTTGTTCAGCGGAGAGGAACTATTTTAGCAATTTCGGTAGAGGGTCATCCAAGGAACATTTCTGTGAAATTATTTTGAAATCGGGCCAAAGGGCTAGGGGGAGATGTCGTTAAAAGGTTTTCTATTTTAAGCTCTGGCGGCCATTTTGTTCAGCGGAGCGGAACCATTTTAGCAATTTTGGTAGAGGGTCATCCAAGGAACATTTCTGTGAAATTATTTTGAAATCGGGCCAAAGGGCTATGAGGAGATGTCGTTTAAAGGTTTTTCTATTTTTAGCTCTGGTGGCCATTTTGTTCTGCGGAGCGGAACCATTTTAGCAATTTTGGTAGAGGGTCACCCAAGAAACATTTCTATGAAAGTATTTTGAAATCCATTCACTGGTTTAGGAGGAGATGTCATTTAAGTGAATTGTTGACGACGCACGACGCACGCCGGATGCCAGACAAAAGGCGATCACAATAGCTCACCTTGAGCACTTCGTGCTCAGGTGAGCTAAAAACAAAAAAAACAAGAGGGCCATGATGGCCCTGGATCGCTCACCTGATCCATAGAGTAACAAGGGGGCCCCACGGAGGGCCATTATTGACCCAGGGCTATAATGTGCATAATGTTGAGGGAGGTCTAAATAGGTGAAGCTTCTTAACAAATATCAACAAAGGCTATAATTTGAACAATCTTGGCAAAGGTCCACTAGATGAAGCTAAACACCAAATATCGAAGACCTGGGCCGTGCGGTTTCCGAGAAGAAGATTTTTTTTAAATATATTCCCTACATAAGCATATGTAAAACCAAATGGCCTTGGGGCTAGGGTGTTTTTGGCCTGAGGGCTATAATTTAAACAATCTTGATAAGAGGTCCACTAGATGAAGCTTCACACCAAATATCAAAGACCTGGGCCTTGCTGTTTCAGAGAAAAGGATTTTCAAAGATTATCTCTATATAAGTCTATGTAAAACCAAAGGGCCCTGGGGCTGGGGCATTTGGGCCCGAGGGCTATAATTTGAACAATCTTTGTAAAGATCCACTAGATGAAGCTCCATACCAAATATCAAAGACATGGGCCTGGCAGTTTCAGAGAAAAAGATTTTTCAAGATTTTCCCTATATAAGCCCATGTAAAACCAAAGGGCCCGGGGATGGGGGCATTATTGGCCCCAGCACTATAATTTGAACAATCTTGGTAGGGGTCCACTAGGTGAAGCTTCATACCAAATATCAAAGACATGGGCCTTGTGGTTTCAAAGAAGAAGATTTTTAAAGATTTTCCCCATATAAGCCCATGTAAAACCAAAGGGCCTATGGGTGGGGGCATTTTTGGCCCTAGCATTATAATTTGAACAATCTTGGTAGGGGTCCACTAGATGAAGCTTCATACCAAATGGCAAAGACTTGGGCCATGCAGTTTCAGAGAAGAAGATTTTTAAAGAGTTTCTCTATATAAGCCCATGTTAAACCAAAGGGCCCTGGGGTGGGGGCATTTTTGGCCCCAGCACTATAATTTGAACAACCTTGGTAGGGGTCCACTAGATGAAGCTTCATACCAAATATCAAAGACCTAGGCCTTGTGGTTTCAGAGAAGAAGATTTTTAAAGATTTTCCCTATATAAGCCCATGTAAAACCAAACGGCCCCGGGGCGGGGGCAGTTTTGGCCCCAGCATTATAATTTGAACAATCTTGGTAGGGGTCCACTAGATGAAGCTTCATACCAAATATCAAAGACCTAGGCCTTGTGGTTTCAGAGAAGAAGATTTTTAAAGATTTTCCAAATATAATCCTATGTAAAACCAAAGGGTCTCGGGGCGGGGGCATTTTTGGTCCCAGCACTATAATTTGAACAATCTTGGTAGGGGTCCACTAGATGAAGCTTCATACCAAATATCAAAGATCTGGGCCTTGTGGTTTCAGAGAAGAAGATTTTTTTAAGTTTTCGGTGAAAAAAATCTATTTTGGGCTCCTGTGACCTAGATGTGCAACGGACCGGAACCATTTGAACAACTTTGAAAGGGGACCACCTAAGGATCATTCCTGTGAAGTTTGGTCAAAATCCTATCAGTGGTTTAGGAGGAGATGTCGTTTGAAGAAATTGTTTACGTCGGATGACAGACAAAAAGTGATCCTAATATAAAACACAAGAGGGCCATGATGGCCCTGGATCGCTCACCTGATCCATAGAGTAACAAGTGGGCCCTGGAGAGGGCCATTATTGACTCCAGTGTTATAATGTGCATAATGTTGAGGGAGGTCTAAAAAGGTGAAGCTTCATACCAAATATCAACAAAGGCTATAATTTGAACAATCTTGGCAAAGGTCCACTAGATGAAGCAACACACCAAATATCAAAGACCTGGGCCTTGCGGTTTCAGAGAAGAAGATTTTTTTTAAAGATATTCCCTACATAAGCCTACGTAAGCCAAGGCGGGGGCATTTTTGGCCTCAGGGCTATAATTTGAACAATCTTGGTAGACATCCACTAGATGAAGCTTCACACCAAATATCAAAGATCTGAGCCTTGTGGTTTCAGAGAAAAAGATTTTTAAAGATTTTCCCTGTATAAGCTTATGTAAAACCAAAGGCCCCCGGGGCAGGGCATTTTTGGCCCAAGGGCTATAATTTGAACAATCTTGGTAGAGGTCCACTAGGTGAAGCTTCACACCCAATATCAAAGACCTGGGCCTTGTGGTTTTAGAGGAGAAGATTTTTAAAGATTTTCCCTATATAAGCTTATGTAAACCGAAAGGCCCCCGGGGCGGGGGCATTTCTGGCCCAAGGGCCAAAATTTTGAACAATCTTGGTAGAGGTCCAATAGATGAAGCTTCATACCAAATATCAAAGACCTGGGCCTTTCGGTTTCAGAGAAGAAGATTTTTAAAGATTTTCCCTGTATAAGCCTATGTAAAACCAAAGGCACAAGGGGCGGGGGTATCTTTGGCCCTAGGGCTATAATTTTAACAATCTTGGTAGGGGTCCACTAGATGAAGCTTCATACCAAATATCAAAGATCTGGGCCTTGTGGTTTCAGAGAAGAAGATTTTTTTAAGTTTTCGGTGAAAAAAATCTATTTTGGGCTCCTGTGACCTAGATGTGCAACGGACCGGAACCATTTGAACAACTTTGAAAGGGGACCACCTAAGGATCATTCCTGTGAAGTTTGGTCAAAATCCAATCAGTGGTTTAGGAGGAGATGTCATTCAAAGAAAAAGTTTACGCACGCACACACGCACACACACACGCACGACGGACGACGGACAAAAAGTGATCCCTAAAGCTCACCTTGTCACTACGTGACAGGTGAGCTAAAAAAAAAACAAAACAAGAGGGCCATGATGGCCCTGGATCGCTCACCTGATCCATAGAGTAACAAGTGGGCCCCGGGGAGGGCCATTATTGACCCCAAGGTTATAATGTGCATAATGTTGAGGGAGGTCTAAAAAGGTGAAGCTTCATACCAAATATCAACAAAGGCTATAATTGCCCACTAGATGAAGCTCCATACCAAATAAGAAAGACATGGACCTTGCGTTTTCAGAGAAGAAGATTTTTAAAGATTTTTCTATATAAGTCTATTGTAAAACCAAAGTGTCTTGGGGTGGGGGCATTTTTGGCCCAAGGGCTATAATTTGAACAATCTTGGTAGAGGTCTACTAGCTGAAGCTTCATTCCAAATATCAAAGACCTAGGCCTTGTGGTTTCAGAGAAGAAGATTTTTCAAGATTTTCCCTATATAAGTCTATGTAAAACCAAAGGGCCCCTGAGAGGGGGCATTTTTGGCCCCAGAGCTACAATTTGAAAATCTTGGTAGAGGTCCACAAGATGAAGCTTCATACTAAATATCAAAGACCTTGGCCTTGCAGTTTCAGAGAAGAAGATTTTTTAAAGCTTTTCCCTATATAAGCCCAAGTATAAGGGGGGGGGGGGGGGGGGGCATTTTTGGCCCCGGCACTTTAATTTGAACAATCTTGGTAGGGGTCCACTAGATGAAGCTTCATACCAAATAGCAAATACCTGGGCCTTGCAGTTTCAGAGAAGAAGATTTTTAAAGCTTTTCCCTATATAAGCCCATGTAAAACCAAAGGGCCCCGGGGCGGGGGCATTTTTAGCCCCAGCACTATAATTTGAACAATCTTGGTAGGGGTCGACTAGATGAAGCTTCATACCAAATATCAAAGACCTGGGCCTTGCGGTTTCGGAGAAGAAGATTTTTAAAGATTTTTCCTATATAAGCCCATGTAAAACTAAAGGGCCCCGGGGCAGGGGCATTTTTGGCCCCAGTACTATAATTTGAACAATCTTGGTAGGGGTCCACTAGATGAAGCTCCATACCAAATATCAAAGACCTGGGCCTTGCAGTTTCAGAGAAGAAGATTTTTTAAAGATTTTCCCTATATAAGCCCATGTAAGACCAAAGGGCCCCCGGGCGGAGGCATTTTTGGCCCCAGCATTATAATTTGAACAATCTTGGTAGGGGTCCACTAGATGAAGCTTCATACCAAATATCAAAGACCTGGGCCTTGCGGTTTCAGAGAAGAAGATTTTTTAAGTTTTCGGTGAAAAATATATATTTTTGGCTCCTGTGACCTATATGTGCAACGGACCGGAACCATTTGAACAACTTTGAAAGGGGGCCACCTAAGAATCATTTCTGTGAAGTTTCGTCAAAATCCGATCAGTGGTTTAGGAGATGTTGTTTGAAGAAATTGTTTACGCACAGATGACGGAAAAAAAGTGATCCTAATATAAAACACAAGAGGGCCATGATGGCCCTGGATCGCTCACCTGACCCATATGATAGAGTAACAAGTGGGCCTCGGGGAGGGCCATTATTGACCCCAGGACTACAATATGCATAAGGTTGAGGGAGGTCTAAAAAGGTGAAGCTTCATACCAAATATCAACAAAGCCTATAATTTGAACAATCTTGGCAAAGGTCCACTAGATGAAGCTACACACCAAATATCAAAGACCTGGACCTTCAGGATTCAGAGAAGATTTTTTAAATATATTCCCTACATTAGCCTATGTAAAACCAAATGGCTCCGGGGCATGGGCATTTTTGGCCTCAGGGCTATAATTTCAATCTTGATAGAGGTCCACTAGATGAAGCTTCACACCAAATATCAAAGACCTAGGCCTTGCTGTTTCAGAGATGAAGATTTTCAAAGATAATCTCTATATATAAGTCTATGTAAAACCAAAGGGCCCCAGGGCAGGGGCTATAATTTGAACAATCTTGGTAGAGGTCCACTAGCTGAAGCTCCATACCAAATATCAGAGACATGGGCCTTGTGGTTTCAGCGAAGAAGATTTTTAAAGATTTCCCTATATAAGTCTATGCAAAACCAAAGGGTCTCGGAGCAGGGGCATTTTTGGCCCCAGGGCTATCATTTGAACAATTTTGGTAGAGGTCCACTAGATGAAGCCTCATACCAAATATCAAAGACCAAGGCCTTTTGAATTCAGAGAAAAAGATTTTTCAAGATTTTCCCTATATAAGTCAAGGTAAAACCAAAGGGCCATGGAGCGGGAGCATTTTTGGCCCCAGGGCTATAATTTGAACCATCTTGATAGGGGTCTTCTAGGTGAAGCTTCATACCAAATATCAAAGACCTGGGACTTGTGGTTTCAGAAGAAGATTTAAAGATTTTCCCTATATAAGCCATGTAAAATCAAAGGGCCTCAGAGCGAGGGCATTTCAGGCCCCAGCATTATAATTTGAACAAACTTGGTAGAGGTCCACTAGGTGAGGCTTCATACCAAATATCAAAGACCTGGGCCTAGCGGTTTCAGAGAAGAAGATTTTTAAAGATTTTCCCTATATATGCCCATGTAAAGCAAAAAGGCCCCGGGCGGGGGCATTTTTGGCCCCAGCACAATAATTTGAATAATCTTGGTAGGGGTCCACTAGATGAAGCTTCATACCAAATATCAAAAACATGGCCCTTACGGTTTCAGAGAAGAAATTTTTTAAAGATTTTCCCTATATAAGCCTATGAAAAACAAAAGGGCCCCAGGGCGGGGGGCATTTTTGGCCCCAGCACTATTATTTGAACAATCTTGGTAGGGGTCCACAAGATGAAGCCTCATACCAAATATCAAAGACCTGGCCTTGCTGTTTCAGAGAAGAAGATTTTTAAAGATTTTCCATATATAAGCCCATGTTAAACCAAAGGGCCCCGGAGCAGGGGCATTTTTGGCCCCAGGGCTATAATATGAACAATCTTGGTAGGGGTCCACTAGGTGAAGCTTCATACCAAATATCAAAGACCTAGGCCTTGCGAAGATTTTTAAAGATTTTCCCTATATAAGCCCATATAAAACCAAAGGGCCCCGGAGCGGGGGTGGGGGGGTTGGGGGGTTGGGGGGGGGTCCTGGGCCTTGAGGGGTGAAGCTCCATACCAAATATCAAAGACATGGGCCTTACGGTTTCAGAGAAGAAAATTTTTAAAGATTTTCCCTATATAAGCCCATGTAAAACCAAAGGGCCCTGGAGCGGGGGCATATTTGACCCCAGCATTATAATTTGAACAATCTTGGTAGGGGTCCATTAGATGAAGCTTCATACCAATTATCAAAGACCTAGGCCTTGCGGTTTCAGAGAAGAAGATTTTTAAAGATTTTCCCTATATAAGCCTATGTAAAACCAAAGGGCCCCGGGGCGGGGGCATTTTTGGCCCCAGCACTATAGTTTGAACAATCTTGGTAGGGGTCCCCTAGATGAAGCTTCATACCAAATATCAAAGACCTGGGCCTTATGGTTTCAGAGAAGAAGATTTTTAAAGCTCTTCCGTATATAAGCCCATGTAAAACCAAAGGGCCCTGGAGCGGGGGCATTTTTGGCCCCAGCACTATAATTTGAACAATCTTGGTAGGGGTCCACTAGATGAAGCTTCATACCAAATATCAAAGCCCTGGGCCTTGTGGTTTCAGAGAAGAAGATTTTTAAAGATTTTCCCTCTATAAGCCCATGTAAAACCAAAGGGCCCCAGAGCGGGGGCATTTTTGGCCCCAGCACTATAATTTGAACAATCTTGGTAGGGGTCCACCAGATGAAGATTCATACCAAATATCAAAGACCTGGGCCTTGTGGTTTCAGAGAAGAAGATTTTTTTTAAGTTTTTTGTGAAAAAAAATCTATTTTTGGCTCCTATGACCTAGATGTGCAACGGACCGGAACCATTTGAACAACTTTGAAAGGGGACCACCTAAGGATCATTCCTGTGAAGTTTGGTCAAAATCCGATCAGTGGTTTAGGAGGAGATGTCGTTTAAAGAATTGTTTACGGACGCACGGACGGACGCACGGACGGACGGACGACGGACGACGGACGAAAAGTGATCCCAAAAGCTCACCTCGTCACTACGTGACGGTGAGCTTACAAGAGGGCCATGATGGCCCTGGATCGCTCACCTGATCCATAGAGTAACAAGTGGGCCCCGGGGAGGGCCATTTTTGACCCCAGGGTTATAATGTGCATAATGTTGAGGAAGGTCTAATAAGGTGAAGCTTCATACCAAATATCAACAAAGACTATAATTTGAACAATTTTGGCAAAGGTCCACTAGATGAAGCTACACACCAAATATCAAAGACCTGGGCCTTGCGATTTCTGAGAAGAAGAACTTTTTAAAGATATTCCCTACATAAGCCTATGTAAAACCAAATGGCCCTGGGGCAGGGGCATTTTTGGCCTCAGGGCTATAATTTAAACAATCTTGATAGAGTTCCACTAGATGAAGTTTCACACCAAATATCAAAGACCTGGGCCTTGTGGTTTCAGAGAAGAAGATTTTTGAAGATTATCTCAATATAAGTCTATGTAAAACCAAAGGGCCCCAGGGCGGGGGCATTTGTAGCCTGAGGGCTATAATTTGAACAATCTTGGTAGAGGTCTACTAGATTAAGCTTCATACCAAATATCAAAGACCTGGGCCTTGCAGTTTCAGAGAAGAAGATTTTTAAAGATTTCCCTATATAAGTCTATGTAAAACCAAAGGGTCTCTGGGCGGGGGCATTTTTGGCCCCAGGGCTATAATTTGAACAATCTTGATAGAGGTCCACAAGATGAAATTTCACACCAAATATCAAAGACCCAGGCCTTGTGGTTTCATAGAAGAACATTTTTAGAAATTTTCCCTATATAAGTCTATGTAAAACCAAAGGGCCACAAGGCGGGGGCATTTTTGGTCTCAGGGCTATAATTTGAACAATCTTGGTAGAGGTCCACTAGCTGTAGCTTCATACCAAATATCAAAGACCTAGGCCTTGTGGTTTCAGAGAAGATTTTTCAAGATTTTCCCTTTATATGTCTGTGAGTCTATGTAAAACCAAAGGGCCCCGGAGCGGGGGCATTTTTGGCCCCAGGGCTATAATTTGAACAATCTTGGTAGAGGTCCACAAGATGAAGCTTCATACCAAATATCAAAGACCTGGGCCTTGCAGTTTCAGAGAAGAAGATTTTTAAAGATTTTCCCTATATGAGCCCATGTAAAACCAAAGGGCCCCAGGGTGGGGGCATTTTTGGTCCCAGCACTATACTTTGAACAATCTTGGTAGGGGTGCACTAGATGAAGATTCATACCAAATATTAAAGTCCTGGGCCTTGCAGTTTCAGAGAAGAAGATTTTTAAGTTTTCGGTGAAAAAATCTTTTTTTGGCTCCTGTGATCTATATGTGCAACGGACCGGAACCATTTGAACAATTTTGAAAGGGGTCCACCTAAGGATAATTCCTCTGAAGTTTGGTCAAAATCCCATCAGTGGTTTAGGAGGAGATGGCGTTTGAAGAAATTGTTTACGCACGGATGACAGACAAAAAGTGATCCTAATATAAAACACAAGAGGGCCATGATGGCCCTGGATCGCTCACCTGATCCATAGTGTAACTAGTGGGCCCCAGAGAGGGCCATTATTGGCCCCAGGGCTTTAATGTGCATAATGTTGAGGGAGGTCTTAAAACATCAACAAAGGCTATAATTTGAACAATCTTGGCAAAGGTCCACTAGATGAAGCTACACATCAAATATCAAAGACCTGGGCCTAGCGGTTTCAGAGAAGAAGATTTTCAAAGATTTTCCCTATATAAGCCTATGTAAAACCAAAGGGCCCCGGGACGGGGGCATTTTTTGCCCCAGCACTATAATTTGAACAATCTTGGTAGGGGTCCACTAGATAAAGCTTCATACCAAATATCAAAGTCCTGGGCCTTGTGGTTTCAGAGAAGAAGATTTTCCCTATATAAGCCTATGTAAAACCAAAGGGCCCCAGGGCGGGCGCATTTTTGGCCCCAGCACTATAATTTGAACAATCTTGGTAGGGGTCCACTAGATGAAGCTTCATACCAAATATCAAAGACCTGGGCCTTGTGGTTTCAGAGAAGAAGATTTTTAAAGATTTTCCCTATATTTATATAAGCCAATGTAAAGCCAAAGGGCCCCGTGGCGGGGGCATTTTTTGTCCCAGCACTATAATTTGAACAATCTTGGTAGGAGTCTACTAGATGAAGCTTCATACCAAATATCAAAGTCCTGGGCCTTGTGGTTTCAGAGAAGAAGATTTTTAAAGATTTTCCCTATATAAGCCTATGTAAAACCAAAGGGCCCCGGGGCGGGGGTATTTTTGGCCCCAGCACTATAATTTGAACAATCTTGGTAGGGGTCCACTAGATGAAGCTTCACACCAAATATCAAAGACCTGGGACTTGTGGTTTCAGAGAAGAAGATTTTTAAAGATTTTCCCTATATAAGCCAATGTAAAACCAAAGGGCCCCGTGGCGGGGGCATTTTTGTCCCAGCACTAAAATTTGAACAATCTTGGTAGGGGTCCACTAGATGAAGCTTCATACCAAATATCAAAGTCCTGGGCCTAGTTGTTTCAGAGAAGAAAATTTTTAAAGATTTTCCCTATATAAGCCTATGTAAAACCAAAGGGCCCCGGGGCGGGGGCATTTTTGACCCAAGCACTATGATTTGAACAATCTTGGTAGGGGTCCACTAGATGAAGCTTCAAACCAAATATCAAAGACCTGGGCCTTGTGGTTTCAGAGAAGAAGATTTTTAAAGATTTTCCCTATATAAGCCTATGTAAAACCAAAGGGCCCCGTGGCGGCGGCATTTTTTGTCCCAGCACTATAATTTGAACAATCTTGGTAGGGGTCCACTGGATGAAGCTTCATACCAAATATCAAAGACCTGGGCCTTGTGGTTTCAGAGAAGAAGATTTTTAAAGATTTTCCCAATATAAGCCTATGTAAAACCAAAGGGATCCGGGGCGGGGGCATTTTTGGCCCCAGCACTATAATTTGAACAATCTTGGTAGGGGTCCACTAGATGAAGCTTCATACCAAATATCAAAGACCTGGGCCTTGTGGTTTCAGAAAGAAGATTTTTAAAGATTTTCCCTATATAAGCCTATGTAAAACCAAAGGGCCCTGGGGCGGGGCATTTTTGGCCCCAGCACTATAATTTGAACAATCTTGGTAGGGGTCCACTAGATGAAGCTTCATACTAAATATCAAAGACCTGGGCCTTGTGGTTTCAGAGAAGAAGATTTATAAAGATTTTCCCTATATAAGCCTATGTAAAACCAAAGGGCCCCAGGGCGGGGGCATTTTGGGCCCCAGCACTATAATTTGAACAATCTTGGTAGGGGTCCACTAGATGAAGCTTCATACCAAATATCAAAGACCTGGGCCTTGTGGTTTCAGAGAAGAAGATTTTTTAAGTTTTTGGTGAAAAAAATCTATTTTTGGCTCCTGTGACCTAGATGTGCAACGGACCGGAACCATTTGAACAACTTTGAAAGGGGACCACCTAAGGATGATTCATGTGAAGTTTGGTCAAAATCCGATCAGTGGTTTAGGAGGAGATGTCGTTTAAAGAAATTGTTTACGGACGCACGGACGCACGCACGGACGCACGCACGCACGACGGACAAAAAGTGATCCCAAAAGCTCACCTCGTCACTACGTGACGGTGAGCTAAAAAACAATGGTTGATTTCAAAATAATTTGGCTGCAATGGTCCTGGGATTGGCCTCTTCTAAACCATTATATTCTGTTAGAATAAATGGCCACCAAGCGGGCGACGGGGATGGGGGTTGGCGATTTATGCCCACTTGAGCTCTGGTGAGAGTAGTTTCCCATGGGCCACTTCTTTATAATTTTGTATTCAGGGCATTTATTAAAAGTCGTGTTAGCTTGAAGGCAAGCTTAAACCATATTTAATTGGCGTTGTCATGATACAGCAGACACAGTTTTCTGCTTTACTGATTGTGCCTGTTGCTTAGCTGAATTTGCAAGCCTTCATAAACAATTAATTGATGACCAGTGGTAGTTTGGTATGAAGTTACCATGACAGATATACATCTGAAAGACGACACTGTTCAGTGAAGATAACAGCGCAGCCCTATTTCAGTCTTTTTTTTTTCAAAGGGTTGGCAAATTTTTGTCCAGTATTTCATAATCGAAGGAAAGGCGTATTTTAATGAGTTTACGCCTCTGAACAATCCAGCCTCCTTTTGATTGAAGGTCTGCAAAAGTTTACTGCAAACAAAAAGAAACATTATATAGTATTTGGTGGAACGACTTTACATAAATGTTTTAGGGGTTTATTGTTTTGGTTTTTACCTTTAATTTGCTGCAGAAAAAGATACTCTACTAAATTTAAATATCAGCATCTACATTTGATATACTCCAGCTTATTTGCTGATTGAATGACTCTGGTTTTGGTCGCTGTTCTGGCAAACATGCGCAAATTGAGGTAACCAAGTTACATGAAGATGCAGAAAAGCTCGGTCGAGAGTCTGTGTTGAACCCAATGTTCCCACCCTTCTTGACAAAGGTGTAGAGAAGAAGCTTGATTTACGTAGGAATCGTAACATTTATTTTGCAAAACATCGACCATGTTCAATGTTCAATATATCTGACATATCAGGATGCAACCTCAAGTAAATTAACCCACCCGCCTAGTTCCTTGCATATGTACGAAAGCATGTCCGCCACAACGCCTGAAGGTAGGTGTCTGATCCTCTGTCTCTGGTAGGGCTAACCGGAGCCTAACTGTTTGGTTTCCTTTGCTGCAGCATTCTACCTATTTCATGCTGTCGAGTCCCCATCGTTGTTTCATCTCTTTATTCTTTTGATTTTCTGTTCTCGGAGATGTTGCATTGATGGGCTAGAACTCCCATCGATTTTAACCAAGACGATCAAGGGCGAGTATTAATGCCACCTAAAATCAATTAAAGTGTCCACCCCACCCCAGTAATACTTCTTATGACCCCGTTCCAAGGCGGTCCTTTTTGTGTTTTATTAATTTCATAGTTAGTCCTTAAGATGTCGGTATTGGTAATGCCTTTTTATTTTGGATAGCCGTTTGACCATGTGGGGAGACAAGTGTCCTTCTGGCTTTCCATTCGTGACGTTTTCATTTTGGTGTTTTGAATGAGGTGCGAGATATTTTGTATAGATTCCTGATCATTGCCTACACTCTGTTTTTCAAACGTGATAACTCCTGATGGCTTGTCATAAAAGGCCTTTTTGGCTAATCTATATTGGACAGTTGGGGTAGTTGGGTGAGGCAAAGGCGACGTGTAACTTGCGTCAATAGGACATCCAACTGATATTGGCTTACAGCTGGACAAGAACTGCTATTTTTGCAGCAGGTAAGAATAGAGGGGGAATACTGTTATTTGTTCTGTTTCTGTTTTTCCCCTTTTTCCTCTGTCCCTAACTTTCATCTCTCAATTATATCTTCTATCGCCTTTCTCCCTTTCTCTGGGGAGAGGACACAAAATTACCAACATGGGTTGAAGTACCTATAAACCCAAAACAATCAATATATGGGACAAATATCAGTAAAAGGAAGAAGTGAAAAAGGAGATGAAGACCAGATTAATCAATGTGTGACAAGAGACACAGAATAATTAAGGGAAGACTCCGTGGTGTAGTGGTTACGCTACTCGCATTGCAAACCAGGGATCGCAGGATCGATCCCGGGCTTATCCAGACTTTCGGATGAGTCTTTAAACCGAGGTCCCGTCTCCATATGATCTTAGCTGTAGGTGGGACGTAAAACTCAAACACTCACTCACTCAGAACAATTAAGAGCTAATGGTGAATAGAGGGACAAAGCTATCGAAGGCAGGTTGTCCAACGAAATGGCAGAGAGTAAGTGCAGGTGACATCTTAAGATGCACGTTTATATGTTATACCACAACTCTGGGAAAAAAGAAAATAAAAGAATGTTTAAGGGATGACTTTACGTTACATTAAAGCTTGGGTACTATTTATTATTAGTCGTGCGACTTAACAGAAAATAAAGTACCCACTAAGATTTCAATGGAGACTTTGTAGTGGTCAGTAACATTTACGTGATTAAAATATAATAATGTCGATGTTACTTGGGAAGGCTTCAGCACAAACCGGAAACTTTGGATAATGATTCTTGAAATATACAATGTTTTCATTAAATGTTGATTGATTCAAGTCACAAGTTTAGAGAATCACTTGATATTTCACCCGCGGTGATGTATATTCCTCTCACTAAATATAAACCGGAAGGAAATGGCCATCAGTAACTCTTCAAAAATAAATCTGTTGGTCCATGTTATGATACAACTATGACCAGCCAGTAAAATAATTAATTTTATTATTGTTTTAATATGGATTTTTATCACGATCTGTGACACAACAGGAAAAAGCAGTAAAAGGGTCCATAGGTATCGGAGTCCCTTGTTCATGCCCGGATTGAAACATAGCCATCAAGTTTCACATGCACGTGCAAAAATAACCGGCCTGCATACTGACGAAAAAGAAATTATTTAAAAAAGTAGTAAAAATCATTTAGCGCAAAAATAGTGTAAAATTTATCCAATTTGTGGGGTCAAATTTCAATGGTCAAAATGTATGGTAACACCAGAGATAGTTACGTCATATCATGAATTTTGGTGTCTTCGAGTATTAACAAATATTTTGGCTGACACAATAAATCAACATTCATTTGTAAGCGCAAGCTACACATAACTAAACTTAATTCAACTATGCCATTCCCATGGGGGTGGGTGTAAACTCATAAATTTTTCAACCCCTTTTCCCCACCAGATTTGCTAAATAATTACATGTCATATAGATTAGGCTTCTATCTCAATGAAACGGCACAAATAAAGCGTGAGAATTTTGGATGCATTAAATTTTCCGAAATCTGGTCTCAAATCCCGGACTAATAGTCTACTCTAACATCATGGTCCACTTAGATGAACTTTTGTCAGATAGACAACATGCATTTAGGAGTGTGTGTGTGTGTGAATTCAGGTTTAACGTTGCTTTCAACAATTTTTCAGTCATATCAAGACGGTGTCTGGTTGCGACAGGGAGCCCAATGCTCACTTTCATAGTGCTGTCTCACTGAAGTACCATGTCCCAGACACATTACATGATACCACACCCAGTCACATTATCCTGACACTGGGTCAACCAGTCCTAGCTCTACCCCGTAAATCTGAGTGCCAAGCGAGGAGCAGCTAGTACCATTCTTAATGACTTTGGTATGGCGCGGTCCTGGATCAAACCTGTGGCCTCCCGTTCCCCGGAGCGGACACTCTACCAACTGAGCTATCGGGGCCGGTTACATGCATTTAGGAAAAGGCATAGATGTGAAACTCAATTGAGCACGGTTATTAATGATTTGGTAAAAATCTTGGAAAAAGGAGGAGAGGTGAACACATTTATTCTGGACTTCGACACCCCACTTCATGATCTACTTAAATCCAAATTATTTGTTTTTGGAATTTGGAGGGGGGGGGGGGGGGGAGAGACTTTCAAAAGGATAGATTCTTTGCTACTGAAAACAGTGTGTTGTTGCTAATGCTGAATCTTCAGTATGGGCTTCAGTTTTGTCTGGGGTCCCGAAAGGGACTGTTCTTGGTCCACTTTTGTACTCCCTGTACATCATTGTTTGTTTGTTTTGAGGTTTAACATCCCCGTCAACACTATAAATCATTTTGGAGATGTTACTTTCAATTTTGTGTGACTTCCACCCAACATTGAGATGAAATGACATCTCAAGCCCTGATGCCCAATGAAACCAGGTTTATAATCATGGACGGCCTGACTCGCACCGCTTTTCCTGAGCAGGCTTAGATCCTCTAGGCGGTATACCAGTACTCGTGTGCGGTCGGTTTCAGCTCCACATGGAAGCATCATGCAGCCCATCTATTTCTTCTCCCCGTACATTAATGATATTTCCACTGACACTGACTCAGAAATAAGACTGTTCACAGAATGATGGCTATGTTTGCTATCAGAAAATTAGAAATGTAGAGTACCCAATGAAACTTCAGAACAATATAGATAGACTAGGGTGTTGGGTACGAAAATGGAGTATGAGATTTCAGCCCTTTAAATGCAATGTTATGCAGATAACCAGGAAGAGAACCAAATTTGAGGCTTCTAAATACACCTTAGAGGGAAATGTCCTTGAGAATGTGAATTCCATTAAATGCCTTGTTGTGACCATCACACACGATTTGAGATGGAATACACACATTGGCATCATGTGTACAAAGGCAAATAGAAGGATTGGTTTCCAGAGGCCAATTCTTCATCAGTGTCCTCAGGATATAAGTATAAAAGAGGCAGCATATAAAGGACTTGTTTGCCCAATCTTGGAATTTGGTAGTTGTATTTGGGACCCCAGTTGGTTGGGGGGGGGGGGGGGGGGTCATACAAGAAACATTCCAGTAAACTTATTTCGAAATCCATCCACCGATTAAGGAGAAAAGTTGTTTAAAAGTGTTTCTATTTTTAGCTTTGGCAGCCATCTTGTTCATGCGTGCAGGAAGGTTTTAGCAATTAATTTTGGTAAGGGGTCACCCAAGGAACATTCCTGTAAAATTATGTTGAAATCCATCCACTAGTTAAGGAGAAGAAAGTCATTTAAAGGTTTTCTATTTTTAGCTCTGGCAGCCATCTTGTTCATCCATGCAGAAAGGTTTGAGCAATTTCGGTATCGGATCACCCAAGGAAAATTCCTGTGAAATTATTTCCAAATCCATCAACTGGTAAAGGTGTAGATGTTATTTTACGGTTTTTCTATTTTTAGCTCTGGTGGCCATCTTGTTCATCAAAATGGAACGGTTTGAGTAATTTTGCTAG